>CM033716.1:639855-892247 GCA_019671005.1 Hibiscus mutabilis
CTTCAATTATCATTACTCTGTTTAAGTTCAAGAAAAACCTTGTTTAACTGAAAATTAAGCTGATTTACTGTTTTAGATCTTTGAAATGGATTTTTTTAGTTCAAGATTACGTTATGGTCGATTCTGGGTCGGTTTCTGGAGGTGGAACTGGTCGACCGGCCAACTTTTCCGACGAAGAAGTGATGTTAGCTTCGAGTTATCCGAAGAGGAAAGCGGGGAGGAAGAAGTTCAGGGAGACTCGGCACCCGGTGTACCGTGGAGTCCGCCGGAGGAGTCACGTGAAGTGGGTTTCCGAAGTGAGGGAGCCGAACAAGAAGTCGAGGATTTGGCTTGGGACTTTTCCGACGGCCGAGATGGTGGCGCGTGCACACGACGTGGCAGCCATAGCCCTTAGAGGAAGGTCGGCTTGTCTGAACTTTGCAGACTCGGCTTGGAACCTTCCGGTGCCGGCTTCTTCCGACCCGAAGGATATCCAGAAGACGGCGGCAGGGGTGGCGGAGACTTTCCGAACGGGCGAGCATTGTGATGGGAGCTCCACAAACATCGCAGAGAGAGGTGAAAAGACAGAAACGGAGAAAACGACAGTGTCCGACGAAGTGTTTTATTGGGATGGAGAGGCGTTGCTTGGGACACAGATTTTGGGCAAACATGGCTGCCGGTATGATGATGTCACCTCCCCGGTGCGGCCACGGCGGCGAATGGGAAGAACAAGAATATGTTCCGACCGATGATTATGTACGTTTGTGGAGCTATTCCATGTAAATTACATCCAGTTTTAGACATTTCAAGCATGAATTCATGGGAATATTATGCAAATGGACTGCCTCTTTCTATCCGTACTGGAAATATTTTTGGATTATACGGTACTATATGAATGGAAAAGATTAGTCATGTCATAGTGTCCAACTATATTATCTTCAACTGTCGATAGTAGTAACTGATTCCTCATTACGAGTATTAATTCTATGGATGAACTCAAACACTGATCGTATTAACAAAAGACGAGATGAACAATTACCACGTCACACAAAACAACTGAGACAGAATAAATTCAATGTAGAAATGGTAAACATAGCTTACATATGATCAAGCAATGCAAGTAAAACAAGCTTGTTGAAAGATACAACACAAGAATTTACATCGAAATCGGACAACAGCCTTTGTGAATATTATCTATCAATCACGAAAAAAAAACAAAGACCGGAGTCTGAAAAACTTGGGACTTCAATTACACTGCATATCCTTGCATTGCGAAGAAAACGTAGAGAGGCAGGGCTTGATCACGGTTGAGATCGGTACTTGATAGGTTTCACCATTTGGTTACTGAATGTGTCCAATGAAATATCAGTTTGTTTTCTTAAGGAGAGTAGAGGTACTAAACTCTGCATCATCCTGGACAAAGTTCCAGCAAATGTAAGTCAGAGGGATACTAACAGCATGCCATAGAGCATTTGAATCGACAAACCCCTTATATGGTGGGAAATCGTATATTCCCAAGAGCACAACAAGGCTTCCTCCCACAACAAACAGCCAAACCTTCCAGCGTGACGGATGGCAAGTTACACCAGCCCATACTCCCCATATGAGAAGTTGAGCTACGCCCATGGCCATACAAACTTTCATATTTAGATCTGCAAACAAATCCGGTTTATGACAAGGGCACAACGTGAACCTCGCATGAGCTAATAATCACCGGTACCGGTCATAGCAAAAATAACTATGACAAAAAACGAATTAAGTGATTGTCTAAGCTTATTTATGATGTAAGAATAAATCAGCCAAAGGGATGAATGAAAACATGATAGAAAGAAAGTTCTGATGGATTAAAACTAATAATTACGTGGGTGCTTTGGAGTACAGATAAAATATCAAACCGAATCAATGCTTTAACAATCTCAATTTAAAATGCACAAAGTTGAAACACTGTAATGCAGGGCAAGTCCAGAGACTATGATGAATGCTGACAATCGTGTTCTGTGAGCACAACAAAGAAAGGATTACCGTAATCAAGTTTGTAGAAGTTTAGATACAAGATATGTGTTGTCACAAATGCAATCAGTGGAGCAGCAACCATGACTCTTGAAGCTTCGTCTCTCAAATTAAACGCTCGCATAATTGCTAGAATAAGACTATATCCAACTAATGCAACAGCAGAAGAATAATCCAGCTTCTCTGTCAACTCAACATCTCTACAAGTAATTAAGTTAGAGAACTCCACACAAAATAAACACGGCAGTAAAAGAATCAACTCTATGAACATTGGAAAGTATCATTGACAGTATGATTATAACATTCTATACCAAAAACATGCTCAAAACCATTTAATAACATAAAGGCTTCTATGAGTAAGAAACTGTCCTAGGGTTCTATCAGATGCAAAATTTGGATGCTACAAGATTACGGGTCCAAAGGAACATACAGAAGATCGCTTACCGGCAGTGAAAAATGGTACTCCAAAACCAGAAGTTCATTGCCAAGACGGCGTAGACGTGCCACAAGCCAGTGTATTCATAATAAGTCCTTTTATCAGGTCTCAAAGGCAACTTATAATTCATAAGGATAAAAAAGGAGAGCCAACCATGAAACTGCAGAGCAAGGCTTAGTGCAGAGAAAGCAACAGCGACAGGTTCCTACAAACACCAGAACAAAACATAACCAACAAGAACAACAATCTAACAAAAACAACACGAAAACGATAAGAAGATGATATTCTAAGTACCTGGATCCCATAAACACGTTGAAAAGGCCATTTCCCATGATATTTGATCGGTTTATCTCCACGTTTCTCCCTCTGTTCTTCTCTAGAAATCATACAATGGTACTGACAATCGGCACGACAGTCCCACTGCTTCCATTTCTGATAAAGTGGCTCTTGCAAATACCACGGCCCATCAATTTGTTTCCCATCGGAAGAGAATTTACAGTGCAGGAAACAAATTTTCCCTACGCATCCACTTTTCTCACACTCATCCAAACAATCCCTATAGGATTCACAAATCAAGTTAAATTGCCGGGAAAAGGATAAGGTCATTTAACTAAGCAATAATAGAACTACTCTAAATATAGCAATTCCAAACACCATAATTTTTTTTCAAAAAAACTACAATTATGGATTCTTCTAACGAGAATATTCTTCTTTCAACTGATATTTCAATTACTTTTCAATTTCATCCAAATTTTCCTTTATATTACAGAATCTGCGAATCGAGAGAAGTAAATCGAGCGAACTTACTTGTAAATTGGATCGGCATCACCTTCGCTGGCGTGAAGTGAAGATACGAGAAAGTAGAGAGCTAAAAAGAGCAGAATTGAACGGCGGAGAGCCATTTGATTCATAGGAAAAATGATTCTATTTTTTTCTACAGTATTAACGATTGATGGTTGAGGTTCCAGAGATGATGTGGTGGATTCCGTCTCATGGAATCAAAAAATGATAATAATATATATGTAGAGAACAGAGGAGTTTGATTTGAAGAACCGAGTTGGGGTGGAACGACGAACTCAGTGGAGAAATAAAGAGAAAGGGAGGTGAGCCATTGTTGGGGAGAATAAAGAAAGGGGAACCACCGAGTTATGGAGAATCGTGACCGTGAACGTGAAGTGGGGGTGGTCATCATCGACCAGAATCTCGTGAGGAGATGACCTCAGTAACGATCCATCGTTTGACACGTGGACTCTGATGATCGATTTTACCAAAATGACATCAGACGAAATCTGTAATGACGCCTAGGCCAGTGAGGCTTTGTCAATTTTGATACGGTGGCGTTTCCTTGCTGTCAAACCAACATACTTTAAAGCAACTCTCGTCTTTTTTTCTTTTCAGTGCCAGCGGCAGTGCCTCCGCCTCTGTAACGGTGTCTCCTCTCCTCCCAGCACCACCAACACATTCCACCACGAATTCAGAAATATATTTGAGAGTAGGCGCACATAAAATTTTAAATTTCATGGTAGACACAAATTATAAATATTACAAAAAGTTAAGGGTTCATAAAAATTAATAAAATTAAAGACAATTGTGTGAACTTTAAAAAGTTTAGAGAGAGCACAAGCTTACCCCACATTACATTTAGATCAGTCATTGCATTCCACGCGCCCCTAAACAATATTTTTTTAAGCTTAAGGGTGTAAGAAGTCCTTGAACTTTAAAAAAAAATCAATTAAGTCCGTGAATTTTTTTGCACCCAATTAAGCTCTTGAACCAGAAAATTTAATAAATTAAGCCATTGAACCAAGAAATCAAATCAATTAAGCTTTTTGACCAATTTTGACCATAAAATCGTGACAGTTTTTTCCTTTAAATATTACTGGTACATAATGCACTACAGTTATATCATGTTACATTTACAAAAAAAATTCAAAAAGTATTCTTTATAAATTTTATAAGTTTTTTTAGGATTTTTAGAACATTTAAAGATTTTTTAAATAAAAAATTCTGAAAAATGTCAAGTGAAAACATTGTGATATGACACACTACAATAGTGGATCGAAAAAACTGTTCAGATTTAATAGTCAAAATTTGTCAAAAGCCTTAATTGATTAAATTTATTGGTTTAAGAGCTTAATTGATTAAATTTCTTAGTTCATGAGCTTAATTGGTGTAAAAACTTTTTTAAAAATTTTGTTGATTTTTTTTTTAAAATTTAAGAGCTTCTTACCCCTTAAGCCTATTTTAATAAATATTAAACTTAATCTTAATTTTACTTAAAAAAAAAAAAGAAGACTCTAAGATAAATAAAAATAATGAAAGAGTGCTTTTGAGAACGTGAAAAAAAAATGATCAATTAAATAACTGCCCGAATATATTTACTCAAATAATGTATTATTGAAATAGAGTGGTTCAATACTAATTTTTTTCATATATGTTTCGACATCACAACATGATTTAATTTTTGTAACTGATTGCAATCATTTTTTATTTAACTATCGATATTTAACTATTTCGGATCGAGTTTAGAGAGGCTCAGTATGGAATCGGTCATTTCAACTTATTTTTTATTTACAATATTAAAATTCGAATCTTTTATCTTGTTTAGAGACCTAATACTTCATCTCACTAGATCATCTGTCTTTGAAAACTAATTGTAATTATTATCGTATTTGAAAGTGGTACCTTTTCTTTATGGAAAAAGAAAGTTGTACCAAAGTGTTATATCCAAAGTAAATGCTCTTATATTTTATACATAACATAATGTATAAATGAGTAAACATTGTATGTATAAACAACAAATTACACAAAACACTGTTTTCTGCCATGAAATTTGCATGGTTTCATCAAGAATCAGACAAGGTGATAACAGCGTTGAGCTTGGCAAGGCATTCAGTAGGTAAACTGAGGAAAGAATCCATGAAGAAATCATCAATGGGCTCAACAAATGCTACCCCAACCAGTTTGCAATTCCCTTCTTCATCCAATCTCTCACCTCTCCCACCTCTAATCTCCCCTTTCGATTCTTCGGACGTTAAAACAGTCTTCACCAGCAACGGCGGCGCTTTGTATGTTGGATTAAAATCCGTAATAGTGGGCACATATGTATAATGTATATTGCTATTTTAAAGTATGACACAAAATTAAGTGACCAATTATGTTAGGCGTGTCATGGGTATTAAAATGTCATGGAAATAAAAGTGTAGATACCATAAGATGTATTTATAATTCGATGAGGGGCAGAGTTATAAATACTTAATAGTTGATTTAATAATCAACTATATAAAGAGGTAGTGGTCCCCAAGAAATAGGTTAACTTGTTTTTCTCTCCTTCCCCGTCAGAGAGTTTTACATCAAGAGAAAACCTATCTTCTTGGAAGATCAATACCAAAGATTTGAATTTCAACATCAAGATTTAAGGTTTTGATCTATCGATTAATCTGATACGATTCAATTGAGTTTATTATTCTTGATGATTTGACATGATAGATCTTGGGTTTAGATTTCATATTTAGTTATGGTTTAATTCTAACAAGTGGCATCAGCGCCTCGTCATGTTGAATCATTAAGAATCTAATGTATATTTATTTTGTATGATTCGTTTTTAGATCTCTTTAAAACAAAACCCTAAGTTTAACGATAAAATATTATGTTTCGATATTTCTATTATGCGATGGAGATTATAAAGTTATATTTTTTCTTTCTCGCATGATTAGGGTTTGTTTATTTTTAATATGTTTTGGAATCGCCGATTGTTAATATATTAATTTTCCCATTTGGTTTGTTATATGTGAAAATCTTGTGTTGTATTAGTAATCGGCAATTGTGGATTGGAAGCTTTAGAACCAATCCTATACATTGTCCATTTCTATTGAATTTAAAGTTTTAATACTTATGTATACTCATGTATCGTATCATAATTTATTAGGAAATTCATTACAGTATACTATTTCCAGAATATAAATATGCCTTTAATTATGATATTGCTTTTACTTTTCGTAATTGTATATGATAACTCAAGTCGTGAAATATGTATTTGATTTAAAATATATATTAATTGGTTTGATCAAATTTTTTAGTTTTGATCGTTAGTTATTAAAAAAAGTTTGACTTGGGCTTTGTCGTGGTAAATTTACCGTGACTTGGAAACTTTATAATCATGTTAGCTCTCAAAGCTTTATATTGATTAGTCTAATAAATTACGGTTGAATTTATTAGATCTTGTTTAGTTTTGAACAGAACCTTTGGCTTAAATTTATTTCACACTATGCTTAATTATGCCATTAATGTTATCTACGGAATATACATTTAGTTTTGGTTATGGAAAGCATGTCATTAATCTTATGGAATTCATATTCGATTGATTTGATCAATAATTCATTTCTTTTGATCGCTAGATTATTATGCACATTAAAGTTTCATGCGATCAATATAGGAATTATTCATTTACATAATATTTCTGTTTTTTGACTTTTAGTTAAAGATTGATTATTTTGAATCCGACTTTAATTTTGGTAAATGCATGTTTAAGGAATTTTTTGAGTAACAGTCAAAGATTTTGGTTTTTCGATTTGATAGCCCTATTGGACAATCTTATGTTGGGTTATTTTGGAAACTAAAGTGTTATCAGAAAGTTTGATTTTGTATTACATAATTTTAAATTTGGATATCGGTACTTTATGTTATATATTTTAAGATAAATTAATTGAAACATTAAGTCACCAAAGTGATCTCTTTGTGGAAATTATTTATTTTAAAATATAAAAGGTTTTATGCATGTAAGTCGGATTATGTTAATATTAATCGGCCCAAAGGAAGGTTAATAATTAACGTTATTACATGTGCAATTGTGGTAATAAACATGTGATAATTATTGATTTTATATGTGAGCAATAAATCGCCCAAAGGAAGATTTCTGTTTGACATGTGCTTATTATCAATGTTTGATTACTGTACCAAGATATCACTTGCAAGTTAATGTTTTGTCCAAAGATGAAATATTAATGGAATGTCCGGTATCTTGATATGAGGTTTACCTTTATTCAAATTTATTATTATTTTGGTTATCTTTTAATTTGATTGAAAGATAAAATTAAGAAAAATATTTTGAAACAATTAAATTCATATTTTGGCTTCGAATGTCTAATATTTTAATGGATTAATTGAAACATAATGTCACCAAAGTGACCACTTTTGTGTAGATTAGTTTATTTAAAATATTAAGATAATTATGGGTTTTTGTAATTCATGCGTTTATTAATTGGCCCAAAGGAAAGTTAATATTTGGCCGAATTACAACGACAACTGTGGTGATAAATGTGTGACAATTATAAGGTATTTTATGTGAACAATATGTTAGTCCAAAGATTAATCTATTGTTTGACATAGTTTATTGTCAATGTTTGATTGCTATAACAAAGTCTCGCTTCTGATTAATATTCTTGTCCAAAGACTTGATATTAATGTTGTGCTTGGTATCTTGAGGGGAACTAGCCATTATTTTGAATTTATTTGTTTACTTATGAATATTTATGTGAGCTTGTTTTTATTTTATTTATTTATTTTTGTTCTATATTTAGGTAATTTATCTTTCTTTGTCACAATATCATTAAATACATTCTACACTCATGTTTAGTAAAACTAGTTTCAAGGAATAGAAAAGACACTTACATATAGTATTTGGTTGTATGAACACAGACTTTGCACTAAGGGGAGAATAACTTTCACCTTTTACATGCGGTAAGCACCCATAAAAGGGATTTTGAGAGGAGAAATTGTTCAAATTATGCGAGTCTAATGATCATAAAGAACAACATTCTATAAGTCTTTAGGAGCACAAATCTAAAGAGATTACTCATATTAAGGGTTTCCTTGACGAAATTAAGAAATGATTTACCCAAAACATTAAGGTTAAGATAACATCACTTATGCCTTCTTTGATGTCTATGAAGTATAAGGGTCAAGGAAATGTGAGGAAGTACATTATGAAAAATGTTTAATATTGCTTCAAAATTTAAGGCACATAAGATCAAACTTTCTAACAATTGTTTGTTCTTATGATTTTTGTATCGCTTCCTATACAGTTTAACCAATTCAAAATTAGTTACAACTGTCAAAAGGAGAAATAGACTTTAAATGAGCTTATTTCTAATTGTGTTAAAGAGGAAGAAAAGTTGAAGCATTATAAGTGTAAAAGTACTCATTCGGTTAGTGCTCATTTAGTTAGTGTCTCTAAGAATAAGGGCAATAAAAAATATATTAGAATAAAGTTGCTAAAGGTCCTAATCAAAAGAAACAACAATAAGTTACAAAGTATTGATTCTTTTGTATAAGTTAGGACACATGTGAAGAAATTAAACTTCAAAAGTGAGCAACTACTTCGGTTATTTTGAGTGATCCATGGGCTGTAAATTTTATGATCCCACAATAAGGATTATTTTAAGGGGAGGTTTAACATTTTTAGGATGTTGAGTTTGGAGGGAGAAATAAGGTTAGATACATTGCTATTGAGGGGAAGTTGAATTATAATTTAATTCATACTATCACTTTTAATGATGTTTAGGTTTTTACACCTATCATTAATCAAGAAGTGGATCAAGTACCTCAGCAAAACAATGTTGAACAACTCTCATTCAAGATAAGGTAATTATTTCAGAAGAACAAACTCAACAACCTTAAAAAATAAGTGTCATTAAAGATATCCCACGAGAGGAAGGAGAAATACTATTCTAGATTATTACTTTGTATTTATTCAAGAAAATAAGGATAATAATGGAATGATAGAAAATGATTCAATCATTTTTTATCAAATCATAAAAGTTCTAACTCTCAAAAGTGGATTGATGTCATTTAAGAATAGTATAATTTTATGCAAGACAATAAAGTTTAGGAACTTGTCTCATTATGTGAAGGTGCAAACCAATTGGTTGTAAATGGATATTTAAAACCAAGAGGGATGCAAATGATAATGTGGACAAGTATAAGGCATGTCTTGTATCTAAATGATATACTCTAAAAGAAGACATTGATTTTGTGGAGACTTTCTCTCGAGTTTTATTGAAAGAATCTTTTAAGATAATCATGACGCTTATTGCTTATTTTAATCTTGAGCTACATAAGATGGATGTTACGCTTGTGTTTTTCAATGGTGACATTGAAGAAACAAATTATATGGTACAATCATAGATTTGTGTCTAATGATACAAAATCAATGATATGTAAATTAAAGAAATTCATCTATGAGCTTAAGTTGGACTCTCATTAACGAAATTATAAATTTCATATTGTTTATCTCATTTGGTTTTGAGATAAATTTGGTTCACAATTCTATATACTACAGTTCAGTGGGAGTAAACCAAGTGATACTCATATTACTAAAGACGACAAATTTAGTCTTACTCAATGCCCTAAAAGCAACCTTGAAATTAAAAAAAAATACAAAAGATTCCAAGTTCATAATCTATTGAGAATTTAATTTATGCTCAAGTATGTATGCGTTCGGATATTGCGTACATTGTTAGAATGTTAGACAGATATTTAAGCAATTCTAGTTTGAACCATTAGATAGCAACCAAATAGGGTTATGAGATATGTTTAGAGAACAAAAAAAATTACATGCTCACATATCGGAGTTCTGGTAAATTAGAGATCATTAAGTTTACAGACTTCGATTCTATTAGAATATTGATGCAAAAGAATTTTGTCACATGGGCTGCTAATTATAGATTGAATAGAAAGATCACTTGGTTATTTTGTGACAATAAATATGCATTCATTTATTCTATAAACAATAGGAACACTTTAAATTTGAAGCACATAAATATTAAGTTCCTAGTTGTTAAAGAAAATTGAGTGATTGTGTGTCTATAGAGCATGTTGGTACAAACTCCATATTTTTGCGCTTATTAAGAAACTATCACCTAGGTCTTTCATGAGCACACTACTCATGTGGGTGTAATGTTATATAAAGATATTCAGTTTTAGTGGGAGTTTGTAATTTTGAAAAATGCTTATTCGTTTTAGACACAATTTGATTTACTTGGTTTAAGGATATTTTAAGATTATTTTCTGCAGAAATAAAGTTCTTTTGGTTTATGCACACTCTGAATTCAGTAAAGTTTGATCTCGCTAAGGTTTAGGAGGACCCGGTTGGAAATAGACATGTTTGGTTCACATTTCATGTAATTTTCCATGCTACGCATCCATGATTGATCTATGTCATTTGACTATATTTGTATACGTGACCATTGATGGGTCTTGTCATGATTGATACGACAAAGGCTGCTTTGATCCTATATGGATATAGTTTATGGACGAGATTGTTTCTGAGAATACCTATTATATAATAGCAAATTTTTGAGCTCATAAGGTTATACATTTGTCAGAAACATATGTTGCCCAAGTGGGAGATTGTTGGATTAAAATCCGTAATAGTGGGTACATATGTATAATGTATATTGCTATTTTAAAGTATGACACAAAATTAAGTGACCAATTATGTTAGGCGTGTCATGGGTATTAAAATGTCATGGAAATAAAAGTGTAGATACCATAAGATGTATTTATAATTCGATGAGGCGAGTTATAAATACTTAATAGTTGATTTAATAATCAACTATATAAAAAGGTAGTGGTCCCCAAGAAATAGGTTAACTTGTTTTTTCTCATTCCCGTCGAGAGAGTTTTACATCAAGAGAAAACCTATCTTCTTGGAAGATCAATACCAAAGATTTGGATTTCAACATCAAGATTTAAGGTTTTGATCTATCGATTAATTCAGACGCTTCCGCAATTCAGTTCATTCAGTTTATTATTCTTGATGATTTGACATGATAGATCTTGGGTTTAGATTTCATATTTAGTTATGGTTTAATTCTAACATTGTAAACACTCCCGACGGAAAAACAGAACTTGGCCAAGAATTCCAGGTCAACCTTCAAAGCCAGATACAGGGAAGTATAAACATAAATAACATATTAACATCCCGAATTCAATACAATTTCTGGGGTCTTCGAGCATAGCTTTACCTTGCCGGATTCCCGGTTGATTTTCCCTTCAAACAGTTGAGGAACAATGTCGATTTTCAGAAACGGCGGCAACGGCAACCCGAGGAACTTGGTTGTTGAGCTTGTTAACGGTGGAATATATAGTGTTTCGATGTCGAAATCAACTGAGAGTTCATCGGCATCATCTGCCGCCTTTGAACCTGTTCCGGTCCCTGTTCCTCCGCCGGCGTTGTACTCGAAGTCGGGATACCTGGAAATCCCGAGCTTGCAAGCTCCCAGGGTCTTGAAGCTGACACTGAAAGTGTTGGCCTTTGGCAACCAAGTGGAAACAGCTTCGCCTTTGTTGGGTGCATAAGGAGAGAAGGCGATGGTTTTTGTTCTGAAAGCAGTTGGTGTTCCGGCGGGGAGCCGCCACAAGATTGGTGGTTCCAAGGAATCCAGTTTACACGCCATTGTTTTTGCTGGGAATTCGAAGCTTGGGTCAGTTTTTTTTTTTTTTTTTGAGTTCTGGAGAGTGAAAAGAGGAGCAGAGGATATCTAAAGATGAGGCTGGTATTTATCGGAGTGTCAGGGCCTCATGTTTTACAGTTCGGAAAAATCATAGTCTAATTATGGATTCTATCATATAAATTCAGATATTAGTCTTTTATAAAAATAAACTATAAATTATAGATACTATTTATTAATTTAATGCGTTTATTTTGTGACTATTTTGTAATAAAATAAAAAAAATTATGTTTATTTTGTAATTTTAAAATTTTAATAGTCAAAAAATTATTTTAACATAGTTCACTGACCATTTATATATTTTGCCCCAAATTTTAATATCATATGACTAATCAAATAGGATTTATTTTGTCAACAACTTTTAGAGCATGTGGTTAAAGCTCTCAGTTGACACATTATCTTCCTTTAAGTTGTGGGTTCATGACTCAGTAAGAGCAAAATTTCTCACTTCGTCTCATATGTAAAAATTGTTTAAAAAAATATGATTATATTTTTCTTTTAAAATTTTAGGATACTTCTTTCTTGGGTTATTATTTCATGAACCGGCAATTTTACACTCTAAAACCTTAACTCCATTGTTAAAAAAAATAAAACCATAAATTCTAAACTTTGACATCTAAATTCTAAAACATAAAGTTTAAATTTTTAAATACTAAATTTAAACCCTTAAACCCTAAAATCTAAACTAAATATCTAAACCCTAAATTGAATCTACTTTACAAAAACACAACTTTACTATAAGTGCATGAAATATTTTCTCTTCTTGGTTTATTATTCCATGCACCGCTAGTGAAAAAAAATACTCCATATGAATAGCTAATTTTACTTTGAAAACTAAAATCTAAATCTTTAACCCCAAAATCCAAAATCTTAAACTCTAACTTTAAAATTCTAAAACTTAAGCTCTAATTTAAACCTTAATCCTAAACCCCAAATTCTAAACTCTAACCTAAATACTTAAACTTCAAATATAATCCTATGAAAAACAAAAGAAATGTTTTTCCACGTAACGGTTTTTTATTGAGAAGTTATTTTGATTGACGGCGTTAAAGGTAATAATATTATAATAATTTTATAATTTTAAGTGTCAAAGTGATAAAAATAATTTATTAGGTACCAAAAGTGATAAAAGCGTGTAACGTTGAGGGCCAAATATGTGTTTTTTAACCCTTAAAAGGTAAATTTGACCCGCCTCTATCCTGTTCAACGTAAAGAAGGAAATTGGCTCTGATTTGAACGTTTACGTTTTCAAAATATACGAGCGGTGAATGGTAAAATAAAATGCATTATAATTCTAGGCCTACAACGTGAACAGCTCAACGTCAATTTTCAAAGCTCCGAAAGATTCAGAATGTTGAATTCTTTCCAGCTTCAAAAGGTTTGCATTTCAGTATACGTATACATATACATATACATATACCACATGAAATGACAATAGAGATTAACATAAACAGGGGGAACTGATACATAACATTACACTCGACTGTTCAAACAAACCAGAATCTGAAACCTGGAAAAACTTTATACCATTCCTTTATACAAGAATCAAAATCCCCGCAACCCACAACTTTGTTACTCTCTTTCTACCTATTTGTACCTACCGGTTAGAAAGCTAGAAGCAGCAATCCAACTGACATGACTCTCCTTTAACACTTTTGGCTTAGAAAGCCGGTGGGAAGACTCTGAACACCGCCTAGTAATAAGAATTAGCTATAAAACACTTAAACTGCAAATGTTAACCTCCAGCTCAACACACGAGAGATGACCGGAGGGATGTGGCAGTTGGGAGATTCGTGCATGATGCCCATCGGATAACGGATTCGGACACCATGAAATCAAGTTGTTCTCGCTCGCCGTGACCGATGGTGTGGTTCCTCTTGCTGTGGAAGGCCGACAACAACCTAGACCTTCCAAATTCAGCTGTCTTGGTCTCCTTTTCTCTTGACTCAGGCCCACAGCAAAGCGGAGAATCTGGTAATAGGAGCAGCTTATCCAACCCTGCATTCATAAGATGATGCAAGGCATTGTTTAAGATACCTCATGCGTGAGAACAAATCATGAAGATTTGTAAGATGGTTGGCACAACTTACCTCCATCTAATCTCTCCATCCGAGTAATGTTGGTCGAGAAATCTGATTTGCAGCTCTCTTGTTCAAACGCAGAACTAGAACTGAAGAATGCAAAGCTCGGCATTGACGGAATGGCAGAATGAAATTCTAAGGTATCAGAATTACTGCTGTGGAAAGAAAATCCACCAGATGCGAAGCAAGGCGTAGATGGCTCCACCAAGGAAGAAGAAAATGATGTTCTGCGTGTAAATGTGGGTGACTGAACATCATAAATGATTGGCGATCCGGCACCAAAGCTGATATCCTGATCCTTGGACATGGAAAATGAACCACTACGGAACTCCAACTCTCCGCAACTTTGGTATACAAGCTCACTTGATTCTTCATGACAAGATTCATTATTCTTCATCCATGAATGATCTAAAAGAAAACAATTCGATGTTAAGCTTTCCATGGAAGAGGGAAATCCCAGTAACATGCAAGAAACGAAACAAATATGAGTGACTTCTTGACCTACATATACCGGTCAGTCAAACAGGTAACTTAATCAAATTTAAGAAGGCTAGTATTAGAGAACTACCGGGTTTGACCCAGTTGCTCATGCACGGACTTTCCTTATACATACTTCTACTTACTTTAATAGCCACAAAAGATCATGATTAAACTACTATTCTAATTCCATGTGCATGCACCGGCAAATTTATGACGAGTGTTTGCATGGATTCCAACGTACCTAAAACCTGCAGTGCAGTGAATCTTTGCGAAGGATCAGTATTGAGCATTCCCCTGACTAAATTCTTTGCAGAATCTGAAATGCGATCCCAAGGATCTGATGGGAACTGCAAATCGGCTGCTCTCACAGCATCAAAAATCCGTGACTTCGTTTTACCCCAAAAAGGCGGTGTCCCGCTAAGAAGTATGTATAGAATCACCCCAGCACTCCAAATATCAGCAGCCTGATTATATCCCCCAACCAAAACCTCAGGTGCAATGTAAAACGGACTCCCGACCGTCCCATGCAAACATTGCCCTGTTGGTAACAAACAGCCAAACACCAAAATAGTTAAAAACAAAATCTCAAAATTTTCGAGGAAGCTAACAAGCACTGTGAGAATGTTCTTGGTTAGAGAAATGGAAAGAAGTGTAAAACTCTACCAGGCTCGATATATGTTGCAAGACCAAAATCTGCTAGTTTGATTGGTGATGATGATGCTTTTGTAGCTAAGAGGATATTCTCGGGCTTCAAATCTCTATGCACAATTCCAATTTCGTGACAATATAGGACTACTTGCATCAGATGCCTGAAGAGAACTCTAGCATCTGCCTCTGAAAAACGGCCATACCTCTCAAGCCGGTGAAAAAGCTCCCCACCTGCACAAAGCTCCATAACCAAATGAACATAGTCTTCATCCTCATAAACAGCCTTAAGATCTACAACATTTGGATGCCCTGATAACCTAATCATTATTTTGATTTCAAGCTTGACACTCCGCGCATCATCAGATGTTACCAGTCTATCTTTCGATATTGACTTGCATGCCAATACCTCTCTTGTCAACTTATCCGAGCACAACCTAATAACACCGAATTGACCCCAACCCAATTGCTCTCCAAGAACGTACCGATCTCTCAAATTTGCAGTTTCGTTAGTCTCCAAAATCGTTTCACTCAAGCTTGCAACTTTGTAGCAATTACACGGCTGCTTTGACGTTTCATTGAAGCTGCTGCTCTTGGCAACAGCCATAACACTTTCCAGACACCAAAAAACCAAAAATGATTCAGGATGTCAGCTTAATACCCTAGGTCTTCCGGCAGCTTGTAACAACTCAGTCTCCCAGGGAAATAAGCTAGTCAAATTTTAATTGTCAAAACTTTGATTTATATATTTCTATGTTCACATAGCTCTTACCAAATCCAGAATTGAGATCAAGACCCCTAAAACATAAGACTTTCATGGGTAGTTGTTGAACTTTGACAGCAAAACTTGCCTCGAAGAATACGGTACCGGAAATCATGACAAGACCAAATCAACCCCAAAACACCAGAATCTTAAAAGAACATCTGAGAACTCATCTTAGTTATCTTAGATTGCCTGGATCTGTAAAAGAATATGCAATTACCAGATTATAATCAAGCACTTTAATTCAGCTCAATAAACTTCAATCCAAGCTCAAAGAAGAAATGATTCACATTCTAACATAAAATAAGAAGAAAAAAAACCCTTTATCATACCAAAACAAAAACAAACGACACGACCACCCATGGAAAACCTTAATCACATAAAAAACCGGTCTTTGCCACTGAATCAGCTAAAAACCTCAAAAGCAACAAAGCAAGCAAAATTCAACAAAACCCCATAAAAAATCTACCATGAAACAAAGCATCCCCAGATCCAAAATCGTTCATTTCCACAAATAAAGAGGAAAAAAATCCCATCTTCCAAATTCAACCATCAACCCCAAAACACTACAAAAACTATATAATGAGATATACAAACCTGGCAAGATATAAACAGAGAGAGCACCAAAAAAGAGGAAGAAGAAGTCCGTTGGAGCAGTGGTAGAAAGCTCTTTCTTTTTGAGTATACGTTATGTCTTTGCAAAAATTTGTTAAGAAGGAAGAACAGAAGAATGAGGCTTGGGTGTTTTGAGGTCTACCTGTTGTTTACTTTTTGATTATTTTGTCGTTTTTTGTTCGGTTTCTGTAATTTTGAAATCGAAAGAGTATCTGTTCGGACTCGACGTTTATGTTTAATCCAGTTTAAGTATTGGATTCTCTTTTCTTAATGTGAGTTTATGTCGTCCACCCCAGGCTTAGCTGTGGGATATGATAAAATAATTCCAACTCATCGGATTTGTATGAGAATCGATGATTCATTCGATTCCAATTGAATTTTTTTTAAGTCAATTTACTCTGTTAGAATTTGAATTAGACAATTAATTTTTTTTAATTCATTTCATTACAACATAAATAAAACTAAGAAATGACCCCGATGAAAAAATAATCGAAATTTAAATTAAAATAGTTTTATTTATATATTATATGTAAGGCAAGTGATCGAAGTTTATATATCATTTTATCCGTAAAATGTGAATGTATTGTCAATATGTTAAAAATATTTAAGAACATATATTAATTTATAATCATTTTTAAATTATTTGAAAAAAATTAATCAATATCGGTTCTTATACTTTTACAATTTTAAAATGTATATTTAGAAACATAATACATAAATAATATTACAAAATTAAATTTACAACTTGCACTTAACATTAGGATGAGTATTCAATCTATTCAAGCTAAAAAATCGAGTTAGAGTGACAAGTTATATTTTATAACTTAAATTTTATTTTAATTTTGTTCGAGTCATGTTAAGTTGAGTTGTTTTGAATTTTATTCAAATTTAATTATAAATAATTATAATTTTATGGTACTAACTGATTCCAATTTAAACGAATTTCTATAACTATATATTATATACAAATATATATATATATTTTTTCATATGTGATATACATATATCAGGAGGAGTTGATGAATTTGACTCGAATTTAAAAATTAATCTACTAATTGCTAAAAAACTTGAGTAATTTGAGTCCTATTTTATAACTAGGGATGGACTGAGGGTACTCAGACAGCTGCACACCCTGAAAATTTTAAATTTTATTAAGAAATTATGATTCGAGTCAAGTCAAGTCAATTTTTTTGCGTAGATACAACTTGAAAAAATTGTTTCTTTTTTCAAATTGAATTTTTCTCACTCCTATGTAGTACATGAACAAATACACATTTCATTAGGGACTGAAATTTAAAATTTTTAAAATAAAAGGACAAAAAAAACCAAATTAAACAATATGAACTAATTCCATAATTTATACTTAATACACATATTCATAGAAATTTTGACCACTTTAAAATGAGTATTTTCATGTTAAATTCTTTAATAAAATTAATATAAAAGAAAACCTTAAGATTGGAAATATATATTTCTAAAATAAAAATTCTAAAACAATTAAATTATCCACCTGTCAGCACGGAAAAAGAAAAGAAGCAGAACAAAGGTTTCCGCCGTTAAATCCTATCCGATTCCCTTTCACTCATTTAAAGGAGCCATTTTTGCAGCAATGGAGCTTATGAATCTTCTGGGTTTCGGTTCGTAGGTAAAGTTTCTTTAACCGTGGCTTACCCAATCATATGAACACCTTAAACTTTGCATTTTCTTTCTCATAATCTAAGTTGGGTGCATAAAGTTACCAACTTTCTAGAAATGGGGATTTTGTTTTTAATTATTTCTGGAGAAGTTGTTTGAGCAAATCTCGTTCCAATTCTGGCAATTTAAGGATGGGTTTTTCTTCTTAAGGACAGATTTGAAGTTAGCTCAAGTTGGACAGTAGAGTGCAGTGATTAAAATACTAGGTCGAATTCAACGGCTGCGATTATTTATTTAATCAGCTGTTTCGATTACAAAAGTAATTTGGATATCTTGATTTTGAGGCTAATTAAGTTTTAAATATAGTAAATAGTTACTAAAATTGTGCAGAATATGCTAAGAAGTTAAAAAATACTGGTTTTTCTTGTCCATTCTTTTTTTAGCATTAGTAGAGTTTAGCTGTAATTTGGGATATGGATTTTGTCCTTGAAATCTTTTGTTTATCATTTTTTGGAGAAGAAATTGATTGATTTTTACCAATGTAGACGGTATTTTTGTAGTTAGAAACTTAGAGAAGTTGTTTTTATGAACACAATTTGCATTTGAATTTGAAATGCCATAGATTGTTCATCTGAGCCACCCCATGTCTTGGATGCTTGCTGTTCAGCCACTTCATGGCTGCTTTTGTTGAACGTGATGGAAAATTTTATGGTCTCGATATTATACCGAAATATACACTCACACGATTTCCTTCTCTTTTCCTAGTAATTTTATTCGTGTTTGTTCTTTATGCCATCCACAGGTTAACATTCAACCTTTTCATCTACCTGTGTTCCAGGAGAGGCATTGTGATTAGCCCTTTTGATTGTTTTGATGAATGAGCTATAAACCGCACTTATGAGTTTGATTTCTGCAAGCTTCAAATTTGGTTTGACTCCTCAAACTAGACTTTCAGGTAGAAAGTCTCTAATTCCACGTTCATCGCCGGGGTTTCTTAACATCCGAGCTGTGCAAGACAATGGAGGTCCTCGAAGATTGGTCGACATCATAAGGCTTGTGCCAGATATTTCCAGGAATTACTTTCGAAGTCCTTCCCGGAGGGCACTTTTCGGTGGAATCTCCTTGTTGGGAGGTTTTTACGTAGCACAAACTATCTCTCTGTCCTTCGGAGCTTTAGGAGTAAATGATGTGATTGCAGCGGTAATATGCGTGCTACTGACGGAGTACGTAACAAGGTTTTATTACAGCCGTCCAAAGGTAACCTTCCTCATTGCTCTTCTCAACAATTTCAAGATGGGTTTCACCTATGGACTTTTCATTGATGCCTTTAAGCTTGCCAGTTGATTTTATACACACTTATCGTGACACTTGCGGTTGTCTTGAATTTCCCATTACAAATATGCTTCACTCTATTCTTCTCTTAGAGACTAAATGATTTGATGTATTATATTAACCTAATGCATATGTTGTGAAGCTAGTAACTTTGGGATTTCAGATCTGGGTCGGAACTATTGTATTGGATCGAATGCGGTTTTTTCGCTGTTCCGGGGACTTGCCTGGGGAACTGCTGTAGTAGTTTTGCAGTTTCTGACTTGTGTACTCTTCTTGAAATTGTTAAAGATGAAGCTTATATAAAGATGCATGTGACATTGGAGGCACAAACTCCCCAGCCTGAGGTTTTACAAGAGTACAATATATATAAGATAGTTTCCACTCTCATTATGCTACTATTTCCACTAGAAATAGAGTAGGCATCTGTTTTATTCCCCGGCATATATGCATGTTAACATTCACATGCAAGTAGTGCCTTTAATCTTGTTTAAGTTACAGATTAAACATAACCTTAATGGCATTGCCACCGCGAGCACTGGTTTCAAAAGCTTCTTCAACTTCTTCTTGAGAAAACCCGAACCTGTGAGTTATAAGAGGCTTCACATCGATCTTCCCGCTTCTTAGAAGCTCAATGCACAAAGGCCAAGTGTTCTTGTACCGGAATATTCCGATAATATCAACCTCCCTGCAGTCGAACCGTTAACAGATGAGTGTTGGAAGGAGCAGAGTGTTCCAAAAAGATCATTAAAAGAAGTACCTTGCAGCAGCTGGAGTGAGTGGAACAGTCATCTCGTTATGTCCCAATCCGACCAGGCAAACCCTGCCACCGGCTCGAGTGGCAGTCAGAGCAGTTGACATCGTTTTGTTAAAGCCTGCACAGTCGAAGCTTACATGTACTGCTGCTCCCATGACTTTACATATGCTTTCAACTTCTTCAGGTATGTCCTTTAATATATAATGAGATCTTAGACATTTGAAATAATTATGACCGAAAAGGATAGAAATGGAAAGAATTTCAGGGTGGTTATGTTATGAACCTGCATATTAGTTGAAACTTTAACAACTCCGTCAGCACCGAGATCCTTGGCAACAGATAGTCGATATTCGTTGACATCAACAATGACAATTCTAGGTGCCCCGAAAGCACGAGCTGCCAGTATAGTAACAAGACCTATAGGTCCTGCCCCCATGATCAACACATTGGTTTCGGGACCAATATCAGCTCGGCGACAAGCATGAACCGCTACACTCAAGGGCTCACACATAGCCCCTTCTTCCAAACTCAGATTGTCTGGTAATTTGAAACACAGATCTGCGGGGTGCACCACCTACATTTAAAATCAACATATACATCGGCATAAAGCAAGAAGAACCATGGACCATCAACATATACATCGACATTGCAACGTTGAATTGCAGTTTATAGGGTTCACCTGATGGGCAAGAGAACCATGAACAGGTGGAGTGGCAAAGAACTTCATTTCATCGCATAGATTGTATCGACCTTCCTTGCAAAGATTGCATCGCCAGCAACTGATCCCCGGTTCCAACGCCACCGGGTCTCCGGGCACTAGATTCTTGACATCACTCCCAACCTCCTCTATTATCCCAGCACACTCATGCCCGATCACCATTGGCTCTTTCACCACGAAATCTGCTAGCCTCAACGTCTACAAATAAATACTAATGGTAATCACTCTGACTACAAGCTCTACTACGAGAACATCTAGATAGATAGACAGACAAACGGGATACCTTGAGAAAGTGAACATCACTTCCACATATGCCAACAGCTTTCATCCTAACTTTGACATCATGGGGTCCTTAAAACACATGTTTTACCCAGAACACAAACAGAAGTAATAAATCAATATGTAAGAACCAAAAAGCAGAAAAAAAGGGTTATCTAAAATTATAATGAAAATAATACCAAGTGGAGGGAGCTTGAATGGCTGAATCTTGAGGGTGTTGATACCCACAAGCCATGCAGCCATGTTTTCTTCATTAGATTGCCCTCCTTTACCCATTTTTCCTTGCCTTTTTTTTTCTCCTACACAAACTGGAGTTTGTTCACTTATGAACAGGGGGAGGAATGACTAAGAAAAAATATCTGATTCTGATGCGACAACAGTGTGACTCTGGACCAGGAGAGAGATACGTGGTGGTGGATAATGTATACACATTTTTATCTACATATTTCTGCTTTTGAGGGGCCCCTTCTTTCATAGCTTTTGTTGAAGTAATCAGGGCTGGACAGGATAAGCATAAGTTGAAAAATTGGTGATAGCCGAGCATGAGTGACATGTGTAGCAACAATACTTGTTTGTCTACATTAACAGCTTAAGTTCTTATCTGTTTTGGTGTTTTGTTCTGTAATGAAAATATATTTCTTTGTTGTTTCTATTTTTATTATTTATACATTTACACTTCGTTTACATGCTCCGTATTTCTTATCATCAAAACCAGAGGGAAAAAGCAACGAGTTATCTTGTTAAAGGAAGAACATCATTTGAAGCTAAGAGACCTAACTTGACTTCCAAGCTCGGTATGTAATTATTTTTGGGTAAATAATACTGTTGGTCACTAAACTATTCTTGTTTTCTTATTTTGGTCATCAAACTATTATTTTTGATAAAAATCGTTATTAACATTACTTTTTTTCTTATTGTGGTCAACTGCCGTTGAAAAACTCACGGAAAAACAATATTTTGGTAACAAAATGAGAAATAAGCAATAGATTGGTGACCAACACATGAAAAAAAGTAACATAAGTAACCAAAATAGATACAAAAACCGTAACGTTAATGACGGTTTTATCAAAAATAATAATTTGGTGACCTAAACAGGAAAGCAAGAACAATTTAGTGGTCAATGATGTTGTTTACCCTTATTTTTAATATAATATTTTAGTCCAATTTCAAATTTTATTGCACACTTATAAATTAAGTTGCTCAAATCTAAATCACCTAAAAATAACATAATCTTTTATCACTAGAATTCTCGATGGATGTAACTAATTTTTATGAATAGAATTACAGAAATATAACTTAAAAATAGAATATATTCTTTCAAGGAAAAAAAGGAGAATATATGAATATATTAATGGTTGACATATTGCAAGTATGAATATATTAATGGTCAACAATCTCTAGAACAGATTGTTAAAATTTTTAATTGACATATTTTCTTTTTTTTAAATTATGAGTTCAAGACTTAATATGAATAAAATTTCTCTTTCCCTCCTCTAGACTGTACTTATCATTTATAATAGAAATTAATAGCCTAAATGTACAACGGAAGTTTGGCGATTATTTATTGTCCATAATTTATATAGTGAAGGCCCTCCTACCTTCTTAATTAGGAATTTACTTAGCATTTACATCCATTAATTACCCTTAAATGTAAATTTTAAAATTTGAGGGGCTTGCCTAATAAATTACAGACATCTACTGTGGGATAATTGAAAATTTTGTGAATTAGAATTGAATCCGGTTGCTTTTGGTCATTTAAGCTAAGAAGATATATATAGCAATTGAAGTTATCAGAATGTCCAATAGATAATAGTTTTCTAGGAATAAAAAAATGTGGTGAAAGTTACCATGCTGATGCAGACCGAGGCCATACTACTTATAATAGTCATGATTTTATATCGAATTTCGAATTTTATTTTATTGAAATTTTACTCTGACTGTTTAATTTTCCCCCTTAGACCGATAGTGCATAAAATACATACTATATATCATATATGGTTTGTAACAAACTTGGAGCGTTGGAGTTAGAAAATTTGTCGTTGAAATTGATAGCATAGAAGTTATGAAATCGCTCAAGAATTATAATATCAGAATCCAACGAATAGTTTTAGAGAAAAAGGAGATGATGTTTATTTTAGATTATTTAAATTCAAATAATCTTATATATAATATGTGTGCGCCTAATAAAAATGTTAAGAAAAGTATGAACAGATACTAACTTGAGATTGTATGTTTTCAATTCTCTTCCAGACAAATATACGATGATATAAATTATATTTTTCGCATACAATCCTTTAATCTATTTATTTTTCTCTTGTAACCAAAAGAATCTATTAACCGAGAAAAATGTTTATGTAGGGTCTTCAAATAAAATTTCAACATTCAAATACAAGGTTCTATTAGTTAACCTACCTAGCGGAAGAAAGGAATCGATACTTTTACTTGACTTCATAGACATTTAAATATTCTAGGTCTAAAAGTTTACTTGACATTAACAGTGTGGATGGCTTGAAATATAAATTTGTAAGGTTAAAATTAATACAAAGTTATTGTTTTTTTTTTATGGTTGACAAGGAAGTCTATTTGTGCTGCAATTAAAATCAATGGGTTTTCATACACTGCTACTTTCACCTTAATGGTCAGATAGTAGACGATTAATCAATTTGTTCAAGCAAAAACAGAGCATGCCATAAACCGAAAAAGAAATCAGCTGTGTGGAGATTGTAATGTATAACGAATATGAATATTTATGGATATTTTTTTATAATCAAATATTACAATCGGGTCATATTCGAAATTGAATGTTATAATAATTACGCTTAATTATTTCATACCTGACAGTAAAAATAAAAAGTATTTAGTTTGAGAGTTTATAGATTTTGTTTGAGGTTTAGAGTTTAGAGGTTTTAAATTTAGAAATCATTGTTAGAATTTAGTGTTTAAGTATATTAGGTTTTATATGTTAAACCCTAAACTTTTAACCATATTACCCTAAAATCTAAACCAAACAAAATCACTAAACCCTAAAATAAAAGCATTTGTGAATTTTTTTTGTTTCGCCTCCTGTACAAGAAATATGTTTAAAAACCTCGTCGCTAAACCCTAAAATCATGAATATTAGTCTTTATTTCAATACTTATCATTTAGGAAATTACTATTGGATTTATACACAAATAGTATCAAAATATATTTTATAGGCGTGACTAGTTTTCTCGTCGCAGGTATTCTCACTAATAGGTAAAAGACGGATCATAAAATGTATTTCATAATATGATCTCATGATTAAAAAATAATGTGAGCAACTAATACACCGTATCTCATGATTTACATTTTAACTATTTAAACTTTATTGTTTAATTCTATCGTTTGAAAAAAAATGTTCTCACTAAATGCATGTATGTAGAGGAATTCAGATATCCACTATAAAATAGATTTACAAATTTAAATTTAAATATTTAATAAAATCATAGATTATAAATATTCAATTCCATGTCCGTACAATCAAAATGATGCAGAGCTTTCCGTATGAAAAATGGTGAGGGCTAAAGGCCGACGCGGAAATGCTTTAATTCATCCAGACGGCCAGTTTGGGCACAAACTAAGAACCGTGGGGGGGGAAGGGAAGTTTTGTCGATGAAGCCACAAAGCAAAAGTCACCCATCTTTATATAATTTATTGATCGACTGCAGACATAATTGTGAGAAGTTCATTATAATTTATAAGAGCGATTATTATAATTTATTTTTTTCTATTTATAATATCAAAACTTAAATTTATATTTTTTAATATTTCATCCCGTTAGATTATCTCATTGTTACTAATAGGATGTTTTCAATTATGATTATTCCTTCTTTTATGCCACCTTCGTATGTCAACTTGGACCGACCCCCAGCCCCCACCATTATTCATATTTGAATCCTACCGAACCCCATTTCCGAAGACACCAATCAACAACAATCGTGACCGCAAAGTACAAAGCAATATCTACCGTGAGTTTTGAGAATAATGTCTTTTTGGACCTCCAAAATGCATTGGAAAGGGGGGAGGACTCGGTCAGCCACCCACTTTTCGGCGATGTTCTGCACGCCGAGGCTCGACTAAAAACTCTCCAAATTTTATTCTATTATTAATATACAAAGCAGTAATCTATAATTTAAAGTTTATTTATAATTACTTTTTAGAAGTAGGATTACAATCACGTTGAGTGTTCATTATGCTATATTTAAACATTTTAAAATAAATAAATGGGACATATTATTATTACCTTTGTGGAAAAAAAATCACGGCTAATCACGGACGAAACTATTAATAGAAATGCGAGGGATTGTTAATTCTACCAAAATTATTTTTTAGTATAATAATATTTTAGGTCTTTTTTGTTTAAATATTAGTTAAATAAAATTTTTATTGCTTTCAATTTTTTGACTTAAGGGTTTAATATAGTTTTGTCTCTTTTAATGTTTAATCCTAACTTCATCTCTGCTATTAGTATATCTGACCATAATTCATATATAATTATATATTTATGGATTATAATTATTTGATACATATTCGAAGTCGTAGTTTTTTAAAATCCACAAATTGATATAAAATAATTGTTATGTGTTATTTAGTTATGTTTTTAAAAAATTAAAAATATACATACTATTTTAGTATTATGTTGTTAGTATACCAAATAATTATCTTGAATTGGGATAGGTTAGTTGGTCCGGTTGGGGCACTTAATGCAATTACCCATGATTTTGTCAATGGTGGGAGATTGGGACGGCCACACAATTGCTTAACGCCATTGGCCACGTCCACACTCAAATTCGCACCACAATTACTTCATATATATATATATTAGGGTAATTATAATATAGGATGTCTATACATGAATTTTGAAGTAAAGTGCAATTTAATAGATGAAGTTTAATCTGGCGTTATTATACATATAAAGCTTTGATTATGATCAATGTACACAAGAAACTTTAATTTTAATTTAGTTATATATTTTAAAAAATAAATGCATATTTATTTTTATATTAGATAAATACAAATATTCATGTATACAAAATGTAAATCTCAAAGGATACTAAATTGAGAATTGCATTACTGATTTTTTAAAAATTGAATCGAATCAAAAATTCATTTATAAAAGTGTATTGAGTCAAAATTCATGGATGACATTGAATATTTTATCAAAAGTTATGTGTAGCTTTGAGATTTATCCCTTACATATATGAGGTAAAAACATTTATTATAATATATCCACCAATAATGTCTTGGGTGAAATAATAAGGCCAAGGTCTTGATATTTTTTAGGTCTCATGTTCGAGTCTTTTTATGTGAAATTATGTGTACACTATCTAGTTGTTTTAATTTGAGTTAAATTAATTATCACACTAATCATACAATTCAATACTTATAATGATTGATTTTTGATGTATACCGGTTGTGTCTCGGTCTTTATTTGTTTAATATATTTTTATTTTGAATGTTTTGAAAGTGTTTTTTTAAAGATATAAGTGGACTTAATTCCTTATAATTTCTTTTTAATGATCCACAACAGCAAAAAAATACAATAAAATAAAGGGATAACTACATTTTTGGTACTCCACCTTTACCCCTTATCCTATTTTGGTACCTTATCTATTTTTTTGGCAAAATGGTACCTAACGTTACATTTTGTTTCTATTTTGGTACCCCGCCGTTAAAAAATTAACAGAAGGCTGACTAGGAGAGAGAAAATCACACATGGCATGCAGTTACGTCATTTTCACTCTCCTAGTCAGCATGCCACGTGTGCTTTTTCATTATTTTAGTTGACGTGGCATGCTAACTAGTAGAGAAAAAATGATGTGGTAGCATTCCATGTGTGATTTTCTCTCTCCTAGTCAGCCTTTTGTTAATTTTTTAACGGCGGGGTACCAAAATAGAAACAAAACGTAACGTTGGGTACTATTTTGCTAAAAAAATAAATTGGGTACCAAAATAGAAAAACGGATAAAGGTGGAGTACTAAAAATATAGTTATCCCTAAAATAAATATGGAAAAAGATTGAAACGAAATCATACATTGCATATTGCTGGTTCTTGACAAGGATGTTTCAATTATCATGATTGGAACGATAATTATACCTTAGCTAACAACATCCATAAAAAATACAATACAAACTAACAATTTTCAGAATAATAAATAAGAAAAAAGAAAAATTATTAATTATTGACATTACCTAATCTCTTATTGAAGCGAAAGAAGCAATTATTAAAGAAAGTCTTCTCATCCTATTGAAATAATAATAATAATAATAATAATAATAATAATAATAATAATAATAATAATAATAATAATAAAAAGTCTCAGCATCAATGTCAACCCATAACCATGCATTTTATTTAGGTTGAAATATGCAATAAATTCCTACAATTTTTGCATTAAAATTTAGTCCTCTAATTTTTATTTTCAGAAATCTAGTTAATTTTTTTTAAATTTAAAAATTAAATTCGAATTATTAATGTACCGTTAAACCTGAATTTAATAAAAAAAAATTTAACAAATAACATTTAGACAAAAATAATATTGAGTACTTAACATTTATGATCTAACATTCTCTTATTTAATGTACCAATAAAAATACCAACTGAACTAAACTCAATCTACATTCGTCAATTCATTTTGTTATCTGGAATAAGGAATGTATTGCATGTAATGTAAGTAATGAATTTCTCATCTCTACAAGTCAAAGCCTTT
Organism: Hibiscus mutabilis; assembly: GCA_019671005.1. Taxonomy (NCBI): domain Eukaryota; kingdom Viridiplantae; phylum Streptophyta; class Magnoliopsida; order Malvales; family Malvaceae; genus Hibiscus; species Hibiscus mutabilis. The sequence goes on from CM033716.1 coordinate 667,827, forward strand.
GCTTCAATGTAACTTAATGATAAACAAAGAATGAACTCAAAAATAAATTATCAATGATACTAAGCTTGTTGGTCTAATGAGATGATGAATTATATCTATTAAGCACAATCAATAGTTTAAATTCTGACATTGTGAATAGAGTAAATTGAATTAGAAGAGTACTCCTATAATGAACCTCTGTAGTATCTGATTTAGATCAGTCAACTAATGAATTGAATATCGATGATTATACCAAAAAAATATAATATTAAAATTAAATATTCAAGTCCTTTTGGGGCAAATTTCCGACTATCAAAGGAATGTGATCATGTGTAAAAAATACTACTATATTATGATTTAACTATGATAAAAATCAGAATTATTGTTACTCAATTACATTTTTAATTTAGTCTATTATTATTTGGGTAAAACTTTGATACACGATTTGTGTAAAATTTATTTTACACATGCCTGTATTTTTGCCTTACAAAATACAAATTTTAAATTCCTAACCCTAACATCATAAACCTTAAACCCTAAATTCTAAACACTAACCTTAATTTCTAAACCCTAAACCCCTAACATTTAAACCCTAAACTACAATCTTAACCCCTAAAATTAAAAGGACCGTGTAAACTTTAGTTTACACAGTCTGTGTATTGAAGTTTTTCCCTTATTATTTTAAGACTTTTTAAAATTTTAAGCTATATTTTTTATTCTATAAAACTAATGGCTATAATTTATAAAAATATATATATTTGTAATTTTTCTATAAATTATTGTTATTCTAAACTATTTGATTTTTCTAATACTATTACTATACTTAAATCAACATTTATTTTTAAATATGTTTAATGGAATATACGTCTTTTCAACACAAATTGTATTTTTTTATTTTTTAATTGGCTGTATAGTTAATAACTATATATACAATATCATATTCAAAATAAATAAATAATAATGCACACACAATATAATAAATACGATTAATTAATGAAAATATTTAAATACCCTTCTCCTCCCCTATCCAACGTCCTACCAAAGCAAAAGTGTATAAAAGGCACTTCATTTCCTTCTGATCCCATCCTTTCGTTATTTCCTCTGTTTCATCAAAGTTTTATTGCAATGGTTTCCTCTTCTTCCTCCTCAAGAAAAACCATGAAGATCAAGTCATCGGGGCTAGTCGGCGCCGCCTCGTGGTACTGTTCCGTGGCCTTACTAGCCTTAATACTAATAGGGTCCATCAGGGCAAGTTCTGTATCCGATGAACCGGTGAGAGGCACTCAGCTCCTGAACCGTCCCTGCGACGAAATCTACGTCGTGACCGAAGGGGAGACCCTTCACTCGATCAGCGACAAGTGCGGCGACCCGTTCATCGTCGAGCGCAACCCGCACATCCACGACCCGGATGATGTTTTCCCCGGCCTCGTTATCAAGATCATTCCTTCTGCTGCTAGGAAGCTATAGAATTAGCTACAGTATACACACATGTATACACAGAAAGCTTCTTGATATTAATCATATATACAGGTTTGTATCATAACAGAATAATATTTAGTCCTTTTTTTCATTTGGTTTTGATCTTAGTTATGTAAAAGTAGGTACACGGTCGAAAATCATAGCCTTTTTAATAATTTAAAGCTTATACATACATGGAGATTGGATTCTCCAGGCAAATTTCAGCTCTGTAAATTACCTTGTTTCTTTGTATAATCCACTTGGAAAATCATATTCAAATTTGATGAACGAAAAAAAATAATATTAAAAGAACTTTTTTAATATTTAACTTTAATCGGCTCTGAATATAAACAAAATTTTATATGACTATCGAATATCGAAAAAAATTTATATATCAAGAACCATCATCTATATGTCATAAGAAAAGTAAAGTCTTAAGCAAATTTGTCTGTAGGTAAACTAAAGCAGAGTTAGGCTGCGAATGTATCTGCATTTAGGTACACGTGTTCATATTTTCTATATTTTAAGTGATTTTCAAACCTTTTTTCATATATAAAATACAGTGATTTGATAAATTTGATAATATATATTTGTTTTAGTTTTTGGGTTATAAGGAAAAACGGTTGCTCGGGGTCTAATATTAAATCAGAATTGAAGCGATAGTTTTTATCATTACATCACAAGCTTAATTGACATAATGTTTTTTACTTTTTACAATCAAATTATATAACTTATAAAATTTTGATTACCTTTCACTTAAGATTTCTGAATAAAACTAACAATAATATTTTTACAATCATATTATATAACTCATAAAACTCTAATTATCTTTCGCTTAATATTTCTTAATAAAACCAACAAATGTTTAGTGTAATTGTAAGTTATGTTTAGGAGTGGTTTAACATGAAAGAGATATAAAAGTTTTTTTCAAATAAAATTCTCTTAATACAATTTTTTTAGCTTATTTTTAGTAGCATAAAAATGACTTATTATATATATTATAATTATTCTATGTATTGACAACAAAATTTATTTTTTTTTCTTCCACAATAATGGTTAATTTCATTTTAAAAGTTCAAATCTTAAATCATGACCATAAAACCCTAAATTCTAAAGTCTAACCTATAACCCTTCAAACCTAAATTATAATCATAAACTATAAATTTTAACCCCTAAAACTTAAATCTTAAATTAAACCCACTTATAAAAAATAATCTTTTTACCGCCGGTGCCATCTTTTTTCAAAATCCATATACGTTCACACCTATTACACATGTCCAAAACAACATCTAAACATATTACACTAGAAGCGAAAAGGTTCATGTTCAAACTTAAAACTTAAAGGTTCATGAATTATAAGGATAAGTGGTCAAAGTCAAATACCTACATTTTTAACTAATTTTAACTAACAATTAATTCGTGCATGAAAAAAAAAACAGGGTATTTGGTCATCTAATTCTAACAACGCAAAGAAGGAACCACTGATCACCAAACACGTGTCCAATATTCATTTCAATCTTTTGGAATTGGAAATTTTTTCTTAACATAATAAGTCTCGAGTTGTTGAGTTGATGAATGGTTTGACTGAGTCAGCTATCCTAATTCGATCAAACAGACCAAACGTTTTTTCCTCAGCAAATACGTGACGGGTCGTGTGCGGTTGATCAAACTTTTCCCTCTGCTATCCAAATTTCATTAATGTAATAATAATCGGAAAATATTTCGGCGATAAAAACGAAAAGTTTCGACAAACGCCTTAGTTTTAGAGTTATGGATTTAAGTGAAATGATTTAAAATTTAGGGCTTAAAGGTTAGGGTTTAGTTTTTAGGGTAATATGATTGAGGATTTAGGGTTTAATATATAGAGCCTAAATTTTAACCTTAAATTCTAACCATACACCCCTAAATTCAAAACTCGTCCACTAAAATCCCTAAACACTATACCCTAAATAAAATCCTTAAATTATAAAACTAAGGTGCTTGTAGAAAAAAATTTCACAAACGTTTCTGCATGAAATAATTACCTATAATAATTTTAAGTACTTTGAATTCATTTTCATAAATAATTATCAACAAAATTTTAAGGTTTAACTATTTTTAAAAAAATCAATTATGTTTTTTTCATTTGATTAGGTCCTCCAATTGAATAATTGTATCAGTTAAATCATTTAACCAATAATTCTTGTTATTGATTATTATTGTGATGATGTGATAGTTAATTTTATTGACATAACCATTAATCTTGCTGACGTGACAATTGATACGTTAATGATAATTTATGATATGTTGGAGGAGCTTGATTGTTTTTAAAGTGTAATAATTAATTTTTTTAAAAGTTTAAAAATATTTAATACTTAAGTAAAAATTATTGAAAGATTAATTATAACAAATAATAAAAAATATTAAAGAATTATATTGAAAGCAATAAAATTTTAAAAAGAAAATATTCAAGAAAGTATTAAAAATTAAAAATTCAGTTTTTCACCGACAAATCTTCTCTCTTGTCAGCCTAAGTTTATTACAAAATATATGATGCAAAAAATATTTAGATATTCAAGGCTTGAAGATATTTAAGAGGGGGAATCTTTCCTCTCAAATTAGGTCCATTTTGTAATTGGGTTCAATGTACAATTGGTTCATTGAGCTATTGAGCTAGTTTTTCCTCTATAGGACTTTGGAGTTTAAAATAGAATTACTTATTTGAGATTTTATGTCGTCTCACGTTGTTAGTTTGAATTTTGATATTTGTTATTTTGCAGCTCCAAATTACAGCTTCGTTCGAGAAGCAACATCAGCTCCTCGGGTCTCATACCATCCCAACATCGTGGTTGGCGGAGGAACCGCCGGTTGTCCCTTAGCTGCAACCATGTCACTAAAGACCGCCGTTTTAGTTCTAGAAAGAGGAGGGCCTCCCTATACCAAACCAGGCATAACAGACAAAGCAAACTTCATGCTTCAACTTTATGATACCTCCTCCGATTCATATTCTCACCAATTCTTTTCAGAGGATGGTGTATCCTGCAACCGGGCACGCGTTCTCGGCGGCGGTTCCGTCATCAACGCAGGGTTTTACTCGCACGCCGACCCCCAGTTCATAAAGGAAGCTCGTCTGGATGAAGATCAGGTGAGAAAAGCATATGATTGGGTTGAAAAGAAGGTGGCATTCAGGTCAGCCGTGTTGCAGTGGCAAACCGCCGTGAAGGGTGGATTGCTTGAAGCCGGGGTTTCACCGGACAACAAGTTTACGTTTGAACACATCAAGGGGACTAAAATTGGTGCGTCCATTTTTGACAATAATGATCATAGACATACCGCTGCTGGCTTGCTCGAGTACGCTGAACCAAAGAATATTTTGGTTTACTTGCATGCCACGGTACATAAGATCATTTTTACTGAAAGTAAGTTCGGCCAAATAAACACAAATTATTAGCTTCTGTGTGAATCTTTTACTTAGATCTTCTTCTTATATGTGCATATAGCGGCCGGATCACGACCGAGAGCAACAGGGGTGATATATCAGGACGCATTGGGATTACGGCACGAGGCGTATTTGACGAAAGACTCGAAAAGCGAAATCATCTTATCATCAGGTGCCATTGGAAGCCCGCAACTGTTGATGCTGAGCGGTTTTGGACCTGCCCGTCACCTTCAGGAAATGCGCGTAAAGGTGGTGAAGGACCTGCCCACGGTTGGCCAAAACTTGGCCGACAATGCAATGAACGTATCTTTATTCCATCCCCTTTGCCCGTGGAGGTCTCACTCATTTCCACCGTCGGCATAACGCAGTCCGGAAACTATATCGAATCATTCCGTGGACTGAATTTGCCTGCTAACCCTGGACCATTGGCAACACCCTTGCCCGCCACCGTATACAAGGTTTTTCATACTATTCTATATCTCCATACGATACGACTTCTGTTAGATATTGACATAAATTTAAACTGTTAAGGTGTATAACCAAGTAAAGAATACTATGGGATCCAAGATCAACACAAGACTTCAAGGTGGCTTTATTATTCAGAAAGCTGCTCGTCCACGTTCAACAGGCCATCTCCAGCTTCGGAACTCAAATCCAAACGAGACTCCCAAGGTGTGGTTCAACTATTTCAAAGAACCAGAGGACTTGAAAATGTGTGTACAAGGTATGGAAACCGTCATCAAGGTTGTGAATTCGAAATCGTTTTCGAGGTTCCGTTTTCCGTCGATCTCGACACCGGACCTTATGAACCTGACGGCGGCGAAGACATCCAAATACGGCAACGTCTTTGGAACGATTCTGCAAAGACACTCCGACGACATTCTGGCATTACCATGGGACCTGCCAAGTTGGTAAGGTGGTGGATAATGAATACAGAGTCATCGGCGTTGATGGTCTTAGGGTTATCGATGCTTCTACCTTTCATGTCACGCCTGTAACTAATCCTCAAGCCACGGTTATGATGCTTGGAAGGTAACATTCCTTATTCATTTCACCTTTGCGTAGGGTGAACATTCGATCGGGTCAAGTTAAATTTTTTTGAGTTAATCGAGTTAACGATTTTTATTTTATAACTCAAACTTTATTTAAATTTTTTTGACTCGAATTTCTGTTCAAATTTAACTATAAACATTTATAACGCTATGATATTAATTAGTTTTAATTTAAACTACTTCCTATAACCATATACAATTTATATTATATATATATTCATATTTTTTTTCATAATGATATGATCCGTTTACACAGTATAAGAGTTTTTAAGTTTTACACGTTGTTTAGATCATTGGATAGATGAAATAAATAACTGAGATTAATAGTAAGATATTGAAAAAAAGAGCATAAGAAATTAATCTCAGTCATCTATTTTATCCATCCAACGTTCCAAAAAACGTGTAAAACTTATAGTTTTACTTTGTGTGTAAGTGGATCTAACCGTATATGTGATATATATCAGACACAATTACAAGACCCGACACAAACTTAAAACTTGATCCACTAATTACTAAAAATTTTGAATTATTCAAATTTCTAAAACTTTATTTAATTTTTTTCGAACCAAGTTAAGTTTATGAAATTACGATTCGATTTTTATCAAATCAAGTGAATAATTTTAATTTTTTATGGTCGAACCAATTTTTATCGCCTCTATTTTTATAAATAGTTCTTGCACAAAAATTGATATATACATATGATTAAATTTTGATGCAGAATCATGGGAGTACGAATTCTGAAAGAAAGACAAAGATAGACAATTAAGCGATCGTGTTTTTTTTTTGTAAATTATTTATTTATTTTTATATTTCCACATGATGAAAAAATATATCCTTTTATCGTTGTAATAATGAAGCACATGATTTTTTCCTATTTCTACACAAGTTTACATTTCTTTTTAGTAATATGTACGTACGTTTTACGATTTATATTCAGAGCGTAAGATTATTTTTTTTAATAATATCGTTTTTAAAGTTTGAACACATATTCTCTTTGAGAGTGCAATAAACCTTATCAATGCACCCAATATTTATTGATTATACATGTTTATTTTTCTAAATTTGACATTCAATTTTATTATTAAAATCACCTTTGGTTTGGATCTTTAAAAATTATTCAACATATTGATGGTGAAAATTTTAGTTTAGGTCTTTAGAGTTAGAGTTTAGGCGTTAAGGGTTATGAGTTTAGGTTGTATGATATAGAACTTAAGGTCTATGATTATAATTTAGGGTTTAAAGCTTAAGGTTTAATATTGAGAGATTTAAGATTAAAGATATCAAGTTTTAATTCTTAGTCTTAAAATAAACATGCTTGTGTATTTTTTTAATTTCACTAAAAATGCGTAAAATATTAACTATTTAATCTTTCAAGATTTGAAAAATAAACAAATAGGTATAAAATTTGACCGTAGACGTCATTTCAAAGTGCATATATTTTTTTGGAATTGAAATCCGTTAATTTTATTGAATAAAAATAAAATTAAAATTATAACGGAAATTTACAATTTAGTAAACAAAAATACTTAATTCAAACATATTTTTATGATAATTGAAATAAGAAACTAACGTTTAGAGATCATAATAAAACTATGCAAAAAAAAGGTAAAAACATTTAAGTTTTTAGTTGACACTTCTCTCTCTCTTTAGGTTGTGAGTTCAATATCTATTAGGAGAAAAATTATCCTCCTCTCGATATGAATTGCTCAGAAAAAATATTGTCAAATAGTATTGCTTAAGCGGGTCTCAAAGTTCGAGGCATATGTATACAGAAAGTTTTTGTTGGGAGACTTACCCACCAAAACTAAATATACAATATAGGTCGGTTCGAATTAATTAGAGTAAAACTTTAAAAAATAAAAAAAAAACTATCGTAAAAAAAAGGACATGTCACACACAAAAATACACCCAAATAGATTGTTCCACAATTTTAAAACACATCCAAGAGAGACGTATTGATCTTTATTGCAATATACAATTAGTTTATACTCCAAGAGAGGCGAATCGTGTTGCTAACTCTATTGCCAAGCAAGGAATGAATGCACCACAAGTGACGGAGATACTGCAATATACAATTAGTTTATACTTCAAGATATATTTATTTTTTTTACTTTTGTCTCCCCATATAAATTGTTTTAAATTAGTTTATTTTTAAATTGTCTCTCAACTTTTAAACATTTATGTTTATCCTCCTAACTCTAAATTCTGGCTTTGTCCTTGTGCACTACTAGGTTTTACGTTTTTGGCTTTATCATCAATAAAAAAATATTTTTTCACCACCCAGAAGTACCTATAAACTTTAAATCCTAAACTTTTAAATTCTGAACCCTAAACACTCACCCATGTATTGGAAGCACACCTTGAATTCCGGATCATGAAAGTTTGTCAAGACTTTTCTTCTAGATGTTTTTTGCTTTCCACACTTATTTTGCCATGCTATAAATTTGCGTATCTCATTGTCATTGCATTCATATAATAATATTTTATGGGTTTATAATTATTAGGTTAGATTTTGGAGGAAATACAGAATGAAAAGGGTTTCATGGAGGTCCCTCGGGGCTCTTCTTGCTGCTGTTTTCGCTTTGGACCCTTACTTTTGTCTCGCAGAGGAAGGTAATTTCATGACTTTCCCTTTCCATTCTTGAGCTATTTAGATACGATTTTCTTGATACGAGACGGTAATATTGATATATATTTTTTATCAGCAATGATTTTATTTAATATAAAAATAATAATATAAATGTAATTGTGTGTCTCATTAAACTTTTTTAATTTTAAATGGGTCGAGAAAAAGTGTACAAACAAGCATGATTATATATAAAAGGAAACGAACACCAAATCACACCGCCAAATAATCCCCCACATATCAGCAAATCGGACACCCCCAACCAAATCACCATGCCAAAATCACGATATCTTTACCAGCCCTCAGTCAATATGCGCGATCTACGCCTCTTTTCGCGTGGATGTCCGAAAGGCTATTAGTTTCACAGAAGATATTATTAAAACATACATTGTGTGTTGAATAAATAAGTCTCTATGCCAGCACCATAGTCGTTTCTCACGGTAAAACACCTATGCCACGGTTACAATCGAATCCGACTCAACGATAAACGATCCAACTCTATTTCATTTAAAACCGAAAAATCAAATCAAAACATGATAAGTAGCTTGAACTTTAAGTTCATTCGACTCATAGACACCGAAAGGACTCGAAAACAAAGCAAGAATGTGTCCATCATGATTTCTTAATACTATTTAAATATCAATTTTAAAAAAGTTTAAATTTCACAGGTTGCAGGTAAAAAAACTCTTAGTTTACACCCATATTTTTTTTAAAGTTGTGGATTCAAACAAAATTTATCTTCTCTTAAAGTCGGACAAAAAAGTGTTTAAATAAATATCTAAATATCAATTTTTAAAAAATAAATATTAACAATTTATTTCGTAATCACTTTTAAATTTTTTCCTGATGGACCTTAAAAAAATTATTATCCAATATGTCATATGAGAGGTTTCTAAATTTCTGAATTGAACTCCTAAAATCTCTAAATTTCAATAAAAAAATTCCTAAAATTCTTAAATTCAATTCCCAAATCTCCAACACCGTTGGTTATCACCATCAACTGTCGACCACTGCCCATGCCCTCCTTCACTAGACCCTCATTACTATCTCCGCTGACCACTGACTAACGACCACCCTCTGCCGTTGGACCCCACCGGGTCATCGTCCCTGTAAATACTTTAGGATTTCTTTTATAGAAAATTATAGATTTAAAGGTTTTATGGTAAATTAGGGATTTCATGAGATTTTTTGAAAATTTAAAATTTTAAGAACTTTTGAAATAATTTAAATGCAAAAACAAGTTACATGTCAAGTAGTGATACGTTGAATTTTTTTAACAAATGTTGACAATTTAACTTTAAAATAATTACGAAATAAAATATTAAGAGTTTATTTTGCCCCAAAAAATTTTATATCTGCTTAAATAAGGTAAAACTCACATAGTTTAACACTATTTATGATTATTGGATGAGTGAAATGAGTGATATAATTAAACATTTCTCTCTTTTTTTCCCTTAAAAATCTCATCATTTACAACTTTTAATATTATATGTCCATTTTACTCAATCAATAGTCATAAATTAATATAAAACTGGGATTAAAATGTAAGTAGCTCTTATCCTTAACATAAAATAATATACGATACTTATTTAACGGTTAAACCTTCTTAAGATAAGGAAACATTTAGATGATTAATGGTTTTTAAAACTAATGTTTTATGAGCTATTGAGCTAGTTTTTCTACTTTTGAAATTTGGAGTTTAAAAAAACAGAAACTAAAGACGTTTGTTATTTTGCAGCTCCACATTACAGCTTTGTTCAAGAAGCAACCTCAGCTCCTCCGGTCTCATACCATTCCTACATTGTGGTTGGTGGAGGAACCGCCGGTTGTCCCTTAGCTGCAACCCTGTCGGAAAAAGCCAACGTTTTAGTTCTAGAAAGAGGAGGGTCTCCCTATGCCAAACCAGGCAAAACAGACAAAGTAAACTTCTTGCTTGGACTTTACGATACTTCGAACGATTCGTACGCTCAACAATTCCTATCGGAGGATGGAGTATTCATCCACAGAGCACGCGTTCTTGGTGGCGGTTCGGTCATCAATGCAGGGTACTACTCACATGCCGACCCCGAGTTCATAAAGGAAACCGGTCTAGATGAAGCTTTGGTGAAAGATTCATATCAGTGGGTTGAAAAGAAGATGGTATTTGAGGCACCTGTGTTGCAGTGGCAATCCGCGGTGAGGGACGGGTTGCTTGAAGCTGGGGTTTCACCGTACAACAAGTTTACGTATGAACACATCAAGGGGACTAAAATTGCAGCGACCATTTTTGACAAGAATGATCATAGGCATAGTGCTGCTGACTTGCTCGAGTATGCCGAGCCAGAGAATATTAAGGTTTACTTGCATGCCACGGTACACAATATCATTTTCGCAACAAAAAGTAAGCTCCGCCAATAAACACAAATTATCAGTTTTTGTGTAAATTGTTATTTATTGATTAGATTTTCTTCTCATATGCGCATAACTGCATATAGCCGGTGGATCAGGAAAAAGAGCAACAGGGGTGATATATCAGGATGCATCGAGAGTACAGCACGAGGCGTATTTGACGGAAGACTCGAAAAGCGAAATCATCCTTTCATCAGGTGCCATTGGAAGCCCACAACTGTTGATGCTGAGTGGTGTTGGACCTCCCCGTCAGCTTCAGGCAATGGGCATAAAGGTGGTGATGGACCAACCCATGGTTGGCCAAAACATGGCCGATAATGCAATGAATAGCATTGTTGTTCCATCCCCTTTGCCCGTTGAGGTCTCACTCCTTTCCACTGTCGGCATAACGCAGTCCGGTTACTACATTGAAGCATGGAGTGGACTGAATTTGCCTCCTTCAGGTGGACAGATGAGAACACCCTTGCCCCCTATCGTATACAAGGTGTATAACGAATCAAGGATTAAGGTTGGACCCTCCCTCGACACAAGAATTCAAGGTGGCTATATTGTTCAGAAATTCAGTCGTCCACTTTCGAAAGGCCATATCGAGCTTCGGAGCACAAATCCAAACGAGACTCCCAAGGTGTGGTTCAACTATTTCAAAGAACCAGAGGACTTGAAAATGTGTGTACGAGGGATGGAAACCATCATCAAGGTTGTGAACTCCAAATCCTTTTCGAGATTTCGTTATCCATCGGTCTCGACACAAGATCTTCTGAACCTAACAGCGGCACTTCCCTTGAACCTTAGGCCTAGACATCCAGATACTGCAACGTCTTTGGAACAATTCTGCAGAGACACTGCTACGACATTCTGGCATTATCATGGGAGCTGCCAAGTTGGTAAGGTGGTGGATACCGATTACAGAGTCATCGGCATTCGTAGTCTTCGGGTTATAGATGCTTCTACCTTTCATGTCACACCTGGAACTAATCCTCAAGCCACGGTTATGATGCTTGGAAGGTAACATTTGTACCATTTCTTGTACAAAAATTCATAGTGTGTATATATATATGATTAACTTTTGATGCAGAGCCATGGGAGTACGAATTCTGAAAGGCAGACCTGTATGATGAAATTCGTCTGCCCCTCCATGATGTCCCCTTCCCTCAAAATTTGTCACCTGATGTTATTTTGATAGTTTTTTTTATTAGTATTTACTACCATTTCCACTGCTTATGTCCGGGTTTTGTTTCTTTCTCTTGTAATTTATGTATTTAATTAACAATGCAAATCAAATTATATCGAATAGTTATATTTTTATTAATTATGAAACTTTATTTTTTTGGTAATAAATCAAAGGTAAGTAGAAAATTTGATTTGATCTTAAAAATTTAAAGTGTATCATTTAAAAATGAAAAAAATAGACGAATTGAATATTTAACTTTTATGTAATATAAATAATAGAAGGGAAAATATTCTATACACTCGTACTGGAAATTTTATTTTCTACAAGCGCCTAGCTTTTAAGATTTAGAGGTTGAAATTTAGTGTATAAAGTTAGAATTTTAGTGTTTGTAGTTAGGTTTTAAGGCTTGAGAATAAATTTTAATTATACGATCGTACTCGAGCAGGTTGAAAATAAAGAAAAATTAGAAAACACCACTTATTTCGGACCATGGAGGTTTCTCAAGGCTTTTATTGTTGTTTTTGCTTTTCACTCTTAGTGTTGTGATATTATCCAATGTGGTACCTAAATTATTATTGTGTATTAATATTGAAAATTATAATTTTTTGTGATTTAGTACTTATTAACATTGTTAATTCGGGTATCATGATAATATACAAAATAATCGTTAATATACGACACTTATTTTGTTAATTCAAATATCATAATAATACATGGAATAATAGTACAAATATCACATTAGATATTTTAACAAAATATAGGTACCATATTAAACATTTTAAAAATACACCTACTACATTAAATATTTTCTTAAAATACATATACCATATTAGACCTGCATTGAATATTTTATTAAAACATAAATCCTAAATATGATCATTTTTTAATATTGATTTGGTTCATTTTATTCCAGCCAATAGACATCAATGCGACAACCTCCGTATAGGAAATTTCAAGAGCAAACGCCATAAAATATAAGCATAATGCCAAAAAAAATCCCTAATATTTAATTAAATTGTTATTTTAGTTTTTATTTTTTTAAATAATTTAATTTTTAATATTTTATTTTGAGTTAAAATAACCTTTCTGTGAGTGAAAATTGCTAGTCAACTGATGATAAATAACTTGAAATAACTTGGTAAAATGACATGTTAGAAGAAAAAATATTTTATATAATTTTATAAAATTATTTTTTGATTGATGTGTCATTCTGTAAAGTCGGCATATTTACCTATTTGACATTGTTATCGCGACGTGCACTGTCATGTAGGTTTCTCATGGCATTTCAAGCCGTTTATCGTTTGTTGACTAATAGTTTTCATTCGCAGATGTGTCATTTTGACCCAAAATGAAATGTTGAGTGTTAAATTGCTTTAAAAAATAGGAGCCAAAATGACAATTCAGTCAAACGTCAGGGCTATTTTCGATATTATGCCTATAATAAAACATGACAACTTTTGGAAATTTTAAAATCGAATGTTTCAAATAAAAAATGATATTTGTCCTAAAATATTTAGATCTGAACAGTTATATCTGTAATATATGTATACGTTATTAAAAAATTAAAAACGTATGAATATATGTTATTTTGTAATCAAAGTCTGAGCAGTAAGGGCACCTGCCCTTGGCCTAGAATTTTTAGAGAATTATACTTATTCAAAATATTTTTATATCAATAATAGGGTCTATTTTTTCAATACTTATTATTAAGGGTCATTTTTCCAACATTTATTATTAGAGCTTAAATTTTTTTTCTCAATGTTTATTATTAGGGACTTAATTTTTCCCAACATTTATTATTAGGGCTCAATTTTCTCTCAATATTTATTAGGGTTAACTATTGGGATGGTAACTTGTATTTTCTCCCAGTACAGAGTTGGTTACCGATTTTCAAAAACGACCAGTAAGGTCACTTACTTTTTTGATCTGTAAATTTTATGTTACTGAAACGTTTGTTGCTGTTAAACTTAAACGAGAAGATGATCTGGAACAATAAAAAAGGATAAATAACCTTGATAGTCCCAAAATTATTACTTTACTTTTATTTTGACCATCGAAATAAAAATAATTTGTATAATTTCACATTTAATCTTCTATCTTTACAGTTTTTTATTTCTTCTCTCCTCCACCATCTTCTACGTTCTTCTTCATTAGTGGGTTTTGAAAATGAATAGAGGATTAAATGTGAAATTATACAAATTATTTTTAGTTCGGTGGTCAATTAATATATTGTGTGCAATAAAGTAAAAAAAAAATAGAACATGAAAAGTAGATGTAAGCTCCTTCAATAGACCAATACAACAATTTACCAATGACACAAGTCCAAAATCTGAGATGTGAGCTTTCATGTTCTGGTCAAGTAATATATTGCTCGGCTTTAAATCTCCAAAAATATATTTTTTTGGGCTGAATTTATGAAGATAAACCAAGCCTTTAGCTATTCCCTTAATGATTTTTAGTCGAACAGACTACGATAATGGTGTGAATGAGGCCATTCCTGCCTTCTCTGATCACAGTAAGAAACAATTCTAATTAATATTTGTATTGATTAATGGTGTGAATGACGCCATTCTTGCCATTCCTGCCTTTGGCTACTGGTTAGTGCTAACTTTATGTGATTTATAGATTACTAGTTTCTGATTTTTTGTTTCTTCTTGTTGAAGTCATCAAGTTTTGTTTTGCCCAATTTTGTATTATTCTTTAATTCAACATGAAGCTGAAATTATTTGGTTTTAAGGACTAGATTCTGGAGTAGGATGTTGAAGATGTTCTTTTATGTGTTTTTGCTTTTTAGTGTTTTAATCGGAAATTAAGTAGCGGAAAACTAACCAGGTTCTTTTTTATGGTGAAGACGTTGGGTTGACAGGAACAAAGCTTGGCTGCGGTGAAGGTGGTTGTGGGGCTTGCACTGTCATGGTTTCTCATTACGATAGAAAGATGAAGAAATGCATGTAAGTCTTTCTATCTGTCTTCTAAATTGCAGCGTTTGCTTGTAATAATTAATCAAAATCAACATGGAAAAAATACATTATGTGATTTTAGAATTAATATAATAAAAAAATAAAAATTGAGTTAGATGAAGAAGAATATGAAAATGGGTGGAGAATAAGAAATAAAAAATTATAAATATAAAAGATTAAATGTGAAATTATACAAATTATTTTTATTTCGGTGGTCAAAATAAAAGTAAAGCAATAGTTTAGGAACTATTTAGGTAATTTATCTTTTTTGTATTGTGTCAGGTCAATTTCCTGTTTAAATTTAGTAGCAACAAACGTTTCAGTGACCAAAAGTTTACAGATCGAAAATATAAGTGACATTACTAGTCGTTTTTAAAAATGGTGACCAACTCTGTATTGGAGGGAAACATAAGTGATCATCCCAATAATTAACCTTATTAATTATTAGGGACTTACTCCTAAATTTTATTTATTTATTCTAAATTGTGTTATTAAGAACCCACTTTTCTTTCTCACAATATTTATTATTAAGGACATACGCTTAAAATTTATTTTTTAAATACTTAGGCCTAATATTTTTAATTCTTGTTATTAAATGCTTAATTTTTTAATATTTATTATTAGAAATCTACTTTTAAAATTTTATTTTCTTTTCTAATACTTATTATTGAGGGTATAATTTTTCAATAGTTATTATTAGAGACTCACTTTTTTTCAATATTTGTTGTTATGAGCATATTCTTAATGTTCAATTTTTTAAAATATTATTAGTGACCTAAATTTTTTTCAATACCTGTTATTAGGGGCCGCAACAACGACCGTTATATCGCTATGCAGTAGCGACATAATCTGAAATCGCTGTATTTGCAATCGTTATGTCCATAATAACATATAATATATATCTTTAAAAAATTTACAAGTACGATACTTGCAATGACCGCAATAGTATTCGTTATATCTTCAATCATAATGAACACAACGTGACCAAAAGTACGGTAATATAAATTCCTGATCAAAAATTTAAAATTTTAAGTCATTTTATGACCACCAAAAACTCATAAACAAGACTACTTATAATAACCTTAAAATATTAAGATAAAAACTTCATCATCTTGCAGCTCCACATTATAGTTTTTCCCATGAAGCAACCTCAGCTCCTGAAGTCTCAACCACGATTACATTATAGCCGGTGGCAATCTGCAGTGATGGATGGGACCGGTTTCTTGCCTTTTATTCCATAAAATCAGTATTTATCGGGAAAAAATCAAAATTTAAATTTAGATATAATCTAAATCAATACGCTAAATTTAAGATTCTGTACAGACTTGAATTTTGATATTTATCATCAATACGTAAAACTCTTTATTTAATATAAAAAACAAAAACAGTCCAAGTAAAACCATCAATTACACGTGTTAATTTTTTACGTAAAAATTAAAAAAAAAACTAAATTAAGTAAAAGTTGACACGTTGATATATTATATTCGAATTGAAATTCTTTTATATTTGTGACGTGTTTTAATTATTTTTTCATGTGATATTTATGAAATGTATTCAAAATTATTTAAATCTCCGAGGTATGAGCATATTTAAACGGGAGACCACTTGTTTTAGTTATACGGTTATATTTGAACCGATCGGAGAGCAAAAATAGTAAACACACCCTGGATTTCGGATTTTCTTGTGCTTATTTTGCTTTTGCCACACTATAAATTTGCATATCTCATTCTCATTTCATTCATATTATATTTTGTGTTCATAACTATCATATTAGATTTTCTAGGAAATAAAGAATGGAAAGGAGACCGTGGAGCATTCTCAAGGCTCTTCTTATTGCTGCTTTTGCCTTGCACCCTTGCTTTTGCCAGGCAGATAAAGGTAATCTCAAGACTTCCTCGATTTCGATACACGATTTTACCGATGGAAGAGTCCGTCGGTAAAATTTTAAGTTCTCAGGATTTGAATCTGATGCATTAGTTAAAATTAATATGTTTTTTTTGCAGATCCACGTTACAGCTTTGTTCAAGAAGCAACCTCAGCTCCTCCGGTCTCATACCATTCCTACATTGTGGTTGGCGGAGGGACAGCCGGTTGTCCCTTATCCGCAACCCTATCAGAAAAAGCCAACGTTTTAGTTCTAGAAAGAGGAGGGTCTCCCTATACCAGACCAGGCATAACAGACAAAGTAAACTTCGTGTTACAACTTTACGAAAGCTCGAACGATTCATATGCTCAAAAGTTTTTTTCGGAGGATGGAGTATTCAGCCACCGAGCACGCGTTCTCGGTGGCGGTTCCGTCATCAATGCAGGGTATTACTCACATGCCGACCCCGAGTTCATAAAGGAAACCAGGCTGGAT
Organism: Hibiscus mutabilis; assembly: GCA_019671005.1. NCBI lineage: Eukaryota > Viridiplantae > Streptophyta > Magnoliopsida > Malvales > Malvaceae > Hibiscus > Hibiscus mutabilis. The sequence goes on from CM033716.1 coordinate 685,238, forward strand.
GAAGCTTTGATGAAAGATTCATACCAGTGGGTTGAAAAGAAGGTGGTATTCGAGGCGCCTATGTTGCAGTGGCAATCGGCAGTGAAGGATGGGTTGCTTGAAGTTGGGGTTTTACCGTACAACAATTTTACGTTTGAACACATCAAGGGGACTAAAATTGCTGGAACCCTTTTCGACCAGAATGATCATAGACATAGTGCTGCCGACTTGCTTGAGTACGCTAACCCGGAGAATATAAAGGTTTACTTGCATGCCACGGTACACAAGATCATTTTCACAACAGAAAGTAAGTTCCACCAATAAGCACAAAATATTACTTTAGATTTGAGTTCCAAGGAACACTTTTCCTTATATTTTCTTATATATATATATATGTGTGCATATAGCCAATGGATCACGACCGAGAGCAACAGGGGTGATATACCAGGATGCGTCTGGAGTGACCCACAAGGCATGGTTAACGAAAGACCCGAAAAGCGAAATCATCGTATCATCAGGTGCAATTGGAAGCCCACAGTTGTTGATGCTGAGTGGTATTGGACCTGTCCCTAAGCTTAAAGCAATGGGCATAGAGGTGGTGATGGACCAACCCATGGTCGGCCAAAACATGGCCGACAATGCCTTGTGCGGTATCATTGTTCCATCCCCTGTGCCCGTTGAGGTTTCACTCCTTTCCATTGTTGGCATAACGGAGTTTAGTAACTATATTGAAGCATGGAGTGGAATGAATTTGCCCCCTTTCACCGGTCTGACGACAACCCCCTTGTCCGCTCTCTTATACCAGGTTCTTCTTACTATTTTATATCTCCATATGTTTTCTCTGTTATTGTGGCTAGAGGCTAGTGTTTAACAATGGTTACGGTTACGGACTTACGGTTGCAGCTGTATACCCAATCACGGATTCCGGTCGGACCCTCCTCCAATCAAACAAGACTTCAAGGTGGGATTATTGTTCAGAAAACTGGTCGTCCAATTTCAACAGGCCAAGTCGAACTTCTGAGCACAGATCCAAACGAGGCACCAAAAGTGAGTTTCAATTATTACAAAGAACCAGAGGACTTGCATAAGTGTGTACTAGGCATGGAAGTCGTCGTCAAGGTGTTGAATTCCAAATCGCTTTCGAGATTCCGATATCCAGCAATTACGAACGAAGAACTTATGAATCTGACAGCGACACTGTCCTCAACCGCTAAGCCTAAACATCTGAACACTACAACGTCTTTGGAACAATTCTGCAAAGACACTGTCTCCACATTCTGGCATTACCATGGGAGCTGCAAAGTTGGTAAGGTGGTGGACAGTGATTACCGAGTCATCGGCGTCGATGCGCTTCGGATTATCGATGCTTCAACCTTTCATGTCACGCCCGGAACTAATCCTCAGGCCACGGTTATGATGATCGGAAGGTAACATTTGTACCATTTCTTGTTCGTTTCAACTTTATACATAGTTTTTGTACAAAAATTCAGACATGATTAACTTTTGATACAGATACATGGGAGTACAAATTCTGAAAGACAGACCTGTATGAAGGAAAAAAAAATATGTTTGGGCTGGAATTGGTCTTGGTCTTGCCCCTCCTTTATGTCACCTTCCCTGTCCCTTTCCTCAAAACGTGTCACCTAATGTTATTTTGAAGTGCTTTTACCTCTTTAATACCATTTCCACTGCTTATGCCCATGATTTGTTGTTACAATTACTTATATTTTTATTAGGGTAAAGAACATAAATGTCACTAAACTATTTAAAAAATATAAAATGATCATCAAACTTTCAATAGTTATAAATTAATTTATGTATTTTACCTTTTTTATTATAAAAGTTAAAATTATGGAAATAATTCAAAGTTTAATAAAAAAATTAATTTGATTCAAAAAACTTGTTTGTATATTAAAAATGAAAAATTTTCTGATGGAATTGGGTATTTATTTTTATGCAATATAATTAACAATATGAAATTACTTATGTTTAACTATAAAAATCGAATTATATTGCATTAAATTACAATTCCTTCTGTTTTTTATTAAGTATGAAAATTAAATTTATGATATTAATTCAAAGTTAGATACAATTTTTAATTTGATTCAGACTTTTGAAGTGTATTGAAGATGAAAAGACTCCGTTGACTTGGATTAATATGATAATTTCATTCTTTTAGAATGGGATAATGACACCATTGTTCAATGTGTTCCTGTATTTTGTTTTTCCTCAAAAAAAAAAAAACGTCCAACACACATAAGTCAATGTGGCACTTTTATATGGGTTTAAAAGTTTGGACAAATCCAAGAGATGATATCTGGGTCACAAGAGTAACTCACTACTTAACATTTGTATAATTAAAATTTTTAATTACGATAATTTGAAATTATAAATATTAAATCAAATTAAATATAAAATCGAGTTTATGTGATATACATGTCACTAAATAAATAAGTACAATACTCTAAACATGATAGTTGCTGGAATTTTTGTATGACCTGAAACGATGCTCTAACCTATTAACTTGTAATACACAACCACTCTAAGAGAAACTAGACTCCAAATCTCATGAAAATGAAAAGAAAATCAGCCTTGAAGAAAGAATGGGAAAATAAATCGTAATGGTGGCCGGGGAGCCAGGTCTCTGCAAAAATTTAAAATTATAATTTATTTTAATTATTTTGATGTCATAAATAATTCTTGCTTTAGTTGTAAAATTTATAAATAAAAATAAATTTGTTTTACTTGATGTCACCGGCAATGCGACGGCTGCCGCCGGGAGTAGTTAGATTTGGGGTTTAAGGATTTGAGGACTATTTTGGGTATTTTTGAAAATTTTAGGATATATTTTTATTTTTATTTTCTTTTATGAATTTATTTATTTTTAATATGATTTTGAATTTTCAAGAGGTGACACGTTGCATTTAACGGTGAAAATTAACGGATAACCTTAAAAATGGGTCACGGGATGAAACGTTAGGCATCTATTTGGCCCGAAAAAATAGTTTGGGCACATAACTGAAAAAATGCATAGTTTGGGCACCTATTTTCCTATTAAGCCATCAAAGTATAACATAGATGTTATACACCTATCTTTTACCAAAAAAATAGTTTAGACGCATAAAGTTAACACGAGGTATAGTTTAGGCACATATTTATATTATGCACCTATTTTTACTAAAAAATAGTTTAGATACCTAAAGTTAACAAAAGTATAGTTTAAGCATGTATTTATATATTAAGCCTAGTTTAATAACCATTTATGAACTCTACCAAAAAAAATAATAAAAGAGAAAACATACCTTCCAAGTTGTTGCCAAAAATTCCTATTGCTGGAGCGTGGTTGAATTGAAAAGACTATCCGGAATGAGGCCAGTGAATTGATTTGCTGACAATTCTAAAATCCGAAGGCTGTAGCACTCATTTATACTTGAAGGAATATTACCAGACAACTTATTACCATACAAGTAAAGCCTTGTAAGTTTCGGAAGACGATGGCATAGATCATCAGGTAAATTACCGGACAGACTATCGTTGGAGAAAGTGATACTTATCAGAGAAGAAATGTTGAAGATAGAAGCCGGAATTCGACCCGTAAGGCCTTTAATATGTTGCATAAACAACACCTCCAGACTATGAAGATTACCAATTTCCTCAGGAATTTTACCTGTAAAACATAGTGAAAATGTTGGAAAATGCCAAGGCTTTTCCTTTTGTTACAGACTAATCAGAATGGTGAAAGTATCGAGAGAAATGCATACCTTGTAGGTTATTTGGCCAGGTCTAACCTTCTGAGTCCTGTCAAATTCCCGATGCTTCCCGGAATGATCCCGCTTAGTTCATTATAATACAACACCAAACTCTGAAGCTTGTTGCATTTGCCAATACTCGACGGAATCTCGCCGTTAAAACCATTGAAGCTTAAATCCAAGAGCCTCAAACGATGCAGTTGTCCAAGTTCCTTAGGCAGATGGCCATAAAAATAGTTGCCGCTCAAATCAAGAGACAGCAGAAACGAAAGATTCCCAAGTTGGGGAGGGATTACACCCGTGAGGTTCATGTCCGGCAGATTCAAAGCAATGACTCTCTCATGGATGACGCCACATGAAACACCAACCCAGTTACAAGCGGAGCTAGAGCTCGTCCAGTTGTTCGTCAATACGTTTTGAGGATCGACGATGCGGTTTTTGAACTCGAGAAGTGCAAACTGGTCGACTGTGAGATTCCTGGCAGCCATAGCTAAGGAAACTGTGAAGCATTGTATTGACAAAACAGAAAGAAGATGAAACCAAATCTTATAGTTCATGGGTACTAATAATGAGTGAGAAGCCAATAATTTCTTTATAAGGTAAGAAAGGGGAACTTGAATTGAAGTAGTTGGATGATCAAGATGAAATCAGGGGAAACATGCCATAAATAGATTGCAAGAATTAGCTGTGATTATTTCATCGAGTCAAGTAAAGAAATTTTAAGTTAATCGAGTTAACAAGTATTATTTTATAATTTAAGTTTTATTTAATTTTTGACATAAAGTCAAAGAAATGTCACAACGTTTGATTGAATGGCCACTTTGGTACTTTTTTAGAGCAATTCAACCATCAACGTTTTATTTTAGGTCAAAGTGGCCCCTCTGCGGATAAAAACTATCAGTCAACTGACGGTAAATGGCTTGAAATGACGTGACAAACATATATGGCAGTGCACGTTGATATGGCAGTATCATATAGACAAATGTGTTGACTTGAAAAAACGTTACATCAGTCAAAAAAATAATTTTATAAAATTATATAAAATATAAAATAATTTTTTATGCTGACTTATCTTTCTGTCAAGTCGTTTCAAATCGTTTATCGTCTGTTTTCTAACAATTTTCATCTGTACAGGGGTCATTTTGACGCAAAATAAAACGTTGAGGGTTGAATTGCTCCAAAAAAAGAATACGGGCCAAAATGACTATTCAGTCAAACGTTGGATATTTTTTAACTTTATGCCTTAATTTTTTTTAATTGAGTCAAGTTCATAAAATTCGATTCGAGTTTTTGTTTAGACGTATGATACTTATTAGTTCATATTCAAACGACTTTTTATAACCATATATGATATACAAACAGAGTCGAGAGGCTCTACACGAACTTAAAAACCGGTCTAATTATTACTAAAAATTTCAAATTATTAAAGTTACAGCTTATAATTTAAATTTTAAATCAAATTAAATTTTGTAAAATTATAATTCATATTAAATCGATTCACGTTTTTTCGTGTTGACTCAAATAGAAAAATTCAATTTTACTCGATTTTCATGTACTCACACCTAAGAATAATTTTCCTATTAGTCAAACATGTCAATTATGATTTATGAGACATGCAACTCTTACTCAATTTTCCACCATGTTTTTTTAAGGCTTAAATAAAAAATCTAACTCCTAAATTATACATTTTATTTGTTTTTCATTTTTAAATTTTTTTATTCAAAATCGGTTTTAAACTATTATTTTTGGTCACTTTAAGTTTGGTAATTTTTTAAGTCAAAAAATTATTTCAACTAATAAGATGTTGACACATCACAAAGATTTTTCGACCAATAAAAAGTTTAGTTATTAAAAAAAATGACATAGTTTAAGTACTTATTTTGACGAAAAATAATTTGCGGACTTAAAGTGACTGAAAATAATAATTTAAGTACTTATTTTAACCAAAAAATAACTTAAAGACTAAAAATAAATAAAAAAAACATAATTTAAAGACTGAGTTTTCATTTTAAGCATTTTTATAAGGAAAAATATATTATGCATTGGCGATGGAAACAAAATGTTTTAACAAGCGTCTTAATTTTAGGGGTTATAAATCTAATTTGGGGTTTATAGTTTAGGGGTTTATAGTTAGAATTTAGAGTTTAAGGTTGGATTTTAGGGTTTATATGTTAGGATTTAGGTTTTAGGTAATATGTTAAGGATTTAAGTGTTTCCTTATAACCCCTAAATTATAATTTTAAACTCTAAATTGACAATTCTTAAATTCTAAGCACACAAATTTCAACCCCTAAGATATAAATCTTAAATTAGATCTCTAACCATCAAAATCAGTTCGCTTGTAGATATAATATATATTTTCGCAGTGCTTTTGAAGACCACGTGGTTTTCTTTTTCACACTCAACGACTTTTTTTCAAAGGTTTGATGGCCAAATAAGCCTTCAATGCTTTCCGCTTTATCAATTGTATCCTTAATTTTCTTTGATAATATAAATCTTAATATTTTTTAAATAAATTCTTTTTGGATTATCAACTTACATTAACTAATAATCACATTTTTGCTAGCGAGGCATGTCAGACGTTAATAATACATTTTTTTGTTATATTTTTTTCTCTCTCTTAATTCATAATTTTATCTTATATTCAAATAAAATAACATCGCATTTGAAAATAAAATAAACACATTTTTTTATCAAATAAGTGAAAAATGTAAAAAAAAAAAGCTTTCAACCTTTTCAATTATGTCCTTAACGTCATCATAAATGTTGATCGTTAGTTGACCATCACTTCGCCATCCAAAAAGGTTGTGTTTGAAAATATTGAAACACTAGGACTTAAATTGCAAAAGAAAAACTTTAATGGTACAATCTAAAAATAGAAAACATTGAAGACTATTTTTACCATTATACCTTTAAAAAAACAACAAAACATTGGTGGACTTTTTCAACAATTTGTGGCTGTGAATTCAACGGTCTTTAGAAATATATATATATATATATATGCAAACTTCATTGACTGACGTGTGGACACTGGACAGTAAGTCTCTCTCATAAGATAAGTATTTTAATAGAGAAATTCGTTGAATTCAAATTAATTGATTATATTTAGTAATATTTTTTAGATTCGATCTTAAAATCAACTATAATAAATTAAGTCAATGGATTATCGATTAATGAAATTCATAGTTGGATAGATTAAACTAACAAAATTTGTAAAATATTTTTTTTAAATTTTTTAAATATATTTATGATACATTAATAAATATATAAGAATTTCATGCAAATCCCAAACTCAATTATCTAAATTTCATGTCGATGTTAAGCCTTGTTCGCCTCATTTTGCTTAATCATATTATCTAGTTTTCAATATTATATATATCAAACCCAACTCAATTATCTATGCATTTCTCATAAGTAAACCCCAATTCATATTTCGATTTTAATATACTTAACCAATTAAACCAATCATAAAAACACAATAGCTTTGTTTGACAATTAGCGGATAGCTGATAAGTATATTAAAATCGAAATATATATATATCAAACCCAATCGCCTCATTTTGCTTAATCATATTTCAATATTATATATATCAAACCCAACTCAATTACCTATACATTTCTCATAAGTAAACCCCCGATTCATATTTCGATTTTAATATACTTAACCAACTAAACTAATCGTAAAAACACAATAGCTTAGCGGATAGCTGATAAGTATATTAAAATCAAAATATATATATATATATATCAAACCCAATCGCCTCATTTTAACCCCCGATTCATATTTCGATTTTAATATACTTAACCAACTAAACTAATCGTAAAAACACAATAGCTCTGTTTGACAATTAGCGGATAGCTGATAAGTATATTAAAATCGAAATATATATATCAAACCCAATCGCCTCATTTTGCTTAATCATGTTATCTAGTTTTCAATATTATATATATCAAACCCAACTCAATTACCTATGCATTTCTCATAAGTAAACCCCCGATTCATATTTCAATTTTAATATACTTAACCAACTAAACTAATCGTAAAAAGACAATAGCTTTGTTTGACAATTAGCGGATAGTTGATAAGTATATTAAAATCGAAATATATATATCAAACCCAGTCGCCTCATTTTGCTTAGTCATATTATATAGTTTTCAATATTATATATATCAAACCCAATTCAATTACCTATGCATTTCTCATAAGTAAACCCCCGATTCATATTTCGATTTTAATATACTTAACCAACTAAACTAATCGTAAAAACATAATAGCTCAGTTTGACAATTAGCAGATAGCTGATAAGTATATTAAAATCGAAATATATATATCAAACCCAATCGCCTCATTTTGCTTAATCATATTATCTAGTTTCCAATATTATATATATCAAACCCAACTCAATTACCTATGCATTTCTCATAAGTAAACTCCCGATTCATATTTTGATTTTAATATACTTAACCAACTAAACTAATTGTAAAAACACAATAGCTCTGTTTGACAATTAGCGGATAGCTGATAAGTATATTAAAATCGAAATATATATCAAACCCAATCACCTCATTTTGCTTAATCATATTATCTAGTTTTCAATATTATATATATCAAACCCAACTTATGCATTTCTCATAAGTAAACCCCCGATTCATATTTCAATTTTAATATACTTAACCAACTAAACTAATCGTAAAAACACAATAGCTCTGTTTGACAATTAGCGGATAGCTGATAGTTAATAGCGGATTATATAAACTGATAGCTAATAGCTAATTACATTAGCTGATTTGACTAGCAGATTGTATTAGCTGATTGTATAAAAGTGTTTGGTAAAATTAACTAATAGCTGATAGCTGTTTGATTATTTAAACAAGCAAAATGACATGTAAGGACATGATTATATTCGATGTTTGTTTGAATAGTTTATTAGTTATCAATATTTTGTATCTATTAATATTAATTAGATTATGAAAAATATTTTTTAATATAACAATAATAAGCATATTTGAAGGATCTATATATTAATTTATTATTTATATAATTATTTTTAATACAATTTAATTAATTATTAAATTTAAATAAAAATATAAATGTATGAGAATAAAAAGAAAAAGTATTACTTTACAAATGTCACAATATAAATGTGTGAGGGTGAAAATTTAAAATAGAAAGGTTAAATTTAGGTTATTTGGAGATTTTTTATAATTGCTAAGGGTAAAAGGGTCTTTATAACTATTATGTCAAACCGCTAATTTCAAAAAGCTCCTATTAGCAGCTTTTTCAAAATTAGATGTTTCACCCCAACCCGCTATTCACCAAACATCCAAATTAGCGGATTTGACCGCTCAAACCTCTAATATTAGCTCAAACCTCTAATTTTAGTTTAAACCGTTATTTACCAAACAAGGCCAATGATAAATACGTGAGAGTACAATAAAGAAAAAATCAAGATTTGAGAGGAAAATTTTTCGGAAAAAAATTATGGGCATATGATAAGAAAATTACTAGTGTCTAACAAAATAATACTAAGAGAATTTTGTTTTATCGCGATTTATGGCCTATTCGACTCTATGTTCTAATTTTAATTCAAAATATTCATTTTATAACATAGATATTTGATTATAATAAAAAAAACTCAAACTGAATTTCTTACTTTAAACCAATGTAGATAGGGTGGAAATCAGGTGGAGAATAACCGAAAACTGTGGAGATCCCAATTGATAGGCGATGGTTGATGGGTATGGGAATAATCGAAATCTTCACTTACGGAGACGAGGACGAGAAAGTTTTATCCCGAAACTCAAATGAGGATGAGGATTGGCAAAAACTAAATTAATCATCTATATTTGTAACAGATTTAATGTTGAATATTTATTTTAGTGTATTAAATTTTATTTTTTTATGAAGATTAATCGAAACCCATATGGAGATAAAAAAATTTCTAAAAAATTTAATGATGATTTCCTAAAACCGTATACGTAAATATTGGTGTTAATTTTGATTTACTAGACTTTTAATGGAGCAACAGTTAAAAGTTTGATTTTACAAATTATTCATTCACTTATCTCGTGAAAAAATAATTGAACATTCTTATAAAATATTTTCAAACTTTCTTAACCATTGTTTTAGTTGTTAAGTGATAATAACACCTTTTATCATGATTTCAACCTTTTCCCTTTTTTAATTATTAAAAAATGGAATATGAAGCTTTTTTAAAGCCCTCTTAACGGATTCACCATTATTACAATTAGTGGAAAATCTCAGCACTCAACTGCTTTTTTCCTCCTCTCACCATAAAGCGAAGGCACGGATGAAGATGGAGGAAGAATCTATAGCATATGTAACTTTGATATGGCGAAAAAGAAGAAGCACAAAATGGAATTAAGCTGTCCAAACACGAATACTTCAATCTAATATTGTATTATGTATTTAATACGTTTTCGTATTAAAAATATATAAGATACAGCTTGGATATTTCTTAGTATTTTATCTTGTTTTTTTATTTTTTATTTTTTATTTTCTCATACTTTTTTAGTTTTTTTTTTTGTTTTTTGTTTGCTCACGTGATTCAACTATAAGTATATAATTATGTGTGATGTCATGTTCACATGAATTTTTATGACATTTTATTTTTATATTTTTTATAATATAAAATTTATTATATATTTACCGTACTCGTACCTTGTAATTTTTGAAATCACCATTTCTTGTTTCCGTTTTTATTTTGAACCCGCATCTATATCCGTATGAGTGCAACATAAGTTTAAAAGTCTTTTTAAACGTATATCTATAACATATGCCATTTCCTTCCATGGTCACAAATGCCCGTTTTTAAAGCGATATGATAAACGTATTACATTGTTATCGAGTTTATAATTAATGTATAATCTCGTGTTCAAACTTTGAAATACTTCTACTCCTACATTAGATAAGTTTTTGCATCTACTTAGAAACTCGATCCGATTCATCTTTAAATTTAATCGTGATTTATGTAATTATCAGACACTATACAACCCTTATAATGACTCTTCTCCTACCTATCAGGGACGGACTATAAGTAAAGTGTAGGGACATATATATTCCCGTACCCTTGTATTGAACCTTTGGGAATCCCATAGGTTAAAGGGCAAAGAAGAAAAAAAAAAATCCCTTACTTCATGGGGGCTGCCAGGTGCCCAACCCCTACAACTCACTTTTACGACTCATTGTTTTTTTAATTTAGCTTTAGTAGAATTTTAAATTATAATTTAATTTATCTAGTAAATAAAGTTTGTTATACTTGAAATAAGTATATCAAATCCTATTACAACATTTTTAGTTTTTTTATATTCTCAGCTTTATTAATTTTTTATTAATAACTCAATTGTTTTAGTGGTTAAGTGATACTATCACCTTTTATCATGATTTCAACTTTCTCTCTTTTCTAATTATTAAAAGTTTGATTTTATCTATGTGATCCATCTTTACGACTCATTATTTTCTTAATTTGGCTTCTGTAAAATTTCAAGTTATAATTTAATATATCAGGTAAATTAAGTTTGTTATACTTAAAGTAAGTAGATCAAATTCTTTTAACAATATTTTGTCTTTTATTTTTTTTGTTTTCGACCCCATTAACTTTTAATTTTTAGATTTGCCCCAGCTCAAAAAGGCAACCCTTGGGAGGATATTCCAGAGCATAAACCCTGAAGCATATGCTATTCTTGTATGGGGTTATTCCCTCTATTCACCTATGGGAATGTTTATAAAGCTACAGATGAAAATGTCAGAAGTGATGTCAAGCAAAGATTGCAGTGCAAGAATTAGTGAATAAGCAAACCAGTCGAAGGGCACCTCTCACTTGGCAGGTAATTGTAGTAATTGCAGCTGTGATTAACCATGCAAATTAAGTGATTGAATTTGGTTATGCGACTTGCCAAAGGAGAGTTGCCCTGTGACTGATTCAGCTTAACGTTGCTCCCATAGGTCATTTCATCATGTATGGTTTTTGGTTTCTTAGAGAAATATGATTCACCCAGGGGTGCGAGCTGCTAAGAAATTATATTAGAATTTTAAGGGTGTGCAAACTTAGGTAATCGATAGAAAATACAGAATTACATAAACTATATGAGCATTTAAAGCTTCTAGGAGGTGCGACTACCCCAGCACACCCCTCGGTCTATCCCTGGCTCAAATTACAAACCTTTTGCTTTATCTGGAGATTTTCCATATGGAATATCATGTCAAATTACAGTAATTATACTATTTCTTTTGGTACATTACATGACACAGTAACCATTATGTACCTCAAATACAAGAAACTTATTAACCATAACCTCATTCAGTTCACACAATGAAACGCGGTAAAAAAAAATTCCCTGAGCCTCAGTTCACCACTCGGCAATTCAATCTCACTTCTCCATTTTCCATCACCCCTACATTTCCAAGTTTCACCATCGACGCAGCGAATTCCCGGAAGAACAATCTTTGATCATTGGCAAACGATTCAACAATCCATCTAGTCCTGCAGTCACTATAGAGTGCTTGATCAGACCCGAACACACCTTTCCTTGCCAATACTTGTTTGTAATAGTTATTATCAAAAGTTGATGCTGTAGAGTCTAGGAACTGCCCTGCATTGCGATCCGTATTCGGTTTCGGGCATTTCTTCCTCAGAGTTTCGGCAAATACAGGGTCCATAGTAGTGTCGACGTCGTGGACCAAACTAAAATTACGAAGGCGAGCTTCGAACGAAGAGCAGTGTGAGAATCCTAGTGTGTGACCACCAGATAGAGCCACCAAATCTTTAACCCCTAAACCTCGCTTGGCAAAGCTTTGAATGAGTGTTGAAACATTGAAAGTTGGTGCTGGTAAGCTTATTGTTTCGGAAGCTTTGGAGATTCTTCCGTCTTTCCTTCCTTTAAGTACATTCCAGAAAGGCCCTCCGGACTATCAAAGATAAAGATTACGTAAGCTGTGATTAGATTAGATTAGATTAGATTAGATTAGATTAGATTAGACAATCGAACCGAATCAATCAAAACATTTCAAGATTCTATGTTTTGTACAGTTCATACAAGATTAATTAAGGGACTTGGTAAAAAGTGTTTTTCAAAGTTTACCATTGTTACTACATCTCTTGCTGCAATGGTGATTATATCAGCGCAAGAAACTGTCTTAGGACATTCCGACTCGAGCTTGGTTTTTGCATCGTCGATAACGTAGAATGCACGGAGAAAGACGTTGGGAGGGCCGTCTTTCTCCGCTTGGTTTTGCGGAGTAGAGTCTAGCAACACCGATGCATCGCATCCCTGTTTGATCAACAAGAAAAGAGAGCTTTAGGCACACCCAAGAAAACTGCATGAAAGCATATTGACACTAGAGGGAAAACATAAACATTGGTATGTACCCTTATGAAACAGTCATGGAAGAACATCCGGAGAATTCGAGCAGGGACTTTGGTGTCAAACATGGAAGCGTTTCGCACGGTGTCGTGTATGATTTTCTCAGCTTGGGGACATGTTTGGTCGTAATAATGAGCATCCAACGCTTTCGACTGTGAAACCTTCATTACAAGAAAAAGCAGCAGAAGAGAGAGTTTGGTCGGTGAGAAAACAGCCATTGGTAATTAAGAAATCTTAGAAGTTGATCAGGAAAAAAAGATTAGAAAATGTGATGGGGTGTTGATGAAAGATTCATGGGAGTACATATAGGTTCCATGGAAATTGACAAGCGAAATGTTGATGAAAGATTCTCTATGCTTCTAAGTCACTCAAAATTGGGTACAGAATGTGGAAATTTGACACGGTATTGGTGTACTTTGAGACCAAGTTTATATTTCTACCAACTAATAAACTCTTAAGTCGAACTCAACGAGCGGCTCCAGTAGAAAAGAATATGATGTTCATCTTATGAGACCTAAATTTAAACACCTACGTGTGCAAGGTGTGTGTACATTGTCAAAAGATTAAAAAATATATAAACATATACTATCATGTAATCATCACACTTACTAAGCCTTATTCGATTGCATAATTAACCACGCATGTAATTTGTGTGGATGTTACATTTAAATAATTATTTTGATTTCTCATGTGTTACTTCTTCTGAATAGTAATGTATATAGCGTAAATTTAAAATAATTATGAGATTAAACATATGAATGAGTCAAAAAGCTATGGTGGAAAGCTTTGTTACTGTTGGGATATATCTATCTATCAGGTTGGTTCATGAAATTGGAGCATTCGGTAGTACATAAGTTTTGTACTTTTGAGATTTTTTTAAAGTTTTTTTGACAAATTATAAAGTTTATTCTGATGCAGTTATGTATTATTTTATGTATTATCGATGAATATGATATAACATTTTATTAAAAAAATTAATTTTATAATTTATAATAATATGTTATCATTTAATGTATTAATAGTATATAATACTGTGGGTATAAACTTTTTATATAAGCAAAAAAGGAAGTTTATGGAACGAAAGTTTGTTGTACTGTTTGGCTTCTAAGAAAGCTAAATAGGAAAGGATTTCTGAAACTTTGACCATAAAAAGTTGGAATGGGATTGCTTTTGCCCTTAATGTAAGCTAAGTTAACGCATTGGAGCTGGATGATAACCTTCATGGAGGCTAAATTCATTAATAACGTATAAAATTAAAGATGTCAAGAATACAAATTTAAATAAATAAAAAGATAATTATTTTATACACTGACGGTAAAAATTAAATGTTTTTATAAGTGTTTTAGTTTTATGGTTTATAGATTTAGTTTAGGGATTAAAATTTAGGGCAATATTATAATTTGGGGCTTAGGGTTTATAGGTTAAAACATAAATCCCTCGTCATATTACCATAAAAACTAAATCCTAACCTCTAAACTCTTAATTTAACTATAAACTCTAATTTCTAACCATTATCTCTAAACTCTAAACCCAAACTAAATCTCTAAACATTAAAATTAAGATGCTTGTAGAAAATTTTAATTTTCATCATTAGAGTATTGAATATAAATCCTAAATAAAAAAGAGCTCTTAGGTTCTCTCGATTTAAAATTAGGAAAACTAGTGTTATGGTGCGTATGTTTTCTACGATTTTGCATAATTTCAATTGGCATAATAATAATTTTCTTGAATAGTTTAAAGATGATTATAAGGTAGTATTTGTTTATACAAATTCTTAACTTTTTAATAAAACACATGCACCTTGTAGACAAAGCAAATTAAACCCAAATCTTTTAAAATAAGCATCATTCTCTTTTCAACTCAGACCACTCATTGGATTCGATATAATAATAAATTTAATGTTAAGGTTTACATTTATGTCAATTTTTAATTCTTAATAAAACTCACACATATTATGTAAACAAAATGACTCAAATATGTATTTTCTAACAAAAACAATACTTTCATCAAACCAAAAAAAAAACAATATTTCTTTTCGCCGAACATTTTTATATTCATCTAAAACTTTTTTTACCAATAAAAAAAAATTAGAGCGGGTAGTTAAAATTTTCAAATTGATACCCTCTTTATTTTTTAAATTGTAAGTTCAAAACTTATATAAACAAAAAAAATCTCTTTCTTAAATAAAGATTGTTTAAAAAAATTCTTTTTACCAATATAAGTCCATATCAATATCATGGCATTATTGTTCTGAAAATGCAAAATGTGGACCATCGATGGTTTTGGGCTTTGTAGGAAGACCAACTTTTCGTTAAACAAGACTATGGCAGTTGGGCTCCATAATCCCAAAACAACTCAAACCCCAGTTTATGTGTAGCCTCTAGTAAAGGAACGAGAGCATGTTTGAGAAACGAAATTAGGGAAAAACATATAGTATAAGGATCGGTATCTAATTTATTAGTTGACTAATTCAAATTAAGTAATATAGATGTTTATTATAGGACGGTCCTCCCAATTCAATTTGTTCCATTCACAATGTTATGATTCAAATATTTAATCTTGCTTAAAGGATTTAATGTCTCATTCTATTATAATAACTTATTGTTGATATATTCAATCCAATATCAATTGATTATAGACGGAAAAAGTGAATATGAACCGCAAAACTGAACATATAATACGTATTAGTTGTGGTGAATAAAAAAGCACACAACTTTCCCTCCTACCCTACTTTAGAGTAATAATTATTGGATTGATTCGGTTCGACTCGAAGTCTAAAAAATGTGGACCTCCGCTCTCATTTTTCATTGTTCACCCATGTGGCATCCCAACCTTCAATAATAAGCATGGAGACAAAGCGTTGGGGTTGCCATTTGAACCCATAACCCCACACCAACACCCCCATCTCCCACCTCTCATTGTCACATTTTGATATTTCAGACGACACAACAAAACACTGCACATGCGAACTAAACTGACAGACACCACCAAATAATACTCCCCACCCACCACCAAGAGATAAGGTAGACAGAAAAAAAAAAGAACAATAATAGAACTTTGTTTAAGTGTACGATGATCGATGCACAAGTCATGATGTTTTGTCCAATGTTATGTATGTGTTGATTAAACTATATGCTAAACCTGGTCTGATGCATATGTTAATGTCATTTACAGGCACTCTTAACGGACTAATCTCGGTGAATATATATATATTTTGCTCCTCCATATCGTGTTGTGCCCCGCGAAACATGACCACTTTGAATTTGAAATAATCAGTGGACTATCTGTTGATTCAACAATATTCAATTTGGATTTCAGAGCTAGTCAGGTCTCAGGAATATTGTGTAGTCGGAATCTGCCAAGTTTTGCGTTAATACTGAATCTCTCATGCAATATATATACATATATTTGCAGGATATACTTACACTTGCATGGTGTAAAATTTTAAAAAATTCATACTGAGATCATTGTATAAGGTTAATTGGATCATAAATCATGTTTAAAGAGAGAGTTAAGATCTACTTACATAGTGTAAAACTTAACTTTAAGTTTTGCGGTTTTTATGAATGGTTGGATGAGGCGAAACTAATGGTTAGGCTTAAAAAATGGCTTAACTACAAAATAAATACCCAAACTATATATCTTTTTTGCAATAGGTACCTAAAGTATTTTTTTGTTAAAATGGATGTTTAAAGTTTTATTTTTGGTTGAAATAGATGACAAAATAGTTGCTTCAGTTGACCTTAAAACAAACCAAAATGAAACTTTAGGCACATATTTCAGCCAAAAAAATACTTTAGACACCTATTGCAAAAAAGAGACATAGTTTGAGCACTTTTTTATAGTTAAGCCTAAAAAATAATTGAAGATTATCTAATTTTTTTCGTAAAATTCTCCTCATTTCCTACTTTTAATATCATCCCTTAATTTTCAATCATTCATTTTTAAGGGAAACAATTTACGCTTATCAGATGGTCCAAAATTAGTATAATTTTTTAATTTTTACACCGTGCAAGTGGATTTTACTACATATATAGGTTAGAATCCACTTGCATCATATAAAAATGATTTTGTTTTACATTTTTAATAGTGTTTTACACCTTTTTTTAACTATTGAATAAGGGTAAATAGACAACTAAAATTAACCTCTTCTTTTTTTCATATTTTTTTTTCATTTTCTTTGTTAATATCATTCATCCATTTACTTTAATTCATCGATTTTTTAAAAAATAAACTTAAAGTTTAAATTTTGTTGCTTACCATTATCAAAAATTATATTTTTTAGTGTTCGATAATTACATAAATTAATAATAATACTTTTAAATAGAAAGTAAAACTGACATATCTTTTTAATTTACGAGAGTTAAATCTGACATATTACTTAAAAAAACATTTAACAGATAGATCATAGATGTTGATAATGAAAGCTTATATTATTATGTTAATCACATGACAAATATAATAATTAAGTACTGACATCATTGTTTCAAAAAGTGACATAATACGACTCATTCTTATACCCTCAAACATCATCATAAATATTAGAACTTGTAAGTAAACAACCCTAAAGAATTAAAAATAAATAAAAATGTATAGCATTTGACTTTTTTCAATTAATTTTATTTGCATTTTGAATTTCCCGCTCACTGTTTAACACTTAATCCATCTGCTTCATCCACTTAATTGAATTTGTGTCACTTGCAATTTATTTCGTCAGCTTACAGTTGGAATAAATAAATAAATCAAATAATTTTGTATTTATATAATGTATAGACTAAAAGTTTCTCTCTCATATTAAATTTGGCATCGGGATTTCTGGGAGTTGTCTTTGGCATTTATTCATTCTCTGGTATTGTATATTTCATATGACTTAAACCTATCTGCCCTAATTTATTTATTTTTGTTTTATTGCTCAGAACATGAATGATAGCCTGACCACACCATTACTTGCTCTTGTTCCCTTTACGGTTGTATACAAATTAGGCTGATTGTCCCACAAAGATTAATTCTTCATCACAAAAGTTTGCACTTTTTGTTTTTTAAATTCCATTTTAGATTCTTTTTGATGGGTCTTAGGCGTAAAGAGACAGGACAAATCACGAACTATTCAAGTTTAACTTGGTCCATATTTGAGTTGATTTGAACTCAAATTTGATTCAAGTTTTCAACGATTTGAGTCGAGCTCAGTACTACTAAAACTCGACTTGTTCACCCTCTTTACAATATTCACAATATTTTCCAGTGGGAATATCGTTTCTTATTTGAAATAGGGTTATTTTCAGCAAATTCTAAGGATTTGGGTGGTGAAAGTAGCAAAGTTTTAGCTGCATCATGCATGCATGTTCCAGCTTTGGCTCTAAAAATAGTAAAAATCATGCGTACGTAACATGAACTTTCTCATCAATTCCATGCACGCCGCTGGCTGCTTTATCGCCTCTCTTTTCTCATTTTTTTTCTTTTTTTGCCCTTTTTTTTGCTTCATCTCTCTCTTCCATATACAAGCTCAAATTTCAAAGAAAGGAGAACCTAATCTAATCTAAAAATACTTTTAAGAGACATAAATTTCTTACCACTCGAAACATTGATTTTATTTTATTTGACTCTTCAAAGTTATGAACATTTTGAGTGTAAATAAAATATTTTCTTCTTTCTTTACTTTTTCTTTTATATGTATGCTTCTACGTAAAATATGATTAACCTATTAAAAAAGTAAAGGCTTAAACTAAATAGAAGCACTCAAACTTAGTTTTTTTCTGTTTGAAGTACTTAAATTATAGTTTGTGCAAAATAAACCCCTAAACTATCATTTCTGGTCACTTTAAGTCCGATAGTTATTTATGTCAAAAGAAAATTATTTCGACTAATAAGATATTGACACATCACAAAAAAAATTGACCAATAGATAATTTAGGGACTAAAAGAGGAAAATACCATAATTTAGTTACTTATTTTGCCTAGACCATAATTTAAAGACTTAAGTGACTAAGAATAATAATCTAATAACTTATTTTGCCCAAATTGTAGTTTAGATACTTAAAATAAAAAGAAAAAACATAATTAAAGAACTGATTTTTCATTTAAGCCAAAAGTAAAATATGATTCACGAACTATTGACCAATGGCTGCGTACCTCTTTTGGATGGGAAAAGATTAAATGGTGATTTTGAAACTAGAGAAAAAACTATATTTTAAGGATTTTAAAAGAAAGTATACTTTAAGGACCTTTGTAGAGTTTTTTTTTTTTTTTTGGATTTTACTCCACATATATGTTCATGTATACCCATTCCTCAGTTTATTTCGATATTTATCGGAATAAGAGCTAATATATATATATATATATGTATATTAGAGGCTAGAGTACGACCTTAAATCTATAGCTTTCTATTAATAAAAGCTTTCATGGATAAAGCAACATTGTTTCATAAATTATATACGATGGATTGAATTTGACGTGTATTGCCGGTGCAGTCGTACTTTTAAAAATTTTAAAATTTATATAATTTAAATATTTTATTTATACTTTTTATTGATAATTTATTTTCGTATTTTTAAATTTTTAATATATTTTTTAAAAGTTCGTACTAACATAAAATCATAAGTTCATCGTTGATTTTGAGTACTACCAAACATATATCTTTTTTATCAAAATATATTTTATGTCTATATTATAATCCATAGATATTAATTTTTCTGGAATTTCGAGTTTGTCTATTAATATTATCATCTCTAAAATAACAAACACAAATTATTATAAGAAAAAAAATAATCTTAAATATTGATTTTGTGTTATAGGACACAAAATCAATACATAAAAATACACAGTTATAAGTATATATTACATCGAAATGTGATTCCAACATTGAAGAACCTAAATTCTCAAAGAATATTATATAGTAGTACTTATCATTTTGCATTTATATATACAAAATATAAAGAGAAAAATTTCAATACACAGGGGTTTAGTTTAAGGTTTAGAGTTTAGGGGTTTGGTTGTAGGATTTAGAATTTAAGGTTAATATTTAGAATTTAAGATTTAAGGTTTAAGGTATGGGGTTTAGTTTTTTAGGGTTTAGATTTAATTTTAATTTATAATAAAAATATGCAGACTTGTGTAAAATTTATTTTACACACTGTGTATCAAATTTAAACCTAAATATAAAACAAAAATAAAAGGAAAAAAGGACCCAACGAATAGCATCTCATCACGTGAATGACCCACGTGATTCCAAAAGGCGACCCCTTTCCACGTTCCGATCCGACAACCTTTGAAAGTTGAAACCGGTAAACCAAACTCTCAAATCCGTCACCGTTTCATGTACCAGCGACTCCACTAAGTCCTTCTCGATCTCCGACACAACCCCTTCTTCCTCGTACGCCACCGAATATTGGAGCTTCATTTCCAGAAAATCCTTTTCGATCAGCGCATCAATGTCTTCAAGAACACGACAATCAGCTCGAGGAAACTCTTTAATTTTCGAACACAACGTGTCTATCAGTTGTGACCCGTTCATGTTACTAAACCATTCACGTCCAAATCCACTTACAACCCAGGGCTTCATATTGAAAAACGGCTTCAAAAACTCAGTCAAAATCTCGTCGGTAAGATGAAACAGTAGTTTCCGGTTGCACCGGAGGCTCAGTTGACTGGAACTGGTTTTTTTATTACAAGCGGTGAAGTGTTCGAGGCAGTAAAAAATGGAAGGGTTTAGAGGATGGGAAGGAGAGAACCAAGAAGCTAAGGACAGTGGGGTATCTTTTTCTAGCCCTGTACGTCTTAGTATTCTAGCGACGTACTCATGATATTCTGCTGCTTCTTCACCGGTTGTGGTGCAACAACTAGTGGTAGTATCATCGTTACATCTGTCGCCGATGTTGTCGTGTCGGGGAACGTGTACGTACGTCGCTTCTTGTTTGTTGTACGTCTGGCTCGAACAACTAGATAACTGTGTGCTACGTTTCGGTCTTCCAGCATCCGAGACCTGTAATGAATCCAAACAATAAGCTGATGAAGTACAAAAATATAAAATAAAATGAACTCGTACCTGTTTTAGAGGGATTTTCGTGGCCGGAGGAGAAGGGTGTTTTTTGACCGGAAAAAGGGTAGGGACGGTGGTGTTGAGTAGATCATTTGACAATGGGGTTTTCTTGCATTTCTTGTCGGGAATGTGGATTCTGTTGGCTGTTGAAGGACGAACGAAAGGCTCTTCTTTCTTGTTCCGGATAATGTCCGATGTTTGTTGAGGCTTTTTCGTTTTCTTACATTTTCTTGTGGCTCTTGGCGGCTGCTGGTTTTGCTTCTCGTCTTGTTCCTCTGCAACCGGCTTTCCAGGGCTTGAATCTTCAGCTAATTTGCTCATAGCCCTGGAATTCTTCTTGTTCTTGAATTGGCTAACGAGCTCTTCTCTAGCTTGTTCTCTGTTCCCAACCGTGTTGGTAATGTCTGTTCCAAGTTTCCTGCTCACACTTTCTTTAACCTGCTTCACAATCTGCCTCGCGTAGTGCCCCGGACTCCTGTTCTCCTCTTCATACTTGTGTTCTTTCATTTTCAGTGCTTTCAAACGCGACATCATCGACTCCTCGGCTACACTCATATTCTCCTTGTTGATTTGAAGCGAAAGCCGGTGGTGAAGATCCACGTCCGACCGTCTCGAAGACGACGATATCCTCGGAGTTTCCGGCAACGAACGAGTGCCCCGAATATCACCATCTAGCGACCTCCTATGGCTACTCATTGGCTTCAAATGTGACTTACATGAAAAAGATGGTGAACTGCTTTCTGGAAGAATGTCTAATCCCATGAGCCTAGCAACCAAAGTGGGTGTCTTGGTCCCTGGAGAGCTGCTCATCTCTGAAGATGTGTCATTGTTTGAAGCTCCAACTTTTGACCTATTGTCTCCCCTTGTTTTGATTTGCATTCCCATCTAGATTTTCACACCAAGGTTATATATATATATAAACATTATCATTATCATCAGGATTAAAAAAATGAATAAAATATAGCATTCTTACAGGGATGTTCAAATTTTCTTCTTCTTTACTGGTTGATGTCAATGAAGCTGAAGCTGAAGTTTCCTCCTCTGATTCCAAACTGTTCCTTGGGGGGTGGTCTGTACCTTTGTGAGTGGTGGGGACGAAGGTACTGTGGGGAGAGACAAAAGACTGAGGCTGCAGCTTGAAACAACCACAGCCGCTGCTGCTGCTGCTAGTTTGATTATGGTTTAAAGGGAGCTGGAAATGATGGAAATCGAAGAACTGAAAGACAGCACTTATGCAACCGGTGGGAGTGGCATCAGCCGGTGCCGCTGCTCTCTTGGAGCTGCTGTTGGTGGTGGCGGCCATGGGTGTTTTAGCAGCAGCTCCACTTCCCCAATACCAATCCTTATTTCCCATCTCCGTTTCAAGATAAGGTGATAGTTTAGCAATAGATAGACAAGAGAGAGAGTGGAGTTTGAAGGAAGAAAAGCTGGTGAAAAGGTTTATGGAGTAGTATTATATATGAGGGTGGTGAAGGAGCGAGAAAGGTGGATCCATTCGTATTTGAACTCGAAATCTAATATCAAAATAGAAATTATAAACTAAGGTCCTTGTCCTTGACTTGTCTTGTATGTTTTTATTGGGGAATGGAATTGGTAAAAGGATAAAAAGGGTGTGGGGACTGAGCGTGGGATATAAAAATGGTGGAAGAAGGTGATGAGATGACGCACTTTTCTTTCTTTTTTTCTATTTTCTGTCTCACCATTTCGACACAAACAAAAGAGCTCTCACTCTCAAGCTCGATTTACAATGTGATTCCCCCTGCCCTGCCTTGGCCTTTGGATTTTGAATACCAGGTGGTTTTATTTTATTATTTATCTGCAGGTGCAATGTGATCTAGCCATGCCCTGCAGGTATGGTTACATTCACGTTTTTAGTTTGTATCTCTTTCCAATTTCCTTCCCTATCCGGCTATCTCCCCCTCGTCACTGTTGAGATACTCCCACGTAAGTTAAATATTCTCTCCTATCGAGATTTGAATCATAAATGTTGTTTTTAAAGAATTTAAAATTCGCGTCTCGTTAAAGCAATTGATAGTTGATATCATTATAATGATTGTTACTATGTTCATAACATATACAACACTTTACAGACTTCTTTGCAAGCAGAATCGAACTTTTTCTGCTCCGGAAGCCAAGGAGGAGAAGGAAAACGAAAGCACTGCTACTAACAAACAGTTAAAGTGCTGCTTCTGGTGGAATATATCAAATTCTCAAGGGTAGCAAAGAAGAGAGACTGCCAATGGGTAATAATAAATGGCAAAAGTGATACTCCAAAGCCTAGGGTTGACCCACCACTTGCCTCAAATTACCACTGCAATTCTTCTCTAGTCTTTCAATTCATAAATGGCTAATTGATTTCTAAACCTACCCCCTCTTCAAACCCACAGTTCTTACACACTGATATCACCAAGCATTCAGATTCACTTCAAGTCTTATGTTAAAGTGTCTGGTTAAGTTTGGAGTCGAACCGAGTCAAATTCCATCTCGAATAACATGTTCTTCCAACATTGTTTCTCTCTTGTACAAAACTCGAATTCGAGATCTTATGTAAAAAACATCAAACTTCTTGCCTCTCGGATCAATAAAAAACCGATACTAGTTATAGTTCTTCAAACAACTGGTTTAAACCCCATTTCATAACATAAATACACTCAACGACCTTATTAGTACTTCTCTGGTCTCATCTTACAAAGGCCTATTTAAGTGAAAGTTTTAATGGCAAAATCAGAATAGCCAGCGTCCATGCAATTATTAACATTTCTCCAAGAGTCATTTTTAAAATATTTTGATCTTTTATTATATACACTGTTGAACTGTACGAGTTTTAGAGCATCAATGCACACCAGGCATGGCTTCCCCGGGGAGGAACACTCCCTGCTACCATATAAAGTTGCAAGGGACGTTGCCCCTCGAACAAAATCCCGAAAAGAATCCGACTCAACCATGTTGAAATTAATGTTCATCCATATTGATATTACCTTGTAGAGCTTATATTGAAGAAGCAAGCAATCAACATTTATTCTACCTGGCCCCATAAATCGAACCTAATGCATGAAACAGAAATCAATTCTCGTAAAAGATCAGCAGAAAGATTTCAGGGAAAATAAAACTTTCCCCAGTAAAAGTTTCTCTCCAGAATTATCAAAGAATCGTAGCTTACCAACAGTTTCCTATTATCATCATTAGGACACACCTTCAAACATTCAGCGAACAACATGATTACATGAACCAGAACATTCAAAAATTTGAAATTTCAAAACATGTGTAATTGCAATCATGTCTAAATCCCATTTTCAGTAAAAAAATGTTGATTTTTATTGTTACATTCAACTTATACAACACTTTTTAAGTAACAAAATTGGCTGAAATCAACGGTGAGTTGTTTCATGAGAAGCTACTTATGCTCAGGATTTCAGCACTGAAAATAAAAGAACTACCAATAGTTTAAGGGCGAACAAAGCAAACCGATTAGTATTATCTCCGTTCTTTTCTATGATGCATGATGTTTGGTTAAGGCATCGAGAACTGCCTGTTTTGTGGGCAGCGCGGGAATCGCACCTCGCTCTGTTACTGTCAGGGCTCCGCAGGCATTTGCAAAAGCTAAGGCTTCTCTTAACCGCTTCTCGTCCTGTCAGAAAGATGAGTTCATTTATACGTTTCTCAAGAAACAACGGTGTTTATAGCTTAGAACAATGGATCTTTAATCTCCCCTTTGAAGATCATTTACTCTAATTTATGTAAGAAATGTGGGTACCTTAAACAAATTTAAATCAGAAGCTAGGCTGCTCAGTAAGCCACCGACAAAAGCATCTCCAGCACCTGTAGTGTCAACAGGTTTAACTTTGATGCGTGGGAACCCTCCCCTTGAAAGTCTGCGGTGGATATATAGGTGATTGTTTATGCAAATCACAGGTTAAGAATTATCAATGAAATTCTTAGTGACCTTTTTCTTTTTTCACAGACAAGCTCAAGCTTACCTTGGTGTAATATCTACAACCTGCTGGCCCCTCCGTTACGATCAAAAGCTTAAGATTAGGATGAAAGAGGTTCTTCATCACTACATTATCATCGTATGGATCGCCACCTTCGGTTAAGAATGTAATCTCATCCTCGCTTACCTGCGTTGTCGTAGCTTAGTCTTCATTTTAGTGTAGTACAGAGACGCATTTACAAGTCTTGTAATCAAATTAATACCTTAATAAGGTCTGCTTGATCCCATATGCTCATTATGCCTTTGCGAGCAGCCTCTGCTGATGGCCACAGTGGCAATCTTAAATTCGGATCATAAGAGAGGATGCTGCCGGACTTCTTCGCAATGTTCATTGCTGCAAGTTGAGCCGACTTGCATGGTTCCTCGATCAAACTAATCGAACCAAAATGAAAGATCTTTGCCTGCAATAAAAAATTACTTGTATATCAGAAAACTTTAAATCCTGCCAACCAACCACCAGTCTTTCACATCCACTAATTCAAACAAAGATGAGAAATGCAGAAAAACAAAATAAAAAAAGAACCTGCTTGATTAGGTTTATATCGAGTTCTGATTCATGAAGACGCATATCAGCACTTGGATGACGGAAAAACAAGAATTCACGTTCACCGTCAGCTCTGAGCATAACGAATGCCAATGCAGTTCTGGCACTATGGTCAAACCGCATGCTGGAGTTGTCCACATTGTTTTCTTTTAAAATGTTAGCTAACATGTGGCCAAATTCATCATCCCCTACCTGGTATGGAATCACAAGGTATCATGTACATTTATAATCTCATGATCCAAATAAAAAATAATTCGATTTCACTATGAACAAGTATAATTTCGTTGCTATACATTTCGATGATTTTGGACGATTGTTGAGAGTTTGCAGGTAAAAAAGTGGTTCTTTTTATTTACAACAATATAAGAGACACAGAAAGGTGGAAAAGGTAAGAAATTTTTAATCTTCAAGGTGATCAAAA
Source organism: Hibiscus mutabilis (assembly GCA_019671005.1). Taxonomy (NCBI): domain Eukaryota; kingdom Viridiplantae; phylum Streptophyta; class Magnoliopsida; order Malvales; family Malvaceae; genus Hibiscus; species Hibiscus mutabilis. Next base: position 711,341 of record CM033716.1, read on the forward strand.
CAGAGAAATGAAAACATCATAGAATTATTCTAGGTGAACGGCACATAGTAAATATAGATGTTAGAATTTACCTTGCCTATGAAAGCTGATGTTCCTCCTAATCTAGATACGCAAACGGACACATTAGCTGGAGCACCACCGGGAGCCTTCTTCAAAGCAGGTGCGTCAGCCAGAGAAACCCCTCCGACTGTCGGTACAAAGTCGATCAGAAATTCACCAAAGGAAACAACTAGTGAATTGTTGTTTGCAGATTTCCCGTTCATATCGCTGGGAAGATCTTCGCCTCCACCTACAATCCGTAGTTGCTCAATATCATAGATGTTTTCTAAAAAATTCAAGCCGACAAAAATCTAGAGAACTAACAATATACCACTTCTAATCCTATGCTAATCTGTTCATTTTAAAATATTACCTGCCTATGCAATTTGAAGTACAAAATAAATGGAATTTCAGAACAACTCGAAAATTCCAAATCCACTACGCAGATCCAGTACATAATATAAGTACCAAGAAACAAGATTCTATTGACCAAATCAGATCCAAAACACTTCGAAAGCAATCAAACACCATAATAACAGGCATTTCTCCATAATTGACAGAAAGATCGACCTCGAAGCAAGAACTGTAACATGACACTTTCTACCAAACACCATGTAGTACTTGAAAACAAAAAGAAAGCAAAAACTCAAACAATTACATATAGTTCAGTTAATACCCTCTGAATGACAAAACAGATCAAATTCGAAACATGGCACGAAAATGATCTAGTTCTTTTAAGGATTAAAGTTAAGAACTTTAATTAGCCGCTTATGACATAAATATAAAGAAATTGTAATATTGTTTATGCTTAGAAAGATCAAATTTTGGTAAAAACGGATTTCCCAGTTCTATCCCATAAACCAAATCGATCTTCGTTTCGTTTCGTTTCGTTTAGTCTAGAAGAAACCAAGATTCTTTCTCGCAAAAAAACAACTCAAAACCCAGACTAAAAAAATGGCACAACATGCAAACTATGCTAAAAGATGAATACTTTGAATCAAGATAATTAAATATCAAAAGAACTAATAAAGCAAGAGACGAACCTGCGGTTAAATTCCCGGCCATTTTGGAAAATTACAGAGCTTGGATTTGAAAGAGCAAAGCAATGACCAGTAAAGACGGTGCTGGTTTTGTTTTCCCAGTATTTGAAACTTGAAACTTGAAAGGAAGAGAAGAAAACAGAAGCGTTTGTAGGAAGGTGACGGTCGCCAACTTTCGGAGTCTCTAGTCTCTATACCACTCTTCAACATGCGAAGCACCATGGCTTTTGAAGTTCTTATCTCCGAATTATTCCTCATGCTTAGCTATCGTGCTTCTTCGACGTGACAACTGTCAAGTCTGTTTGACCCTGCATGTTAAATCTATTACTTGACAACGAGTTTACTTTATTAATTCATCAACAGTCATCGAATTTTAGACTTGGTTTCTTCCCATCAATCGGCACTAAGATTTATAAATACATGCGGAAAAGAGGAGATTTTGATCCAAACCTCGACTTTTTGTTTATCTTAAAAGGGACGAACGGCCTTCGACTGTTAAATTACTCTTCAATTTTTATTTTTAATTTTTTATTCGATGTCCGACAACTTTAGACATCAATAAATTTAATTATTTTACTTTATGAATATAACAAATTAAATGAATTAAAAAAGCTATTTTATAATTAAATTTTTAATATTTATTTTACGTTAATTGATTAATAGATTAAATACCAAAAATTATATTTGAACAAGGCCGAGAAGAAAACATAAAACCGGCATTTTGGGTTGGCGGTGCGTCCCACGTGGCATGGCCAATAATATTCCAGTGAAAAAGAACGTACGTACAAGTAATTGGAATTTTATCAAACTATTGTTGATTCATTGAACGTGCTTTCAAGACCCAAGGAACAAATTTGTTCGAAAAAAAGACGAAGGAACAATAAACAACAAATAAAAAAAGTTTGAACTTTATATAAAATTTTATGTCTATCTCTAATTATAATATTTATCTTTCGATAAAAACCGAAAAAAATAATAAATAACTAACAAAAAAAATTATTAAAATATGAGATTTGGTTATGCGATATAAAAATATTTTAATTTTTTGGGCCAACGCGGTATCACAGTCTCACATGATTCATGAAATTGATGCATAGCCGCATTCCACACGGTCTCCCGTGATATCTTTACTTCCTAACCTAATTAAATTCATCTTCTATTTGGAAAAACTTTGCACGAAAACTATATACGTTACATAATGGCCATCCCATATATATTTTTTATTAAAAACATTTTATTATCTTATAATCACATTAAAATTTTTAAAAATATATTTGTACCTACTTAATTGGTTAGATAAGTAGACCAAGGATGATACACTTTATTTCACTATTTGTCCCGTTCCATTTAGATGTGTAATATTAAAAAATTATTACCATCTTTATAGATATATTGAATATATGCATATAAGGATGGTAATAAAGAGGGGCAAGGCCATATGTTGCAAAATCATCCTGCTCTACTATTAATATACTTTAAAATGAACATCTAACAAGTATTTAATTCAAAATTTATGAAAGAAGATTTAATTTTTACATATATTTAAATTTGTATAGATCAGATCATCTTCTTCCATTGTTGTTGTACTTCCGTCCCTGGCTCTACACAATTGGGAACGTTTAACTGAGGCGCCGTAATGGATTTCAAATTAAATATTTCGGTTTAATTACGATTCACAGTTTTGGATATAACCGCTTAATCGATTTAGCTGATTATCTACACAATTTCTAAATTTTATGCATCATAATATTTTATAGTCAGTGATTTTGAATCACCTTTGATTCTTTGAAGACCTTTTTAGTCATGAGTTCAATTACTAAAAAACGAGACTCTCATTTTTTGCTTTTTAGTTATTTTTGTACTTTTAAATTTACTATATTAACAAAATCAGTATTTTAATAAACATAGTAAAAAATTATTATCCAACCTAATCTAATATTTCAGTTAATCCGTCAATTAATTTTTTAATTTAATCAGTACAATTTAAATTGAGAATTGAATAACCCGAATTTACAGATTAATCAAATGATTTATACCCTATACATTGGCGGTGGAAACTTTCACAAACACCTTAGTTTTAGAGTTTAGGGTTTAGGGTTTAGAATTTAGGGTTTAGAGGTTGAAGTTTTGGTTTTAGGATAATATGGTTAGGATTTAAGTTTTAACTTATAAACCCTGAATTATAACCCTAAACTCTAACTATTATACCTAAATTCTAAAGGTATAAAGTCAAAAATAACCTCCAACGTTTGACCTTTTGGTCACTTTAACTCCTTTTTTTGATTTTGATCAGCCCTTAACATTTCATTTTCGTTCAAAATTCACCATCGATGAATGAAAACCGTTAGTTGACTAAGCAGTAAACTAAATTGTTAATATGACATGTCCACGTATGATATGATATATAATTAGGTGCTGGTCATCTAATTGGTCCAAAGACAAAGAAGTGAAGTAAAAGCTATTACTTGGTGCTGTGGGGATTCAATCCCAAGTTTATGGGATGAAAAACATATAACCTAACCACCGGGCTAACATATTATCGCGTTAGTTTTTTACCAAATATAATGTTTATTTATTATCTCTAGATTGGGCTCGAAAATACCCTTGATTATAAAGCATCAGATTCATACTAAATTTTTTATTGTTTTTTAATTTACTTTTCCTAAATCTCGATTTTGTTCTTCAGTCTCGTCTCTGATAGATCTCTCCCTTCAAAGTCGTTAGAGAATTTATGATTCTCATTGTAACTCTTGTCCTCACTTTCATCATCTTCCTCTTCTTCACTTGGCTTCCCTCGACTACAGCCAACTCAAGACGATGATGCATCCCCATTTGTACTAATATCATACTAGATGATGAGTCCCGTCACACCACTATCCAAACTAGAAAAATATAAGTTAAACTAAAAATAGGAGAAAATAAAAATAAAAATGAAGAACCTATATACGATCATGATCTAAAAAACTAAATCCATATATTAGTCTTCCTCAAAACTTAATTTTAAGTGTAGTTTGAGTTAAAGATCTGATTTTTAGAATTTAAAATTTATACTTTTGTGAACTTAGGTTCGGTTTTAGAGGTTCAAAAAGCCAAAAACAACTCTCAGGCTATTTGAGTTTACAAATTCTGCCGCTTAGGTGACTACGAGATAAAACATGAGTTTCATCTGTGATGATTTCAAAAAAAAAAAGAAAGAAAGAAACTCATATACAATTAACATATGAAAGAGGAAAGAGGAGAGCATCTTGGTGGTTCTAGTAACTAGAGAAAATAATCAGAAATATGATGCTTTATAATCAAAGGCATTTTCAAGCCCAGCTAGAGATAATGAATAAATATTTTATTTGGTAAAAAAGGTAGCAAGATAGTATGTTAGCCTGGTGGTTAGGTTATATATACTTTGTCCCAAAATTTTGGGATTAAATCCCCACATCGTCAAATAATAGTTTTTACTTCATTTCTTTGCCTTTGGTTCAATTAGATAATGACACCAATTAGATAATGTCATGTGTCGTTATTTAATTAGTTAAAAATAATTATAAAATAAATATAAAAAATAATTAATTTAATAAATATGTTTTTGTAATGCCACGTCAACACCTAATTACACGTGGACATGTCACGTCAGCAATTCAGTTTATATGGATATGTTTGGTCAACAAAAAGAGTTGGTTGTTAGTCAACTAACAATTTTCATCCATCGAGGGTGAATTTTGAACGAAAATAAAACGTTAAGAGCTGGTCTGAACTAAAAAAAGAATGGGGGCTAAAATGATTAAAAGGTCAAACGTTGGGGGTTATTTTTGATTTTATGCCAATTCTAAACCACTACACCTAAACCCATAAACCCTACATCCTAAACTAAGACCATAAACTCTAAAACTAAAGCGCTTGTAAAAACTTTCAGTTTCACACCACTATATAGGATAATAATCTTTAATCAAAATAATTTGTTAACGATTAACTAACCCGATTATACACATCACTACTATAAGAATATTACCTTTTTTAATATCCAATTGCATTCCAGGCCCCTGATAGTTTTGAACTCAGACATAATAAACATCTTCCCCAAAATTTCGGATTGGATTACTTCTTCTATCCCTAGTAATTTTAAAAATAAACAAATTAAATTTTGACCCTATTTTTCTCGATTTAAGTACTTTTAAGGCTTAACCGTCAACTAGGTGCTCAAATTATGCATTTTTTTAGTTAGGTGTCTAAATTATTTTTCAGGCTAAATAGGTACCTAAAGTTTTTTTGTGTGACCCATTTAAGGTTATCCGTTTATTTTCACCGTTAAATGCCACATGCCACCTCTAGAAAAACACAAAATTATATTGAAAATAAATAAAAATAATTAATTTTCAAAAAATCTCCAAATTTTCTAAAATTTACAAAATAGTCTCTAAATTCTAAAATTCCTAAACCCCAAAACTTAAATCCCAATTTGGGTCATTTTCGTTGCCGATTGCACGTCGTCGCCCGCCACATCGTCGGACCATCACAATCATTTCCCCCACCGCCTTATCGTCAGAAATCGACCGACGCCGTTCGAATCGACAAAATTGTCGAATGATTCTTTCGAACGATTCGCGATGAATGATGACAGGAGTGACGACAAATGGCGTGTGGGTTGTTCGGCAAGAGAAAAATGCTTCATTTCGTCGCCGGCAACGCGGTCACCGCTGCCGGGAGTGGTCGAATTTGGGGGTTTAGGAATTTGTGGACTATTTTGATACTATTTGAAAATTTTAAGATATATTTTTATTTTTATTAGTTTTATTTATTTTTAATATAATTTTAAATTTTTCCGGAGGTGACACGTGGCATTTAACGGTAATAATTAACGAAAAACCCTAAATAAATTACAGAATAAAATATAAAGCACATATTTAGCCTAAAAAATAATTTGGCAACCTAACTAAAAAAAGATATAAATTGAGTACATGTTTGCCTATTATGCCACCTTTTAATTCATCATGTACGAGGAGTATAGAAACATATTTTATCTAAAAAGAGATTGATTGTGGAGAGGGCAAAGTAAGCTTAAACCAAACCCCAAAGTTAGATCATGGAGTTCCATCATTTCGATAAATCAAATTCTAACTGTCAGGATTTGTTTTGTTTTTTAGTAATGAAAGTAACCAAATTTAAGACATGGAACAAAAATGAGTCCTTTATTTTATGATTTAGCCAAATAAATCAAAGTTAATTGGATTCATTCATTTCCCCCAGAAATTCGACGGTCAATAACATATGTAGAAGTATCAATGTTGATGGCAAAGGTGAAGGGAGGCAGACAGATTCATAGGATGTGAAGATAAGCGTTCTCCAACGTACACGTGGCACTGCCACTGTCTCCGGCAGTGCCACTTTGTTTGTATCCTTTGATTAATTTATAGCCAAAGAAAGTAAAAGGAGCTAGCTGCTTACTCTCTCAAAGCTCAGATTTTTCCCTATTTTCTCTCCCTCTGTTCCACTCAATCTCTATAAACCAAACCAAACAATCTCTCATTTTCTCATATTCATCTTTGAAGAAAAGGGGTAAAGGGTTAAAACAGCAATGGCTTCTTGTTGCAATTCCTTGAGTTTAGAAGGGTTACTTTCTTATGCTTTTAGATCATCAAAACGATCTTCAAATGCCATTTCAATCCCTTCTTCTTTTTCTCATCTCTATACCCATGGCTTCCCTCTTAAAAACAGTTCTTTTTCAGTGGTCCACACGCGTTCTTTCACCATCAAAGCTTCTTCTTCTTCTTCTTCTTCCTCCACCACCATTGTTGAGCCTGAAGGCATCAAGGTTGCATTTTTATCATTGGTTTTCTCCCCTTTTTTGTCATGGTTTTAAAGTTGGTTTTTTGTTGTTGTTTAAATGTTGTTTTGGGTTTTCCTTCTGCAGATAACTTCAGTTCCCACCAAGCCGATTGAAGGGCAGAAGACAGGAACAAGTGGACTTAGGAAAAAGGTGCAGTTTTGTTATTGCTGTTGCAGAAATTTCCAGTTTTTGTTTGATAAATATTGAAATTGGATTGGATTCAATCGTTTGACATAAAATTCCATTTGTTGCAGGTTAAAGTTTTTATGCAAGAGAATTACCTGTCAAATTGGATCCAGGTTTGAATATATTTGGCATTTATTTTGTTTGTTTTAGTGTTTAAATGCTTTGATGACTTGAACTCGAATGCCTGCAGTCGTTGTTTAATTCATTACCACCTGAGGATTACAAGAATGGAGTGTTGGTGTTAGGAGGCGATGGACGGTACTTTAACCGTGAAGCTTCGCAGGTCATTTTCTAAGCCGATTCTCAATTAACAGTGCATATTTCTGCTTGGATCTTGTTCACATAGTTAAAGACAACTTGGAACAGGAAAAAAACCATATATTATTTGCTTAAAAAAGAGTCTCTTTTGACTGATTTCTTGAGATGTTTGAATACGAAATGCAGATAATTATCAAAATTGCAGCTGGAAATGGAGTTGGAAAAATCTTGGTTGGCAAGTGAGTGTTCTTTCACTAGTGTCACCATTGTTCCGGGGAAGAGTGATAAAACTCGAAATATGTTTTGAGTTGTCTTCCCAGCTTTTGGGTGGATCACCACACTGGACTTTTTTTCCAGACTCGCAGTTGAGGGGTGGTGCGAGAAGAGTTTTGATTATTCGGCACTTTAATTGTTTTATGCAATCTGCCTAATTTTGATTATTTTACATTGCAGGGACGGTATCTTGTCCACACCAGCTGTTTCTGCTGTCATTCGAAAGAGGAAGGCAAGCATGTCTCTTTTCATTTCGAATGGTATCAATGATGACCCCTTTATGTTCTTTTATCACTTAGTTAAACATTTTCCCCCCTTTAGGCCAATGGTGGATTTATCATGAGCGCAAGCCATAATCCTGGAGGCCCTGAATATGACTGGGGTATCAAGGTTTATTCCTAATGCACCTTTGACAACATATCTAGTTAAATTGTGATAGCTATTTTCCACTTGTTGAAATATGACAGTGCTACGTTATTTTCAATTCCAGTGCATAGCTCTGGCTTTAACTTTGATTGTGTTCGTCTACTTGTTTTCTAGTTCAATTACAACAGTGGGCAACCTGCACCTGAATCTATCACTGACAGGATATATGGGAATACGCTTTCTGTAAGTATTGAATGTCACTCGTATATTTTTTATTTTTATTTGAAGAGTAAATTCCTAGTTGGTTTAAGAGGCTTGAGATGAACACCTATAGAATGAGTGCATCGAAGAGCTGGCTGGAGTTTCACATAAAAATAAGCTGTAAATCCACCATTATTCTTGGTTGCAGCTACCTTTTCCTGGATACGTTCTCTGGTTTGTATGCGTGTGTAAATCTTGATTACAATCTGTTTCCCGAGATTCAACCATTCATGTTTGAAAATGGAATTTGGTTTAGTTCTGAGTTCAACTGTTACCAGATGAAGGAAACAAATGAAAAGGAAAATCGAGCCCGCTTCATTCATTCACACAACTTTTTCTATATTAATAGAATGTAGTCAAACTTTTCTGTTTGTACACCCAAACTAAGTGGCTTTTTAGACTTGTGGTTGTCTTCTCTCAACATTGGAGTCATTTATGGCCTTAGTTTCACACACTCACACTCACACTTGCATTTCCTTTCTTGTTCGATTTGGTTTGGTCAGTTATTTCATCTGTTTGTGTTTAACTGAAGAGAGAGAGTGTGTGGGTGTTGCTGCTGTGGTTGTTTCTTTTCCCTTTTTCAAGTGCGGGCGAATAGCTGCTTGGTATCTGAAAATGGAAATCCTGTGCAGATTTCCGAGATTAAAATGGCTGAGATTCCCGACGTCGACCTTTCTCGCACTGGAGTTACTAAGTATGGAAACTTCACTGTTGAGGTTATAGATTCAGTGTCTGACTATTTGGAATTAATGGAGGTGAGGAAAAAAATCAACCACCTCATACTATATTTTTGGATGAAACTTCATGTGTGTGTATCATTGATACTATGGGATTATATGCAGAGTGTGTTTGATTTCCAGCTGATCAAAAGTCTTCTCGCGAGATCAGACTTCGGGTATAACTTCTGCCCTTGACTAAGCGGGAATGGGTGTCAGTTGTATTAGGTTATTCCTAGCTTGTTTTGTATTTGTTTGGTTCTGATGTTGTTGCTTACTATGAAGTAGAACATGCTAGAAACGGCCATGAAAAAGTACCGATGAAGGCCATAGTAACTCTATGTGATAACAAATTTTATCTTAATCAAGTATTCTTTTCAGAGGATCGTCTGTTAGAATATGCTTGAGAAACATAAGATCTTATAACCAAGTCTTACTATATTTTGTTGTTACGTTTTAGGTTTGTGTTTGACGCCATGCATGCTGTTACTGGTGCATATGCAAAACCTATATTTGTCGACAAGCTTGGGGCCAGCCCGGTATGTCATGCATATGAAACATCTGAAAATTCTATTTGACATAATTGATAATGAAGTTGTTAGCCATGTCATGTAGGATTCTATATCGAATGGAGTGCCTCTTGAGGATTTTGGACATGGTCATCCAGATCCTAATCTTACGTAAGATAGTCACCAATCGTTATGTGCTAAAGTCGTGGATTCCACTTCAACATTTAAATTATACCACTTTCTAACATGTATGGCTAAACAGGTATGCTAAGGATTTGGTCAATACCATGTATAGTGAGAATGGACCTGATTTTGGAGCAGCAAGTGATGGTAAAGAAATCATAACTTTTTTTGTTCGGAATGTGGTTTGGCATTGCGAAGTACCTTAACTTCTTTTATTTGGTTCATTTTATTTCATTAGAAGAGGTAGAGTTAATACTCTTATGATTTAATCACAATCAAGTTGTTTCCTCTTCACTCAGGAGATGGCGATAGAAACATGATTCTAGGTAAAAAGTTTTTTGTTACCCCTTCAGACTCCGTTGCAATTATTGCCGCGAATGCACAAGAAGCGATACCATACTTCCAGGGTGGTACTAAGGTACAAGATTCTAGCAGCTTCTCTTTTCATGTTTTATAAACCAAGGATTACTTATGTCTCGCATTATCAGGGTTTAGCTCGATCCATGCCAACCAGTGGTGCTCTTGATAGAGTTGCTGAGAAATTGGGTCTTACCTTTTTTGAGGTTAGCACTATTCTCAACTTATGTGTTCTAATAATATAATAAAACAGGGAGAGAGGAGGCTAGGGATTATATTCTAAGGGTACTTTCTTCGAACTACTTGGTGTTTTTTGTTTAAGGTTCCCACTGGCTGGAAATTTTTTGGAAATCTTATGGATGCTGGAAAGTTGTCAATTTGTGGGGAAGAAAGTTTTGGTACCGGTTCGGATCACATTCGCGAGAAGGATGGAATATGGTAATTGCTTTCTTTTTTTTTATAAGAAAACCGAGACATCTCTGGAATGTTGACTTAATAGTTTAATCAATTCCAACACAAGCTTGACTGCATGATTTATTTAGATGCTCATTATGCAGCTCAATAATTACTTTAGATGCTCATTTATATTAAACGGGTCTTCAAAATTGCACCATCGAATGATTTCTATTTATGTCGATGGCAGGGCTGTTTTGGCATGGCTCTCAATTATTGCATACCGAAACAAAGACAAGAAACCAGGGGAGAAATTGGTGTCTGTCTCTGATGTAGTCAAACAGCACTGGGCAACTTACGGAAGAAATTTCTTTTCTAGATATGATTATGAAGTAAGCATGATAGGTCTCTTTCGGAACAAGAAGTTATGAGTTTATAGTTTCTAACTCTGGTTCAGCTAGGGAATTCTTTGCTTTCGGAGAAGGCGTATTTTCTCTAATTCATGTCTCTGTTCAGGAATGTGCATCCGAAGGTGCCAATAAAATGATTGAATACCTTAGAGATCTGGCCTCAAAGAGTAAGGCAGGTGAAAAGTATGGTAAGTTTGCAATCAACCCCTTTACCCCCTGCACCAGCTTCTTTCATCTCTGTATTTTGCTCGTTTTACTGCTTAAAATTTTTCGTTGTAGGAAATTATGTCCTTCAGTTTGCTGATGATTTTTCATATACTGATCCTGTAAGTATTAGCACTCTACAATTTTCAGTCTTTGCTTAAAATTCTTATGCTTTGTGATTCTAATATTTACTTGTGTCTGATTTTCAGGTGGATGGAAGTGTGGCCTCGAAGCAAGGTGTTCGATTTGTTTTCACAGATGGTTCCAGGATTATATTCCGCTTATCGGTACTTGCATGTTTTGTTTTCCCTTGTTTAAATTTCAAGACTCGTACACCCTTACTCTTTCTGATATGATTAATTCCATATACATGCAGGGAACCGGTTCAGCTGGTGCAACCGTTCGAGTCTATATTGAACAGTTTGAACCAGATGCTTCTAAACACGACTTGGATGCTCAAGTGGCATTGAAACCATTGATAGGTATGCTCATAATCGTTTCAGCAATTCTTTCGTTTTGGCAAAATATATGAACGAATTGTATGGTTGTATTTCAGATTTGGCATTGTCTGTATCGAAGCTGAAGGACTTCACTGGAAGGGAGAAACCTACAGTCATCACATAAAGTACCACCGACACCGAGCCTTGCCTATAAAGTGCCATCTCAAGTGAGTCGAGGATGGTTGAGTTTTCCTTCTTTTCTGCCATTTCAGTTTTGTTTTATGCTTAGTTCGTCTGGCATTATGTAATTTATGTGAAATATTTGAAGAAATAATCTTGCTTCTAGTGCTATATTCTGGGAAAATAAAGCAATTTTATCATCTTACTTTGCATTCAGCGCATTTATTCAAGTTACTATCCGAATATATTGAATTTATCATCGCAAATGATCAACTGAATCCAACTAAACTTATAAATCCGAATATATTCGGGCAATATCATCTGCAACTTAGCGGGCTCATAACACAAAATCCTTTAAGACCAAGAACAGTGCCTCAGCCTTAGCAGGCTGCATAATATCCACTCCGTGATAGTCCCCGACTCGAAAATGGCTCACTACCTTTACGCCCATTTCTTCCATCAACTTGACCAGCTCAACTTGACGATCGATTAAAGGATCGCCATCACAGCCTGTCACCAACACCCTCCATCCTACGGAGGCCAGCTTCTCCGAAAGCTTTGGCCCCTTGCCCGCTGTTGGATTACAATACTCATGATCACGGTCAGCCCCGATCGGCAATGCCAGTTCCCACATCAGGTCACTCACACCTGGTGGCAATATGGGATCGTTGACCAACCTTAACTCGGACTTAACCTTCGAGGACCCACCTAAGAATGGTTGGTGCAATATCAACCCTCGGATCTTCAAGGGCTCGAGCTCATCGGCTTCTTCCGCTACTTGTATTCCTGCATGGTACACGATGTTACCACCCGAACTCGTCCCCATAAGGAAACAAGTGTTGAAATCCGCATATTGTTTCAACCATTCTTCTTCTGTGGCTTTGATCCAACGCAATGCTTCCAAAGCATCATCGTAAGCTGCCGGAAGCCGATGCTCGGGAGCGAGACGATACTCAGCAGATACGACAATGGCTTGGAGATGCAACGCCATGTTCGAGCAAAAAACATGGAAACCTGTCGTCGATGCGCTACAGTGGATAAATCCACCCGCGTGGTAATAAACTATGACAGGCAACTTCTTTGTACCTGAAGAAGTATCAAGCACCTGCTGCCGGGGAAGGAATATGCGCACCCATGTGTGTTTTGACTGGTTGATAGTGATGTCTTTGGAGAGAACTGAGACGGATTGGTCCGGATCAGGTGTGGCTGACGTGTTGGGAAACCTGTCGGGGTTACGCGTAAGCGAGCCGTCAGGATTCAGGGTGATTTCGAGTAGCTTGTAGGGATCGGAAGAAGGGGTTGTTTTTGCTTGATCCGACATTGGCATAGTAGTTGGATGAGTGTCTTGAGTTGTATAGATATTGACCAAATTATGAAGATAAATAAGAGAGGTTGCTCGGGTTAGCAATGACCAAATATGAAAGATATTGCTTGGCCAAGCAGTTACCTTCACGATATCATCATGGCTGCCGGGTCATCAGTACAATGGCTATGTTTGTCAAACAAGTTTCCCATTTTTATAATTAGAAATCCATGGCACGTAGTTGACATTTCGGGTCAACACATGGCTGCTGTTGGAAGTTAGAACGAAGCTTCATTCTGGCTATTTCATCGTTGACTTTCTCTTAAGCCAACACTACCTCCAAAGGTCGGACCACAGGCCCAAAGACTTGGTAAAAGTGGGATCTATCCCGAACTGGCTTCTGATTTCGGACCCAAATGGCAACCCACGTGTATAAAGAGACTAGTAAAGAGTTGAGAGTCTAACCAATAACTTATTTGGTCTAACGGATGGAGTCACTACGCCTTTTAAATAAGGTTAGAGTTTTAAATTTTAACGTTGTAAATGGAAAAAATTAAATTAAGAGAGTCGCTCTTATATTAGACCTTTGAGGAACTCAATCCATTGGTTAAATAAATAAAAAGAGAATCTACCCTGGTGTGAATAAATCACAACATTTAGTCCCTTTTAAACCCCTAATTATCTATGATAATTATTCGAAGATACCTTAAAGAAAGCCTAGCAGCAGCCTGCAGGCAACTTTAAACAAGGATTCCTTTAAGAATTGAGAGTAGGGGGTTCCAATAAAATAAGCTGCCCAACAAAGCCACTACAAGAGCAAAGTTCTGTCATCTCGTACCTACACTCAAGCAACAGCCACCCTTGACGTGTTCCAATATAGGTTGCCCGAGGAAAAAGGTCGAAATGTTTTTCAAAATGGAAACTATTTGGAACCTCGAAGCCTATTCTCTGAGTCTGAGGTTATATTCATTGCTTATGTTAGTCTAAAAATATTACGGCAAAGTTTATCAGAAGCTATGATTGCAGCATTGAAGGGATTTAAGTGCATGACATTGGGGTTATATATTGTGGGTGCGACGTCATAGTGGAAGACAGTGTAGCCACGCGGAGAGCACTTGGCAATGGCTATATATTTGGGTACGATAGAGTGCAACATCAAGAGAGAAAGATGTAATATTTGAGAGACATGATATCAAAACACGAGCATCATCCATGCAACAGTAAGTTTATCTTATGGACATGAATGTTGAAAATATTCAATTTTATTTGTGTATATTTTCACTAGATTAGTTCCAATCTTTTATTTTTCTCCCAACAACAATTAAAATATTCAATCGCTCCTATATCATTTGTCCGGAATTACCACCTTGATTATTTGCAATAATTATGCACACCACAACTAACCAATATATAAAACCCATGATAGTAAGTACACAACTTTAATTTGATGTGATAACAAAGGACTGTATAATAACAGCCAGCCGCCCTTTAGGAGTAGCCGCCATTTGTCTGCCAAAATCTCAGACAATATTAGCAGTTGAGCAGACAGACAGACAGATCTCCCTCGTAAAACAACCCCCTACATGAAAAAATGTTCTTAGGTAGTGTAATAAATTTAAAAATTGTTAATCTGTGATCACACGGTGTAGCTTCAACACGTTGCACTGGACGAAGCTGCCTGCGCCTGCGCCTGCGCCTGCGACAAGTGATGGTAACAATCGGCAGCCGTTGGTCTTTGCTCAGGGTTCTGATCCAAGCACCGGTTTTGCACCTCTTTCAGCATTTTAGGCAAGTTCGTTAGCCCGCAGGTTTTGATCAAGTGGCCAACTCCCCACACGTCTACTTTCACTCCATGTAATCCCCTCCCCATGTCGGGTGCATACCTTCCGCGGGCGTCGATGCCGGCAACCAGGTGCGGGTAAATCTGCGGTGCACCCACCGCTTCGTCAAACCCGCAAACAAACCATTCGTTCTTGCCGTCGGTCCGTCTCAGCACAGGTCCCTGTGCATGAAGCTCAAGTCATGTAGAGCTACCAATGCTTTTGTCACGTGCTTGAGAGCTTCCACGAGTTGGTCGCAGTTTAAAGGCTTGAATTTGCACCCTCTGGGCTTAAATGCCAATGTACCATCCTTCTCCGATGCCCGACAAATGAATTCGCGTGTGGGATTCTATGATCCAATATGTGGTCGTATATTTCTTTAACTGCTGCCCATTTTTTCTTGCTCGAGAACCATCTTACCACCGTATTCGGTGTCATTTCCATTATACTTCCACTCCCCAAATCGATCCTTTCGAATTCGCTGAATGGGAATTGCTTGTCCGAGCCGACATTATGCAGGCTGTTCAAGCATCGATCGGCCAGCAAGGGCAATAGGCCTGCAAATCCTCCAAACAAGGCACAAGGGCTTTTAGTCTCTCTGAGGGTGACGATAGATCTACCGAATATAAATCTGTCAACAAAATGCAATCTTGCGATCAGCTTAATGCGCAAAATGTTACCACATAGCCGACCGCATAATAGCCTAATAAGTACGGAAGATCCATGAAAGTCCATAACAATTTCTCCACAATAGACGATGATGGATCGAGCTGACCTTCCCTCGGTTGATCAATCTCCTCCCCCCCCTCCACAAGCAATAATTTTTAACGAAACCTGTTACTTTAGGCCATTGATCCTACAATGACTGATCAGTTGATAGTGAAGACGGTTTTCGGATAACAACCATTTCGGACGAACAAAATTTGGACACAACCCTATTGATGCAATCATCCCAAAGGCCAATATAAGAGTCTCTGCTCGTGGCAGTAGCGGCACTGAGACTAGTGTTCATGCGGATAATCGGGCCCAAGATATAATACACGATAGCTCTACAATCCAAAAGCTCATTAGAAGCAGTAAAAAGAACTTCTTTACCAGGAGGCAAGTCTCGGTAAACATCTTTCTTCAACGGAAACCGATATTCCTCCGGCAGTGGCTCTTGTAGGTGCCATGAAAGCTCGAACAAGCTCGGCAACGATGTCGGGGAACTCGAAGGCACGCCACATAGTAGTCCGTAGGGTCTTGTAACTCCATCAGAGGCATTGCTGTGTAACAAATTAGCAAATAAAACAATGATCTTATCAACGTTGGCATGCATGTTTCCTCAATTTATTAATTAACAATAAGTTTTAACTGTATTTACATCTGATAGAGGGTTCAACAAACGGAAGCTGAGCTCTTTCAATGAAACCTGGTATCATTAAAGAGAGGGCGACTTCCAGATAGAAATGCCTGAAAAAAGTGTAAGAAAAGGAACATCAAAAGAACATGTTTTCGTTCCAGAAGAAGTAGAAGCTGAAGCCGACTTTCTTCTGCCAATGACTTTAACTTGCTGTCCGTTGAGGAATCTATCGACAGAGAAACCCTTTAAAGGCCCATCTTCAAAGGCCTCCATTGTAGAAGCAACCATGGAATCATCGAAGAACGTGAGCTCATCTGCATTCAAAAAGCTCGAACCTTGAAGACGAACTCTTCCCCTATGAAGCTCGCCTTCTTCTGCCCATAAAGTCACTGATTCTTCCCATGTCATTCTTATCTTCCCAATCCTACGAAGCTCCTTTGAAGATGAAGAACACCAATGTCATCCAACACCAACGTCATCCAACCCTAACAGACTTGTCGTCGAAACCAGTTGTTTTGTCCTAACTAAACAAACAACCAACACAATATAACACCAACGTCGTGCAATAATATAGGGAAAAAGGGTTTTCAGTTACCTGGTAATCCATGGAGTTTCCTCTAGCAAGGAGAAAGTCTAAAGTAACTCTTGCCAACATGTTCTTTTTCCCCTCCTCTCTCCCATTCATACACTTTCCTGAACTCACCCAGCATGTTATCCCACTTAGTACCGGCAGTCTCGGCATCACTATTGATCCCATGTTTGTTTAAAAACTCAGCCACTTCCTTATCTTTATCAGCCCTAGTTTTGCCTCTCGTTGCTTGGACTGGGACTGCAACACCGGTTCTTGAAGAAGAGCCTCCGGAAGAAGCATCAGACCCACCGCCTTGATACTGAACCCTCCAAGCCCTACCTAACCACAACATTTCATACGGTTTCCAAACCGGGCTCACATATTTCCCCTTCCTGAATTGATGAAACTGTTCCCCTTCTGGTTTGTTCGTTTCTTGCCCTCCTGATGTCGTGGAAGGGAGAGGAGACAGCGGTGGAGAGGAAGCCGTGTCCGAGGAGGAACCGGCAATGACACGAGCTTGGATTTGTGGGTTTATGGTGGGTGATGGACTTGATTCTGTAGTGATTAGTTTCCATTGGCCAGTAGTAGTACCACTGTTATATCGTGCTCTCTTGGGGTTTTACAGGCACGAATTGTTGCTGCTCAAACGTTGAAGAAGTTGCACCAATGGGTACATATAAAGGCATAGAAATGAAAGGTTGTCCGGTTGCCGTGACCACACCATCTGTCGGCTGCTGCACATGCTTTTGCTTCGGTTCCGACGATTCCTCGACTGACTGATCTTTCGGAGGAGACGACAGCTGTTGGGGTGTTTGCTTTTTGGTACCGTCTCCTTTGGTGTCGCCCATCCCGAACGAAACCAAACAAGAAACAGAGAAGAAAAAACTCAGACAAAAACCAGAACAGGAACCAGAAGCAGCATTAGAAGAGAAGTGGCGTGTGTGTGTGGTTCGAGTTGGGTTTGGAATATTATGATTTGCCAGCGTATCTTTCAAAGGGAAAGTTGAAAAACACCACTCTTGTAAACTTGATAATAATAGGAAATGAATGCGGAGTTAAAAGCAACTGGAGAGCCCAATAAACAAGTACCTGCAGAAAGTCGAAGATTGTGGAGCTCTCTTGAATATGACCCTTCAGTTTATTTCACCTAAATATTAAATAGTATTAAATTATCAACGTAATCATACATAATTATATTTTATCATATATTTATATATGGGTTTATTCTATAAAAAAATACCATGTATGTCAATGTCCTAGAGGACAAAAATTTTCTTCTATATGGTGTTTGTTTCTAATTACCCTCTCTAAAAATTTCGCTTTAATTGCGTTACACATTTAATTTTAGTAAACTTAAGCTATATTTAAGTAAAATTAAGTCACTTATTATTTGAACCAATCTATGTTATTTTTGTAGTGTTTATTTTTTGTATTTTAATACTCTGAACTTTAATTTTAAACTTTAATTTAAAATTTTAAATTTAATTGTTAATAATAGAGCATAAGTAGAACACCAAAAATAGACAGACTTTCTGTGTTTTTTTATTATTTTACGTTCAATTTTAATATCTAGTATAATTAAGTGATGTAATATTTCATCATAAATCATTACACTCTTAAATTAATTTTGTTAAATATAATTTAATTTTGGTGGCAAATTATTTTAAATAGTATATTTAATTAACTGAAATTTTAATATTGGTGAGCTACTTGTCAAGGATTAAACATTTTCAAAATATAAATTATACTTATTTTAAAAATATTTATCGCCCGAAAATCTATTCATTAGCCTAGTGATTAAAGACATTTATGTTGTCTCATCTTATGACATTTATGTTGTCTCATCTTATATGAGTTTCAATCACGGTACAGAAATGTAATACTTTTCTATTTAATCCAAAAAAAATTTATTGTGCAGCTAAAAGAAAACGAGTAAATTACCTTCAAGGTCACTACACTACTAGTTTGATCCTATTTTGACCATTGAACAATGAATTTTGTCAATTATACTACGATACTATGTCGCAGGGCTCATTGATCTACTAATTCGAATTGAATTTTACAAAGGCTCAATATAAAGACTACTCTTCTAAATTAATTTTTTTCAATTCACAACATTATGATTTGATCTCATGACCTTGTTTTAGAGACATGGTAATAGCGTCTCATCCACTAGACATTGGTTGTTGATGTATACCCACATATTATAACATTGTCAAAGGAATTAAAATGACAAAATTTAAAATTAATATTAATATTGACAAAAAAAATATAGGAGATTAAAATGAAAAAAAAGTTTAAAAATTAGAAATTAGTTAATTCGTAATTAAAAATAGGAACTAAGGGGTGGGGACCGAGGCTATAGGAGGGGTTGTCAATTGTCATGCATGATTTGTACAACGACTGCAGCAAGCGGCTCCCAAAACAATAAACGGATCTCAACATTGTTTTCTCAGATCATTAAATATGCTTTCTCTTATTGACGACGATAGGGAAAGACGGTAGAAGCCCCCGCGTCGTCTGAGGGCGGAGACTCCCAGTTTATGGCGGCGCATTGCTTTTTGGTTTTCGAGGTATCTCTCGATGCCCACACTCTCCAATCCATGGCCACTCTCTGCCGTTATTTTACATCTTTCTTCGTCTCTTTACATTAATGAAAATTTTGTAAAGCTATGTGCTCTATTTTAAAAACAATCAAACTCGCATAGTAGTCCAATAGTAAAAAATAATATATTTTATCCAGTTAAGTGATTTAGACTCGAGCATTAAGTGTGATTGGTGTGTGCACGTTATTAAAAAGTTAAAAATTTTAAAAAATATTATCTCGTAATTACACTAATATATTTAAAAAAATAAACAAATTGATTAGACACGAATCGCAATTTTATAGAATTGATTCTATTAGGGGGAAATTCAAAAAAGTTGAGTTATACAATATTACTAGAATAATTTATTTTTTTAGTTGACTTATTCGAACAGAAACTTGAAGAACTCGACTTGAGTGAATTAAAATTTTACTTTTTTCGATAAATTTCAAATAGAATTTGAATTATAAAATATGACTTGTCAACTCGACTAACTTAAAATATTTATTAGACTCGATCAAATACTTACCTATACTACTTATATTAAGAATAAAATAAGCATGTCTTTTTTGTGCTTTTTTTTATGTCTCACCAATGATCTTATTTCAAATGTATTGAGTTTTTTATTGTTTTATTAATAATACACGTGACATAAAATTATTAATAAAATATATAAAATGATACCGAAAACGAGCATCCATATTATTCTATTTATATTGATGTTCTTAAAAAATGACTTATATAATAATTGAATAAAATATTGTCTAAATTGAATTTTTATTTAAATTTTGTGATCAAATAAAGCCAATGCTTTAAAAGATACACAAATTATAGTGCAAGTCGAAATATTTAATTATTTAATATCATACATATCGTCTTTTGCCCGAGATAACTTTAAATATTTAATTATTTTTTAAATGGGCAAAAGAGTATATGATTCGACAAGCGGTTTAAAAAATAAAATATTAAGTGTTGCTACAAATGCCGTAATTTACTAAAATTTTGACAAACATCCCTTTTTCCTAAAATTAAATTCTAAAAGCATTATTCCCTAAATTTTACCAAAAAGGATATCTCAAATAAACAAGTCATTACTAGGACATTTTATAATATTTTTTTATTAAATTTGATTAAAAATGTGGGTAAAAACTAAAAAGAGGTCTTAAATTTTGCACAAACCGTTTGCATGGGAAAACACAGAATGACAAGTAAATAGCATCTTCTGCTCTACTCGAAAACCCTAGTGTGTCATAGGACGGCTCTTCTCCGCTCCTTTTCAAACCCTACACCTACCTTAGCTTCTCCAGCTATGTCTCCTTGTCCTCTTTGCCTACCCATTTCTCTCTAAACCCTACGCTTGCACAACCCACCATTATTATATCAACACCTCTGGCGACGGAACTAGAATTAAACATTTTCGGTAGCTAAAATATTAAATTTAAAAAATATAAAGATTTTGTAAAATTTAAAATTAATGAGATAATATTTGATTTGTTAAATATTTTAATTTATAAGAATTTAAATTAATATTAAATTAAAAATTAATAATGAGGCTCATTATTTTTTGTTCAATCTATACTTGATTATATATTTAATAAACTTTTTTATTTTTTAAATTTAAACATTTATTTTTACAAGAATCAAATAATAATTAGACTAAAATTAATCGAATATATTAATTTTATAATAGGACCCAAGGCCTCCTTGGGCCCAAAGGGAACTCCGTCCCTGAACCACCTCGCCATTAACATCAATTATGCTTCATAAAACTTCAAGGGCCAACATAGGACTTTAAATTAATTGAGCAAATCTATAAGTTTTTAGAGAGGCAAATTTATAAAAATTTAGAAGATAAAAATAATTTTTTAATAAAAAATATATAAATTATATAAAAAATTTAAAATTTTAAGAGTCGACTGCCTCCTCCAACCCCTTTAGTCCATCCTTGTAAAAGTTTAATAACTGTGCTAATAACTACCAAGAAAAACATGCGCCCTGTGCTTGTAGGATTGCCTTCAATAATCCAGTTTGTTTTTGCGGTAGTTGGGCAGGCATGGCATTGGAAACCAGTTTGCAGACCAGAACATTGTTTTTTGCCAGACCGTCGATGCAAAGCGTACCATGTTTGCTTCACTTGAATGGGGAAAAAGTGATGCTATTCAGTATTTGGTTACTCAGACCTGCTCCTGAAATATAAGGCCCTATCGGCTGTCCTGATCGGTTTCCAGGCTAGAAACTGCGGACTGACTTATAGGGATGGCTGTAGCCCAGCTGATGAACCCCGGTCACATTCACCTGCGGTTTGGGGTCAATGAGATGTTGGAATCAATGTACATCAACAAACATACTCGTACGTTAATTAGTGTTGTCTTGGCTGGTTAAGCAGTGCATGGTCAAAATCAAAGAGCCACTGGGTACAGATGTCATCAAAGTATTGGAAGAGTTTTTATCTTCTTTTTAGGAATATAATTTAATTCAGCTTTAAACATAATTGAAACTCATTCGAATATAATCAGAGTTCTTGATCTTATAAACATGGAGTCTTGTATAGGACCTAATTCCTGGTTTTTTAATGTTTTTTTTTCATTTTATTAACGGATCTTTTGCATTGATTTTTTAGCATAGCCGTGAGCTAAGTCAAATAATCCTGTAATGGGGAAAGTAGTGGGAAATGGTGGAAGAGAGACTTCTTCTTCTTTTTGCTTGAAATGGGATACCAAACAATGAATTGAAGTCAGGTCTGGATGCATGCAACTTCCTCAATCATTTCCTAAATGGCAGCTTTAGTGCTGTTTTATACTTTTATATTCCAAGAATTAACAAAAGAAAAATTATAACATTCGAATAGGTTAGTACAAAGGTTCATCATAAAAAGACCCTCACAATTATTTTACTCAATTCACAGTATTAATATTCAAATCCCTGACTATATCCTACTAAATCAACTTGTTTATGGTTCTAGAACTTAGAATCAGTGGCACAAACTAATTACTACCTACTTTTAGGGTGATGTTGTTATATATTTACAAGAACAACCTTGTGCCATAGTAATGGAACCCAAAAATGTTCGAATACATGAAACATCCTTTAGTTGATCATACAATATCAAACTGTTCACCCGACTGTTGGTTGAGTGAATTGCTTTATGCATTTTGGTGATGCATGATTGAAGATTTACAACTCTAATCTTTGAATGTATGGCATTAGAATTGCAGCAATCATTGTATGAATGTCTAGTTAGCCCACATACATACATGATACATATATATAAGAAGAAATGTAAGGCTTTGGTTGATAATACACAAGAAAACCTCTCTTATATATGATTCATGGTACTAAATTGTGGTCACGGATGTAGACTTTGCGTCGTGATTTTTTCCCTAAAAATAACTATTATGATTTTAAATGCAGTTGCGGTTGTGGTGTTGCAGCGACCTTTAAAACTGTTACGATGTGATCGTTATAATATGGTTGATCTTGAAGCTATTCTACAAACACAACTAAAATCATCCTATATGACATTATGATCCAGCTAAGCATTAGCATGTTTTGGCTTAACAATGAAATCAATCTTGTTCAATAACATGCAATGAAGGTAAAAGTAAAAAACAACACCTCATTAAATCCTACTCCTACGAGTCCAATACATGTGTAAAAGCAAGTTTATACCTTGTGAAAGAAGACCAGCCTTGCTCGAATAATAATCAAGAGCATACGAATAAATAGCTAGGGAGTTCGATTCAAGGTTGAAATTTCTTCACTCAGTTTCTGTTGCAGCCTAGGCACATCGACTAATGTCAGATCAGTCACCTATGACAACAAAATAAAAGGTTGCACTCGATAATTAGCAAGCTTATAACCATGAAAAACAACCCCTAAACCTAGAAGGTGAATGAGTGATTATACCTCAGATTGGATCGTGTGAATCAGTCCTCCATCGATTCTAGTCGAAACACAGCTCACAACACCGAGTCCTTCCTCGACCAGTAGTTTTAGAACCCTCGACAGTGTCAAAGCTCGAGCTCCAACACCGGTGCTGATTACAACTTCAACACCATCCAAAGACTGGCGAACCACAACACTGCTTGTGAGATCAAAAACACTGGAATCCGACAGCTTCTTCAACTCATCTCTCTTGGAACTTAGTTCATAGATCCTCTTCTGCAAGTCTTTTATATAGATCACAACCCCGTTCATATGATCTGATATTGCACGCTTTCCCTAAAAGGCTAAAACCCCATGAAAAAAAGGTAACCCTAAACTCATAAAGATTAAGTTCAACAATAACACAAGCAAACTCACCTTGATGTACTCAAGGGGGAGAAGGGTTCGAAGAGAAGCATAAAGGGTAGCCATTTCTTGCCTCCTTTGCCTCTCGATATCCCTATGCATCGACTTCTTCTTATCATTATCATCGCCGTTGCCATCGCCGTTATCGCTAGCCAATGATTTCCCTTGCCGGCCACGACTACCCATAGTGCTTTACAGATGACTACCACCACCACATACAGTCCATGGGAACATATCCCATAAAAGCAGCTTATCTTGTGGGGTAAAAAGGAAGAAACCTGGAAGAACAACGCCTTATCCATGGTTTTGGTGTAAAGGGGACATTTTTATGGGCCAGGTGACAGTGTTTCTTCCTTTGTTTCAAGGAGTTTGGGGACAAGTTTTTGTTGAGGCAAAAGTATGTGGATACGTTTGTTAGAGTGTGAGACCTTTGAATGGGACCTAAGATTTTCAATGATTCCTTACAACCATGTGTATAAGATTGATTATGAGACATGAGTAATGGAACTGCCGAACTATGTGTATTTTATATGTAAAGCTGGTGAGTAAGCCACCTACTCTTAATTTATGTGGATTTGCTTTTTTGTATAAGATTTCTATTTGAAGAAATCAAACTTTGTTATCCTTTGCATTAAAAGAAAGAGAAAAATCAAGGGTCCCTAA
Organism: Hibiscus mutabilis; assembly: GCA_019671005.1. Lineage (NCBI taxonomy): Eukaryota > Viridiplantae > Streptophyta > Magnoliopsida > Malvales > Malvaceae > Hibiscus > Hibiscus mutabilis. The sequence goes on from CM033716.1 coordinate 735,548, forward strand.
TTCTTCATAAGGATTTTCCTCAATTTTTTTTTTATATATACATATATTCAATGGAAACAGATTTTTTTATGTATGGGTCTAATTTGAATATATTTCAATTATTAATTTGATCATGTATTATAAATAGATATTAAATGGAGTATACCAATTACATTTTTTAAGAAAACTAATTAGAGCTTGTTGACTGGTAAATTAAACAATGTTCGAAGACGGTAGATGGACAGTGGTTTTGATGATGGTCAAAAGTGATTATGATGTACCGTGGACTAGTTTTTTGGTGAAGAAGTGTGATTGTATGTTTACTCTATGTTGCATTGCTATTTATAGTAGTTTGGATAAGTGTCGAGAGTAATAGTAAAATTAATATTGATGAAACGCCTAGAAAAAGTGAAAGTAAATTTGTATCAATACGTGGTGTTGATGAAGCTATGGAGGTCATAGGTGATCAACACGTGATCATTGGTGGTTGTTCACAAAATCTATTTATCGGGAAGTCCTAAGCTATCAACACGTAATCATTGGTGATTATTCGCTGAATATGTTTGTATGTCTGAAAACCCGCAGAATAAAAATTCACGTGATAAAAATTTGCCACGCCTAAAGGCCAGCATAGTAGAGGTTCGCATTGTGATAATACATTTATCTTTTTATTTGATTATAAATATTTTAATTTTCTAATGCAAACACGTGATTTTTTTTTTTTTATTATTTGACTTTTTTTGATTGAAAAGCCATGTAGTTTTTCAAAAAGCTGCGTGTGGTATAAAAGGAGTCAATGTTGCTAAGACCCATATTTCTGTTGATAATGTAGTCTTATCATGTCAAGCTGGACTCTACTTTTTTTTCAAGCTTTGGAAAACATATAAATATTATTAATCCAGAAAGGAAATACACATGTGATAAAGATGATCAATCATATGAATGATTTATTTCAAATGGAGTACTCATTAATATTCCAACAAATATTAATATTCAAGTCTCACTAATAATTTCATTTGATAAATGATTTATAAATACTACTTTAACTCTTTATAAGTTGATTATTTTGATCACTTTTTTTTCTCAGAATACAACTTTCATATAAAGTCGAAATGAATGCAAAAATGCAGTTTTCACTCAAACATCCCAACATGGAATCAAGAACCAAGCAGATTGAGACATAAACTACACACAATATAAATGAGGCTGAAAATTTTGAATGTTTCTAAGCATGTAGGAACCGCGTATATGTATATAATACAATGGAGTATGGACCTCCGTGTTGGGATTGCATGTAATTCATTATTATGACAACAATGATAATGAATCTTGAAGCAGAATAATTATTTGATTCTATTCCCTACAAATCGAGCTGGCGGATCTTGCAAAAAAGAAAAAAAAATTAAAGGTGGAGATTAAGGGGGAGCTGGCCAAGATAATTGCAGCATTTTCCTGAATATCAGATTTCAATAATCGAATATGTATGTATGTATGTATGCATGCATGCATCCATATAGTTACCTTTCAATGAATCCATGGGGTAAGCTCTTGTTTCTCCATAAGTATCCATAGCTCTTGTTTCTGTAAGTTCCTGGAAGCATACTAGGTGTTGCTCCAAATCAAAAGAAAATTCTGTGCATATGTAAATATACATTCCTAAAGAGAATAGTGCAGTATGTATATCTCTTTAACTTATTGGGAATTTGTAAGCGGAAAATAAAAAAATAAAACAAGCGTAAGAGACGAGAGTTAATATGGTTCAATCTTGTCTATATCTACAAATAAGACAAACAATAATCCACTATAAACATAGAGATTATGGAGAGTTCAAATACATGATATATATCACATGTATTTCATAACCTAGTGTATCCCAAATCTTATTTACAACGCAAGAGTTGCAGAGATATGTTCTAGAGATAAAAAATGCATTTCTCTAAAATAATCCTCTCTTATTAATTCTAAAGGTTAAAGAATACTTTATTAATAATGATCTTCAACTACTGAATTACAATTCAATTTAATTACTTTTTGTGTAAATATGTAACACTTACCAATAAAGTATTTGATACGTATACCTTGATCGTACCATATCCAAGTTGCAAATACACTTGCACCCAATTCTGGCACTTACAATTTTGTCTCTAAAAACATGTAGCCTTCGTCGGTATGCGTTGGATGCAGTAATAAGATACACTGTATTTCCGATGAAAGAACTCGGATTTAAACCTCGCAAAAGACATTATTCGGAGGATCACACAAAGCATGAATAGCAAAATGAACATGGAGGATACCAGAAAAAAAGTTATCCATAAAATCCCACTTCTGCAATAAGTGGATAGACATCACACATTATTTACAGATCACGAGCATAAAAACAAGTCCATTTCCTCAAATTAGAAGTCAGATGATGTCAATATGTGCAGGTGGTGAAAGATCAATCAAACCTAAAATACAAAGTTAATTTTGTTACTTCACTAGCTTTGGGTATAGTTTTTGTTGTAGCCTGGAAATGTTGATGCTTGCTGGATCATTGACCTGGTGAAATGAAACTCAATCAATGAGTAAATCAACTCGGTTTGTTGAAATATAAACAAAACCGTAAGTTCCAAACATTATCAAGATCAAAATCCCACCTCGATTTGGATGGTATGAAGTGAATATTCTTCTGATGTTGTGGAAACACAGCTGACAACAGGCAGTCCTTCATCGACAAGCACAGACAAGACTCTTGACAGGGGCAAATCTTGGTCGCCAATGCCACAACGAAACATAATCTCGATGCCTATGAAGCATGGTCGGATTATGAAACAGTGGTTTGTAGTGGTTTCTGTTTTTCCCGAGCCAACACTTGCCAAATTGGACACTCTCTTCAACTCATGTCGCTTAGCATCAAGCTCTTGGACCTTCTTCTCCAAGTGTTTTATGTAGTTCACCGCCTCGTTCATGTGGTCCGACATCGACCGCTTTCCCTGCAAACCCCAAACCAAAAAGAAGACCATAAACCAGACAAGAATGACAGAACATGAGTTTAACTATGTTTTGTTTACCTTGATATATTCACCGGGGAGAAGGGATCGGAGTGAAGCGTAGAGGGAAGCCATATCTTGCCTCCTTTGTCGTTCAATCTCCCTATGCAGCTTTTGTTTCTTATGTTTATCACCACCGGCTAACCCTTCACCACCACCACAGCCGCCGCCGCCGCCACTAGCCTCCATACGACAGGCTTTCCTCCCTCGGCCTTTTCCCATATTATTTGGAACTATAGGGTTGGCTTCCACTGCTGTATGACCCATAATCAGATCTTGTGGGATTTTGTGCTGGTTAGTAGGGGAGAAAATCTGGTACACCAGCTCATCGCTTTGTTGTAAAGAAAACATTAGTTTTCAAAGATTAAACTCCAGCTTTTCTTCTGTTGATTGATCCCCAAAGAAAACAAGGAGATTATTCTTTTGTTAGGGTATATATCAGTCTGTATGTTTGATGATCATTCTTTCTGCAAAAGATTGTTTCTGCATTTTTCTTTTTGGGTTGGAATAAACAAAAGTAATTATGGAAAATGACCAAACAGGCCAGTGTTAAACCAAGGTCAAGATTCCTCTTTTAGTCCCTATATTGTGTCTAAGTTGTTGATTTAGTTTGTGTACTTTAATTTTGTTATTTTTAGTTCTTGTATCTTTTAAAATTTGAAATTTCGTGTTAGTTCAACCTTTGTTAGTAGTCTTTGTATTATGCGTGAGTTATATATTCAGTTCATGTTTTCCAATTTAATCATTTTAAATCATTATAATTTAATCATATTACTAACAGCTATTAGGTATAATTATAAGAAATGTAACACTTTCAAGAGACGATATTGTTGGAAAGGATAATCAGGAATCTCGAATATAAACAAAAAAACAAACAAATGATACTAAAAAATAATTTAGTCATATTGTTTTTGTATCGTCTGGTTAGGGATTGAAATTTCAATTAAAAAATATATGGACTAAAATTGATCAAATTAGAGTAGAATGGTTAAATCCATGTTTTATGTATGGTTAGGGACTGATGACAAAATTTGACCTTAAATTAAAAGTTTTGGGGTACTGTAGCTTTGTACAAAAGTAAACCCACTCAGTTGCATTCACACAAGGGAGATCAATCTTGACCGTCATTACGATCATCGACGATTAAAAAAATAATTGCAACTCAATTAGTGAGAAATATGTGATTAAACAATGAAGGGGTTACTATCTATTTAACTTTATACAGTTTCTAGAGGGATAATTTTTAGTATTTAAATTAGTATAATACGCGTTTATTTTTTTAATAGGATAATACACGTTTATTGTATTATTTTATGGGTTTTTTTTGTAAGAGTTTTATGGGTTTTTGTTGTTGTTGTGAAGTTACCGGTACAATCATAATCATGTATATTATAATAGAAAATCAATGAATAAACTAATCAATAGTTTAAAAGTGTAATTTTATCTTTATATTAATTTATAAATATAGTTTTTTTGGTTTTTATTTTTTTAAATTAATTTAATCTTCATTGTTTTATTTTGAGTTAAAATATCTCTTTCTCGATAATGAAAATTATTAGTCAACTGACGATAAATAACTTAAAATAATGAAAAGTTAGAAGAAAAAAATTATATTTTATATGATTTTATAAAAATATTTTTTGACTTATGTGTCATTATATAAGTTTTTTTCATATTTGTCTATATGACTCGAGACTTATCGTAAGTGATACATTGTTGTTTATCATTTGTCATGTCATGTCATTTGGAATTATTTTATATTTTGAAAATAACAATTTTCATTAAGTAGAATAGTCATTTCTAAATCTCCAAAATAAAATTAGAGGTATTAAATTAGTTCAAAAGATAATAGAGGCCACAATGATTATTCAATTAAATGACTATTAAGAGATGGTCTTCTAGATATTATCTCCGGAATTATTTTATTTTTAAAAAATATATAAATTTATATTATATAGGTTATTTTCTAATTCTCACTCATAAATTGGAGGATGTTAAAATATTTTAATAAATTTGATCTTAGTATAATATTTATTTAAAATATTAAATCATTCAATCAAAATTTAAACACTAAACATAATATACTATATTTAAATCTTAAACGGATAAAATTATAAATAAATTAATTTTTTTTAAATATATATAAAAAATTAAAAGTAAAAATAAAATTTTAAACTATAAAGGTAATTGTCCTCCCTAGTCTTATTTAATGCTTTGTTTTTAATCATAGATAAGTCAATAATTTTATAATACATTTAATGGTTCATTTTTTTAAAAAATAAGATCTAGAGTTTGATGCAAGTTTAAATAATTTTAATTTATTAGTCTTATCATATTTTTGAAAATAATAATGATGATAATTATTAAAGTACAAGTGCATAGAGCAATTAAATGGTCGGGGAAAAAGAAGGCGAACAGCACCAACTGTATCGAGGGAAGATCTTTGGGAATATATGAAGTAAGCCCTTATTTATTCCTTAACTATTTTATTAACCCTTTAAAACATCATAAGCTTGCATGCATGAGCTGGCCGAGATGTTGTTAATCTTCTTAAATATTAATTATCCCATTAATTAAACCAATAATTATTTGGTCGATGAAGTATAGACCTTTTAAGCAAGGTCATACACAAGTTGTGTAAAATAAAATTACACAACTTTTCATATTTAAACTATAAAATATAAAACTTAAATCCCTAGCCTTAACATCCTACAACCTTAAACCCTAAACCCTAAACCATAAACCTTAAATTCTACCATTACAACCTAAACCCTTAAACCCTATACCGCAACATAAATCTCTAAACCCTAAAATTAAATGACTTGTGTAAACTAAAGTTTATGTATCAACGTATTTTTCTATTAGCATTATTTAGCAATGCTTATAAAATATCATTACGTAATTTAATATTAGCAAATAGAAATAACATACAATAAATAAAAAATCTATTAATCAAATGATTAAAATTTATAACTACTATCTTACTTCGTAGTTTAACCAATTTCATTCACACAAATTTTTATTTTTTATTTATTAAGAAGAGAATAATTATATTTTAAGACAAATGTCGAAACTCGAATTTATATAAAATAAAATAACATAAATATTTTTAACCACTCGATCAATTAATAAGTCTCGTAAACTCGCATTGTTTTTCATCTTTCATGCTAAACAAAGGCGCGATTAGAAAAATAAAACAAACAGATAATAATAATATCATTTGATCCACATCCAGATTGATAATAAATTATGTGTAAAGAACATTATAGTTCGAGGGAGCACATGTAAGGTGGGGATGGTGCATCGATCCTTCTAATCTTACAGTTTATTTAATCTTATATTCCGGTCTCTCCAACAGAACCACAATAAACAATGTCTTCAAATCTGGAGGACAAAGGCAGACCCCCCTAACAACATTATGATCCCAGTTAGATGAACAAAATTTGACTCGATTAAAAAAAATAAACTTTCTAACCCAACTCAATAATTTGAATTGAAATTTTTTTAAGTAAAGTTTGAGTTATAGAATGGGGAGTACTTCGAGTGACTCAAAATTTTTAGTAATTAGTTTTCAAGTTCGAGTCAAATCTCTCGACTTTGTCCGATATGTGTATATCTTATATGTTAATAGAAAGTTGTTTAAATTAAAACCAATTAGTACAATAATATTATAAATATCTACAATCAGATTTGAACAAAACTCAAATAATTTGTTTTGGCTTGAAAAAATATTTCAAAAAAATTGAATTAAAAAACAAGACTCGTAAATTCAATTAACTCAATTTTTTTTACTCGATTCGACTCAACTCTTTCAAATGCTAAGACCTAAATTGACCTAAGTGTAACCATTACCCTAGGTTCCAAGTATTATAAGAAAATTCATGCGTGAGATATTACAAGAGTTTGGTGGTCAACGAACAACCGAGACAGACAGACAAATCTTAGAACATATAATACACAGATAAGATCGCCACAGATTTTATGGGTTTATGATATTAAACAAAGCCACATTTGTATTAATTAATGATGTTATGTTATCACCCACTTTGGAATATCTTGTCGGACAACAATATACATCAAATATTACAAGGAATCTTTTTTATTTATAATATTAGAAATAGAGATGGTGATAATGTTGGATTAAGTTTTTAGATCCAACTTGATTTGATTCTAAACTTGACATAAATCTAAGATCATTTGAAGTTCGAAATTCTCGAAGATATATTAAGTAATGAAATTATGAAGATATAACTTTTTTATAACATTTTGATAAAAAAAATTAGAACATTTTTTATTTATAAAATATTAGGGTTTTTTTTTAATCTATGTCTTCATTTTTTGTTGGTGTTATTTAGAATTTAAAATGTTAACGGGCTTTCAATTAACGAACGATATTATTAAATTATCAATGTTAGATTGAGATACTACATTGGGCTGAGTTCAAAGAAGTGGACTCAGCCATGGTTTCCCAACTCCAGATGTTCATGATAAAACATTTCTCTGGAAGAATGCACGTAGTGGTATCAGCAGGGTTTTGGACATGTGTAAGTGGAGTGATTGCATAAGACCAAACAATATTAAATGGACTTAATGTGATGGCAATCGAGAGTGATCTTTCAGAAGAATTTGATAGCGGAAATGTTGTAGCTGATTTGTGTTTATAAATCATTGAACCACCCTTAAAAGAAGATGTGTTGAGATCTTGGAGAGTCATGTCTAATTTGACATGTGCAGTGATTTATACACTTCTTTTTAGTGGAGGTTCAACTTGTGTTATAATGTCAGATTTAAGACTGATGGCTATTGTAGTAGAATTAGCTGGTAGATTAAGTGGTTTGGCAGCAATCACGTTAAAAGACTGTAACCAAACGGAAAATATGACAGAATTTTTTTTGCATGAGCTCTGAAAAACCCACATTCAAAAGTGTTGTAGCGGAGATATAGAGACGAAAGAACGATAGTGGAAGACTTGAAGACGAAGATATCAAACATAAAATAGTACTCAAACACGGTAAATATAATTAAATTGATCCTGAACAGTTAATCAAATGGGTTCTGAATTTTGTTTAGTCAAATTAGTACATGAACTCGATAAGTTACCATAAGATGCAAACAATTTAAAGTACAAGTAAATACGAACAATTCGTCTAAATTTTCCTTAACTTACTAAAAGACTTGTTTGATTATCGTCTAATTCGATAGAGATAGATTTAATCTGTTTCGAATTTATCCAGATAATAAGTTTAATATTTTGAAGACCAAATAATGCCAAATGTGTGTATATTATAATTCTGCATGCCATCCTTAGCTGGAAAAGCAAAAAGGAAAAGATGGTAGTTGGTAAAGAAATTGCAGGTGGTGGGTGGGAAAATAAAACCCGGAAATTCATAAGCAGAATCGACAGTTTTTTTTTCTTCCCATTTTCTTACATAACATAACTGAAAACTAATGTTCGGCCTTGCATTGATTGATTGCCTAAAATAGCTGCCATGCTTTTAATGTTCCATTTCATGAACAATAGAGGACAACAGCAGCAGCAGCAATTAATACCTCTAGGGGTCAAACCAACATTACTCGCAATTAGTTGGAGCCATGAATGATCAAGGCTGGAGCACTGGTAGGGTAGATACCCTTTATTTTTCTACTCGAATGAAAATACCGATGTTAACGAGTATTCAACCAATTCGACCACCTCGTGTCGGCGTACATGGATGGTTAATAGGAAAACATCTGCAAGTTATAGCTGGTTTGATAATGAATACAACTCGAACACAGCAGGCCAAAGATGTGGAAATTGTTATGAAATTACACCATATGATGATGGTCACTATTTGTAGAAATGCAAGGGCTTAACATTGAGAAAAACAAATCATTGAATTCTTGAATGCCCAAAATGAATAATTTACTGTGTTTTTATTTACAATGATCATCCACAAAGATGAATGATGTGAAACAACGAGCTAACAACGACAACTTACTGTTTTAAAGAAGATTTTAACGACCGAAAGAACTCACCGGACCTTCTTACGGGACTTGAATGGATATCGAGATGGTGGTGAAGGGGAAAATTCTGTCGGTAGTTGAGGAGTCTCCGCTTCACCGGTGAGCATGCCGACAACCTCCTTCATGGAAGGTCGACGGGCAGGGAATTTTTGCAAACAAAGCAAAGCAACTGTGATGCACAAAAGAGCTTGTTCCCTATGCAAAGACTGTATATTCTGGTCAACCAAATCGATGAGCTTTCCAGTCCGGGCAAGACGTCGAGCCCACGAAATCAGATTGGCTCGCTGAAACTCAGACATAGGTGACCCAGTGACTTGCAGAGGTCGCCTTCCTGCTATCAAAACTAATAGAACAACCCCAAAACTATAAACGTCACACTTCTCTGATACTTCCCCACCTCCACCATATTCGGGGGCAACGTAGCAAACAGTTCCTCTCATACTAGGAGTACTGCTAGCGGCACTCTTGGGAATCTCCCCGCTGAATGAATCATAACTGTTATGTGGAGCTCGGCGTAGTTCACCACTAAGCCCTTCCCATAACCAATCCACGCTACCAACACTACCTTTACTCTTATTTCTTTTACTCTTCTTCTTCCTCTCCCTATACAATTGATCATCGACCGGCCACCAATTCTTCCCACCGCCACCAGTATCATCGCTATCATACATCCCCTGCTGTCTCCTTTTCTTCTTTTTCTTCTTTTTCGCGAGCTCTTCACAATACTCCTCTCTCCACCACTCCCTCGCCGGCCTTCGCTTCTCCTTCTTTACACTCTTTCCCTTGTCATCCTCCATCGACACCCACCATTCTAATTGTTTCTTACTCCCTTTCTTCTTTTCTGATTTTACATTTGTAAAACTACTCGAAGATGCCACCGAAGCGATCCAATCACTGTTAGGTTTCTCTTTTATCTCATTCCCAATCCATTCCATCACATAATCTTTTACTTTCCCACTCTCCACTGGAGCTGCCACATTATCTTGCTTCCAAAAGCTACCAGAACCGTTCTTTATCCCTTTACCTCCACCATCCAAAACACTTAAATTCCCCTCCGAAACAGTGCCTTTCTCCATTTCAGGAGACGCCGCAACCGGTTCCGGGGAAACGGCAATCATAACAGCCTCCATATTTAGCGGTGATTCTGTAATCGTAACTGAGACTGGCGATTGATCTACCGCCAAGCTGAACTCATCGATTCCAGTAGCTGCACTCTCGGTCTCCGCTACAGATCCATAATCCTCAGCTATTTCCACTCTAATTTCCTCCGATTTCAACCTTGCTAATCCGAAATCTGCAATTTTGGCTGAGAAATTCTGATCCAACAAAATGTTACTAGGCTTAATATCTCCATGAATTATTGGAGGATCCAATCCATGGAGATACTCGAGTCCTTTGGCGATATCAACAGTAATCGAAAACCTCTGCTTCCAGATCATTAATTCCGGGCATTTCCGATGAAGCAACGCGTCTTGCAGATTACCGTTCGGCATAAGCTCGTAAACCAGAAGCATACGGCGTCGTTTCCGGTCATAAGAGAATCCATGGACCGACACGACCAGGGAAGAGTCAAGCTTGGAAGCGAAAAAGAGCTCGTTTTGGAACTCCCGTTCACCCTGGAGCGAGCCGGCGTCCATCACCTTGACGGCGACGGTCTGGTTGCCGTTGCTGTTGTTATCGTGGTGGTTAGGGATGGTAGCGCGGTAGACAGAACCAAATCCCCCCTGACCGAGGCGGCGAGATGCGGAGAACGAGGAAGTAGCGCGACGGAGGATGGAATAAGAGTACTGATGCGGCGGCTTGGAGTCGGCGGGGTTGGTACGTTGGCGCCGGATTTTGCGAAGGCACAAAGATAGAACCAATAAGATCGAAAAAGAAACCGAAACAGCCGCGATATGCGGGAAGACAAGTCGTGTGGGTAAAGGACTCTCATGGTATATCAACGGCGGTTCCAGCGACGGCGACGGCGGCGGCACCGGAGGTATCGATCCTCGCATCCTGAAACTACCCAAAACCCCAAAGTAGACGAATTCACCAAGATAGAATAGAAAAAAAGTGGGAATCGAACATGGGTCGAAATCCCAAATTCAACCGGGTATTTTTCTGTAAAAAGGAAGGAACTTTGTGGGAGGAAGAAGCTGTTTTTAGTACATCTGAATGTAATGATTTCTAGTTGTTTTGCAGTTCCTGTAATAAAGATGAACAGACAAAGAGGAAAAGAAGAAGAAGAACCTGATGATTACAGCTCCAAAAGAAACATCAACTCAGCTATCCGCTCCTCTCTTTTGAGTTGTAAACTGTATGGACTCACACCTCTTCATTTTTTTTTTCTTTTTCCTTTTTTTTTTTTCTAGTTTTTCAGCAAACACTGTAATCTACTTTGACCTCTCTGCCTACTTTAAGGAATATCAATATTTTTAAATTATAAAAAGAAAATATTTGAAAATATATATCTTAAAGTTTAGGGTAAATTACCCGTTTAGTATCAATCTTGATCAATGTTTTTGTTTTTCACCCCATATGTTTTTTTTGACAAAATGATGCTTAACGTGATGTTTTGTTTTTATTTTGGAATATTGAGATTAAAAAAGTAATGAAATGATGATTATGAGAGAGAATCACATGCAGAATATGATTATTAGAGAGAAAATTAAGACTGACAAGTCATATTTTCCCTCCTAATTAGCTTGTTACATGTGATAGTTTTATGATTTTATTTAACGTGATAGTCTGATTATGAGAAAAAAAAATAACATGACAATCTGTCGCGTGTGATTTTTTTATCTCTTAATCAGTTTATAGTTAAATTTTTAATGTGAATACCAAAATAAAAACAATAAATATGAATAGGTAGGGTAAAAAATAAAAGCACAAATAAATATTGTGTGTTAAATGAATAGTTTACCCAAAAGTTTATTACTATTTGTAAAAAAATAAATACGAATACGAGGACAATAAAGCACTAATACTCAATATTGTGATAATTGCTTGAAAGGAACTGATTTACTGCTTAATGTGGATACAGAGAAATTTTCTCTTATTTGATCAAATTTATACCACGAACCGAAAATCAGATCGATCTGATTTTTACAATAATATAAAATTATTAGTTTGATTTATGAATTTATTTTGAAAAGCAAAGGAGAATATCAAAATCTATTGAAATTAAAAAAGACAGGGTTATTCCCTCCAAATTCATCCAAGCCAAGTCAAAATTATGAGCTTACATACAAAGCTATAACTTTTAATCCGAATCCTTCCTACTTTTTTTCCCTACAACTTGTTTTTTTAGTAGGGTTGAACTTTGACACAAAGATTTAAACTCTAAGTTATTATCATCATATATATATATATATATTTATATCTACATACACACATGTTATGATCCACTTACGCAGTAAGCTTTATATATTTTTAGATCGTTTGATTAATTGATTTTAATGACTAAGATTAAAATTTTATATTAAAAATAATTCACATTTTTTTATAAAAATTTCCTCATTGTCTATTGTTATTGTCAACCATTGATTTTCATTAATACAACCAGGGGCCCTACATAATAGGGACCGGTGGAGGCTCCGTCTCTTCCCTCAATCTTAGACTCATAAAATTAAAATTTTAACCTTAAATTAAATCTCTAAACCATAAAATTAAAATAATTGTAGATTTTATTCTACCGCCAATGCATGCTATAATTAAACATATATTCATGACATTAAGTATTAAGATTACAATAGAAATTTTAAAAAAATCTTAAATACCAAATCGAATATGAAACCACTCGCCAATTACAAATAATTTACTGGAAGCCAAATTTAAATTAATTAATCATCAAATGTAGTTAGTGTGTATCAAGTTGTAAAAAAAAAAAAGTGGGGTAGGTACATGATATATAATTTCTTGTTTGTTATTTTCCCAACTTCCGAACCTTGAAGTCCTCTTCATTTGGTTTGACATTTTCGTTTTCTTTCCACACCTTCGACTTTTGAATTTGATGGGTAAAAGATAATATTAGTAATATTTTATTTATAAAAATAAAAAAGAATAGTTGACTACATTTTTTTCTCATTATAGAATTGGTCACCGATTTTTAAAAACGATCAGTAAAGTCACTTACGTTTTCAGAGTGTAAATTTTTGGTCATTCCACGGTTTGTTGCCATTAAACGTTAACAGGCGGCTGATCTGACACAATAAAAAATAAAGAATTACTTAAATAATCTTTAAACTATTACTTCAATCTTATTTTGACCACCGAAATAAAAAAAATTGTATAATTACACACTTTATCCTCTATATTTATAAAAAAAAAAAATTATTTCTGCTCTCCTCTACTATCTTTCGTATTCTTCTTCATCTAACCTAATCCCGAATTTTCTACTATATTAATACTCAATTCACACATCAAAGTTTAATTTACCTTTCTTTTCACCGTTTAACCAAATAAAAAAATTTAGGGTCCGTTTAATTTTAAAAAACATTTTTTATTTTTTATTTTCAGAAAATAGTTTTCATTTTATGTTTACTAAAAATAGAAAAAAGCATTTGGTTAATAGAAATGAAAATTTGTTTTTAAAAGTGAAAATAATAAAAATGTGTTTGGTATCTAGTTTTTCAAAATAAAAGGCGTAAAGGTCAAATTAGCTCTCAACGAAAAATGAAAAAAATCAATTAAGCCCTTATAAATTTTTTACACTCAATTTAGCCCTCATAATTCAAATTACAATTAACCAGACCCCTATAATTCAAATTTCGATCAATTTAGCCCTCCCATAACGTTGACTGTTACAGTTGATTGTTAACTCACAAACAATTGTTAAGATAGTGGCACGTGGTTCTAAAAATATTAAAAAATTTAAAAAACATATTTAAAATTAACCCCTCTACAATTACCCACCTTAAAATAGTTTGCTAATTAGTTCCCTCCACAACTACCGTCTTCACTTGGATCCATTAAAACACTGTGAAATTTACATGGGCTGGAGTTAAATATGACATCTTCAGGTTTCAACATCTATTTTCTTCTTAAAACACGTGTTTGTTTGTTAAGGACTGTTTGTTTCTTAGAAAATTAGTAAAATCCCAGTGAAAAACTTGATTCGCATGGATTGAAGAAAGATTGGATAGGGGGTCTACAACATCAATAGTAGTTTTCATAGTAACGATAACAAATGGAGTTTGAGATTTGAATTAAAAAATTAATAAATACTAAATTAAAAAAAATGTGAGAAATAAAAAAATCAGTAAATGGTCAAATTAGAAAATATTTTTAACATTTAATTTTTTAAAAAACTTTAAAATATTTTTTCAGATTTTTTACGGTTTAATGACGTAACACTTTCAGAGTGTGCCATACGTTATTATTTTATTAGTTTTCAACAAGTTAATGGTCAAAATTTAGTCAACCGTTACGGAATGACTAAATTGAGTGTGTTTCGGCATATAAGTTCGAATCCTTCTAATGCTAATTAATCTATTATTGATTTTTTGGCATAAATTAAGTGCGTTTCGGATTAATTGATTTTTTATTATTTTTCATTGAGGACTAATTTGATCTTTAAGTAAAATAAAAATAAACAAATAATCACTCGTATAATAATTAAATTAAAATATAATTATTAAAAATATTATTATAATAAAAATAAAATATGATTAAATAAATCAAAGTTCTAAAATTAGCATTAGAAAGATTCAAACTCGGGTTAAATAGAATTAAAATTTAAAATTTTTTGTTTTCATGTTTTCCATTTTTCTAAAACATTTTTAATGAAAATGGTAAAAACATATTCAAAATTTTACTCAATTTTGTTTTCATTTTCTAAAAATCATTTTTAAATTTTGCAACCAAACATGTATTTCACCATTTTTTATTTTCTAAAAAAATGAAAATAAAAATACCTTGTATTCTTCGAAACCAAACGCACCCTTAATTTTCAAATTTGTTTTCTTTTAATCTCAATCGAAGGCCTTTATTTTCCTTTCTCAATTCTCACTTCTCAAGCACTCAAATCCCATTTCTCGGATTCAATTATCAATGCAGGAAAGCTAGCAAGCTCTTAACTTTATTATGTATTTTTTGTAAGTACCATTTCTCTTACTCTAGCGCTTTTTCAATCACTGAACCCAAGTTTCTAATAGAAAAATTCTACACTCTACACTTTATTTTGTTTCAGAATTAGAATAGAACTCTTGAGCCTTTTTTTTTATTTTTGAGGGAAAGAGAGAATAAAAGAGTTTGAAATTTTTTTGTCATTTTATGGGTAAATCAGGGGTAGGAAAAAGAAGGGTGGTTCAAATTCAAACCGGGTTTCAGTTGAAAATAATTCCAGTAATACAATTCCACATGTTAATGGTGGTGTTGATGTGGATTCTTCTGTGTTTTTGAAAAGAGCCAATAAGCTCAGAGAAGAAGGCAATATCAAGTATTAAAAAAATGACTATGTTGCTGCTCTTCAACTCTATGATAAAGCTCTTAGGCTTGTCACTAAAAACCACCCTAACCGAGCTGTCTTTCACAGCAATAAGGCTGCTTGTTTGATGCAAATGAAACCTATTAATTATGATGCTGTCATTGATGAGTGTAATAGGGTAAAATTATTAAAAAAACTGTAAGAGACATTTTTTTTATATTTGGATTACAATTTTGGGTTTAAGGCACGGTCAAAATTAAGTGATTACATATGTCTCTCTTTGTTCATCCTTGTAAAACGAGAATAGAGCAAAGACCAAAAAGCACTAATTTTGTTCGGCCGAACTGTAATGCTGACTTTTGGGTGTGACTTCTCCATCTTTGAGATGTCTTAACTCCTAAATTGTTGTTGTCCTTCATGTTTGTGGGATCAATGTTTTGACTTTGTTATCTTGCCTTCTTGAAGAGACGACCTACACAAGTCAAGTGTTCAACGTTAGTTGCTTATTCTATTCCTCCCTTTCATTGAAAGATAAATTGCTCCTCTATTTTGAGGCGTTAAAACTTAGAAAATTAAATGCTTTAAATGCTTGTTATTTTGCTTCTTTTTCAAGGCATCGTTTCTCTTTTCTTGAAACGATGTAACGTCTACGGTTCTCCATTCTTGAGAAATTGAGACTTTCGAAAAAGGTACATCGATCCTCTTTTCTTGAAATGATGTAACGTCTACGATTCTTTTTTCTTGAATCAATACTTCTTTTTCGCTCTTTGTTGTATTTTTGTTGTTTTTTTTCAAAGGCATCGTTCCTTCTTTCTTGAAATAATGAAATGCCTACGGTTCTCCATCTTGAGAAACTTAGAATTTTGAAAAAAAATACATCAATTCTTCTTTTTTGAAACTATGTAACGTCTACAATCCTCATTTCTTGAATCGAGACTTTTTCTCCCTTTTTTTCTTTTTTAAAGGCATCATTCCTTCTTTCTTGAAATGATGAAACGCCTACGATCCTCCATCTTGAGAAACTGAGACTTTTGAAAAATGTACATCGATCCTTTTTTTCTTGAAACAACGTAATGTCTATGATCATCCTTTCTTGAATAAAGACTCATTCTCCCATTCTTTGTTATTGTTATCCTCTATCTTGAGGTTTCAATAATTTTATGTAGGTTCGGCTTCCTCCATTTTGAGGGTTCGTCATTTCTGCAAAAATCAAATACTTATCGTTAGACATTCATTGAATCATTTTCATCGCTTCTTCCTTTTCCTTTGTTATATTTTTGTTGTTGTTTTTATCCTCCATCTCGAGGTTTCAACTCCTCTTCTTGACTTTTTTCATCTTTAGTTTCCTCTATGCTTGAGGGCAGTTCATCTTTGATATGTTTCAGCCTTGGAAGTTCTTTTCATCTTTATTGAACCTGTTTTCATGTGTGAATAGATGTATTTATCATGGATGCACCTAACTTTATGAGTAATGTACGCACTTAATCTAAATGCATGATGCTTTCATGAACGTGAGATGTAATTCATTTATTATTAGTTTTGACTTTCGAATGGATGCCCCGACTTCTATTGGTCATATTATTTGCTTGGTCTTGTTTTCCTTTAAGTTTTGTCTAGCAGACTAATCAGATGGTTTTTGTCATCTTGTGTGCAATGATGCCCCAGCCTCTCATGGGTTCGACCATCTTCTTCTGAAATTCACCTCTCTAGGCGAAGGTCAACTTTTGAATGCTTTAGTCAAAATAGTCTTTTTCTTGTGCAATCAGAGGGCAAATTTTCTTTCGGTCACTGCACTTTTAAACTTTTTTATGAAGTAATGCAGAGAAATCTTTTGTTTCACTACAAATCTTAGTCTGCATGTTCTCATTTCAATGTGAGATGCTTATTAGGGAAAACTTGATTTTTCTTTTTGGATTATAAATATATCAAGCTAGATTAGATGCCCCGAATGACAAGTGCAGGAGCGACACCAAAATAACTTACCGACGATTGCCCCAAGTGTATATTGTGTCTATGAGACCTTAATAGCTGAGTCAATATATGACGATGTGAAGTAACTTCCAAATTATTGTGGGTTTTAACTAATTTAGAACTACCTTTTGTAGGTTTCACCTTTATTATTTCTATGTTTTGGGGATGTCAACTCATCACATTCCTTTGGCTCGAGATAAATGGAGCAGGCAACAAAATCCCAAGTTACTCGGTATTTTCATGATTTGAAAATATTATCATCACTCATGAAGCTAAGGTTTAGATTCGGATGGTGCATAGCTACCTTATTTGTCATTTTGCCACAGCAGAGTGCCCCAAAGTTTTCACACTCTTATTTGAAGATGCCTTTTTACTTGGCTTCGAACATTGGAATGCATTTCTATGTCTTTTTTATTATTTTGTTATCTCAGGATTTTATCTCATTAGTTGGTTGACTTTGTTAGGATTTGAAAATCACTCATGAAGCCAAGATATTAAGTAGATGGAGCAAAGTTGCCTTATTTCTCCTCAATCTTAAGGCTACAGCGGAGTGCCTCTGATATTTCTTTGCTTGTTTTTCATTTTTTGGGGAAGATTTTTGTCGCTCTCCCAGACACACTAATTTGCCCCCTTATGAAGTCCTTAATAATTAAACAAATTAAGTCATAATGTAACTCACATGTTCATCATTTTGCAGCTTCCAATTTCTACTAGACACGGGCTGCTCGAAATCAAACTTTGGGTCAAAATCAATGTCCCTTGTGCAATTGATATATAAGGACCCAATAGACAGATATATACACAAAATGAAGAGAATTAAGACACAAAATATGATGCATCTTTTCATTGATACTTAAAACATGTAGTCTTAGGCCATTACAAAATATTACCACCGCCTTCGGGCTTAAACAAATAGGATTTGATTCATATGCATTACTTCGAAAGAAATTAAAAACAAAAAGAAACATACTGAAACTAAAGCAGCTTAGCATCTAGCTCGAAAAGTAAGGGTGAGTTTCTGAAAGATCATCATCTTTAACATCTTTTTCCAGTGGCATCAAACTTATGCTCAAATTCTCACATGGCTTCTTCAATTGCCAGCTCTTTGGCATCATTCTCGTCCACCTTCTGAACTATATTCCCAAGTAGTATCTCAAATTGCCGGATTAGATAGACGAACCCTCATGACACTAATGTCTCATCTAGAGGAGGAAAGGCCATTGGTTCCAACTTCTCTTGTCTCTTTTTCACCTCTTCATCCTTAGGCTTACAACCTAAATCGAAGCAGTCATTCTTGACAAACATGTTTGCCCCAAATTTAGACATTTGAGAGTTTCCTTTGATGTGTTGGCCTTCCTCGAGGTGTACAGATTCTAAGGCTTCAAGAGTCATTGGAGTAGATGTATACACAAACTCAATGGTAGATTTTTCAACTATTTATTTTTTAGATTCTTTGACTTCCTCAAAAAATTCAATCTCCTTGTTATCAATCAGAGCTTGAACTGTAGCCCTAAACTCACAACAATCTCAGATAGCATGCCCATCTTCATTGTGAAACTCATAGTATGGACGGACATGCCTCTCAGGTATTGTTTCTCCTTGGCTGACCAAACCTGCATCGAATAACTTCTTCTAAACCCAAATAAGGGGAAATTTGACTTTTGATACATCTATCTTAACTGTCTGGTTTTTTCTTTAAGAATAGCGTTCACGCCACCTCCATGGTTGGGTAAGGGATTTCCAGTGTTATTTGGTCCCCCGCCACATCAAATGCTAGCTTACCAGTATTTATCAGATTCTGCACGACCATTTTAAATGTTATACAGGTCTTTATCGAGTGCCATAGGATTCCGCCATGAAAGTCACAATGAGCATTAGGATTATACCAATGCGGGTATGGAGGCTGAAGTGGCAAAACGTAATTGACTGCCACCAATCGTCCTTCTAAGAGTTGAGGGAAAAGCTCCCCATAAGTTATAGGTATTGGTGTAAAGGATAATATCTCCTTGGTAAGTTTAGACGAGTTAGACTCATATCTTTTTAAACTTTCTATAGTTACAGCTGTAGAATTAGATGGAGAAACCATCACCGGTTTAGAGTAACTCATGTTGGAAACACTTACTATATTCGTCTATTATCTTTCTTCCCTGACAATGATTTTTTATGGGATGAACTCTCTCCACTGTCAATCTTGCTATTTTTGACGACATTTTCAATGAGCTCACTAGATAGTACTAGGTCGGCGAAATTAGTAGTTGCATTGCCTATCAGGCGACCCAAGACTGGACCCTCTAATGTTTAAATAAATATGACCATTGTCTTTTTCTCACCAAGTGGGGGTTGAACTTGAGCAACTACGTCTCTCCAACATTGCGCATACTGCCTAAAGCTTTTGCTTTATGTGTTGTAAAGTCCAACGATCTGGAACCATATCATTGACATGCCGATATTGCTCCACAAAAGCTTTGGCCAATTCCTTCCATGACTTTATTTTATGTCGGCTCATTTGATTATACCATCTGGTGGTAGATCTTGACAAACTATCTTGAAAACAGTAGATCAATAACTTGTCATCTCTACCGTATCTCATCATCCTTCAGCAAAACATGTAAGGTGAGCACGAGGAAATCTCATCCCCATCATACTTCTTAAAATTTGGGACCTTAAACTTAGGGGTAACACCAAGTCTACGACAAGGCTAAGTTCATTAGCATCAAATTCACTGAATATGTCCACTACCTCAATGACTTTCATCTTTTCCTTGAGCCGCTTGCAACGGTCCTCGATCTCTTTTGAAGTCTCCATTTTTGGTCTCCCAATTTCAACCAACTGATTTATTTTTGAGACAAATATTTCAGCTAGATTTCCCTCAGGATTAACTTCCGATGCGGAGGGTAAATTTATAGGAAAATAGGCGTTGACATGATGAAGTAGTGACTTCCATCGAGAAATTACGACTTGAGGGTCATGTTGGACCTTAGCATGAGTGGGAGTAAACTCCAGAGGATATGTAGGACCTTCGTTCCCATTAGTGGAATTTACCGTAGAATTTTGAACAGAAGCCTCTCCTTGCTCAGGAAGCTTAAATCCTAGCATTTGTGACATTTAGCCTAGTGTGTCTTGTTGAGATTTCTTGAACTGTTCCATCATGTCTTGTTGGGCCTTAGCTAACTAATCTTCCATCTTTTTAGCCAAATCTGCTTGCATGTCCTTTTGAGTTCGCTCAATTTTGTCTAATATGTCTTTATTCACCATTTTAGTTTTGTGTTGGGTTTCGTAGGAATGCTGAATCGACTGACTCTTTCTTTTATCCAGTATCACTGTCACGAAACATCTCAATATTTAATATTAAAATCTTGACAATGAATGCATGTAAATGTAAGGTACATGCCTTAAATGGGAAGATGTTGATTCAAAAATGGTTCCCGTGGAACAATTTCTAAGAGTATGGGATTTACTCGTAACCTTCAAATATTGCATTTAATTGACATCTAGGGTACTAGATTTTCTCCTAATTATGAGCATTTTCCAAATTAGGGACCATTCGTGAATCAACACCGCATGTCGATGTAATATAAAAATGACTAATTAACTATTATGATGGTGTCATACTAGTTTACAATGCAAATGTATAAATTTAATGATATATGTCAATGTGATGCAAAATGATCAAACACAAAAAAATAGGTTAATACGGTGGAGATAATCATATAGATAAATATTTTGAGCGGTAAAAGCCAAAATTAAAGCAATTAAAATATATACATGGCACATGAATAACAAACAAAGGTATAAATAAATCAAGTAATGTCTAACAGGGTTACCGCCTAACGACAGAGTTCGAAATAACTCCAAAAGGCTATCTCTACGGTCCATTATATGCGGTTATGATTTATGGTAAAAGACCCGAACTGTCACTAGAACATCGATTCGGGAGGATACGAGCCCTTATACCATACGAGGGAGTGAACCCCACGAAATATAAAGATTGTATTCAGGAAGTGATTTACAATATCATACGAAGGTGAACCCCCCACGAGACAAAGTAATCACTCCCACTTATTGAGGGACGGAGCTCGGGTAGCTCTTGCATGAATGACAATTTACAACAAACACTGTGCATTAACTGAGTGGGGATCTATCTTTCTAATACCATTGACATAATCATAATCAGAGATTAGCGTCATGAATATCTATGTACGAGCACCAAGCGACCGTTAATGTATGCTGAAAATTATGCCACACGGACAGATGAAACGAACCAAAAAAATCAAAGAAAAACATGTCACAATGACAGAGGAAACGCTTGCCACAAAGGCATAAATTCTTATTAAAACAAGAAAAAATAAAAAAAATAATAGACTCGGTGGTCAACAACCAATATTTATAGGTTAATATTTAATACACTAATAATAAAATTCATTATTTATTTGTAAAACCCTTTAATTTTAAAGGACATTATTTAAATATATAATATATCTTAAACTATAAATTTTAAATATTACACGTCATTTTTTTTAATATGCTAGTGTAATTACAAGGTAATATCTGTTTAATTTTTTTAGCCTTTTAATAACGCACACATACTGTGCACATATGATACTCAGACCCGAATCACCTAGATAAAATACATCATCCTTTACCACTAGGTTTATTAAATATTGCACGTCGTTTATTAAATTTTATTTGTAATTTTCTTAACTCTATTGCAATGTTTGAAGATTTAAAGTCAAATGTGGCTGGCTGCCTGCCTGGTTGTAGTCCAATGTCTTTTTCTCCCTTGTTAACACGAATATTCCCAATGCTAAAATGTTTTACTCGACTAGAAAACTTAGATCGGGTCAACTTTAAATCTAAAAAATATAAATATTTTTCTCTAAATTTTAAATTATAAATATATAAATTTTAAATTAAATATAATTGTGTAAATTTTAATTTACACGATTTGTGTGTCGTATTTTTTAATGTTATTGATTATATAATATTTGTACAAATATAAATAATTATACTCACTCATCTAATATGTTTTGTTAATATTGTTGTTATTATAAGTGTAACATCTAAAAATCTGAATTGATCAGTATATGAAGAAGCCAAAGAAAAACATTTTAAAGGGCATATTTGAATTAGAATTCTTTTTAAACTAAAATTTACAATTAAATTATCATGCACCTTTTCAAATATTTAACTAACGGGAAGGAATTTTTATTTTGCATGTACCTGTATGTTGTTAAAAGAATAATATTAATGAAAAGATATTATCTTATAATCATACTACACAATTTAAAAATAAAGTTTGGGAGTGGGACATTATATAAAAAATTTATGTTATTATGTTCTGAAAGTTTGAATTTACGAGCAAACACATTTGGTCGGTTGACCAAGCTGCTCATATTATATTAGGTTATGAGTTTTAGACCCACTAAAAACACCCCCTTCCTTCCCCTAGAGTCTCCGTTCTCCTCCTTCTGGGTTGATTTGGAATTAGAATTAAGATTTATCAAAAAATTGTGAATTTAAATACACTTTAACAAAATAATCGTTTCATATTTTTAAATTACTAAGTTTCTTTAATTGATTGAATGATTAAATATACTCATATATTTTTCACCTAGTGTGGATTTGGATCTCAATGTTTACATTAAAAAATTTAATTGCTTTATTATACCGAATATATGTTTTTTAATACTAAGGGTTTTTTTATGAAGCTCGACCTAAGTTTTGATAACCGTCGTATGTTTTTTTTTTTTGGCATTGTTAGGTCTTTGGGTGTATCACTTTTTTTCTTTAATGGAAGATTCTACTTGGATTAAAATGAAAAAAAAAATCAAAGATAAATGATTGAATTAAACCATAACGTATACGACAAATGTTATTCAACACTTAAAAAAAACGTTATTCAACACACATCATCATGATGTTGAAAAAAAAATCAATTCCCGTTTTTCAACGTAATCTGATTTCTAAAGTTTGATTTTAACTTGAAATAAAAATTGTGTTATTTCATTTAATCTGAACAAATTATTTGGTTATTATGTTTAACTTAACTAGTAATTATTCCATGCATAGGTGGTAAAAATATTTTGTTTCAATAAAACGTCATAATTTTAAGGATTATGAATTCATTTTATAGTTTTGGGATTTAAGTTTATGTTATTAGAATTTAGGAACTGTTGTTTGAATTTAGAGTTCAATATTAGAATTTAGAGATTATAGGTAAAACCTAAATTCGTAACATATTACCTTTATTTTTTGAACCATATCATTTAAACTCTAAATTTTAACCCTAAATTATAACCACACACACTAAATTTTAAACTACTAACTATAAACCCTAAACTAAATTTCTAACCCCTAAATTTAAGGCGCTTATAAAAATAAAATATTTTCTATCACCAATACATAATATATTTTTCTTAAATGTAACTTTAATTATGCATGCTTGAATTGAATTTAAATATTAATTTAAAAAAATTTTAAGTGGATTCAAAGAGGTTCGAATCGAATATTTAATGTATATTAAAACTCACAAATTGCAAAACTTTGACTTGATCCTAACTTATTGTTGACTATTTCAAATCCAGAATAATATAATAAAATGCCACGTGTGGACTGTCGGCCTGAGGACATTGATTTCAAGTACAAACATTGACAGAACACAGTTCTAGAAAACGAGGCGCGGACGACCGAAATTGTTCACCAATATCTAATCGAATCTATAAAAAAGAAGAAAGACAAAGCTTAAGCACCATTTAGTTTTAAGTTACGTATTTGTTTTTAATTTAAATATTGTTTTTCAAATCATCTTGTTTTAACACAAAATAATATCTGTATTGAGATTCAATTAGTCAAAAATACTTATATTATCCTATTATATATGAATTTGAATTCAAATTCACTTGAAGAATATAATATTTTTTATTTAATAAAAAATAATAATTGTATTCAGTTATAAATTTGTTTAAACTCACTCAATTTTACAAACTAAACTTTCTAAATTTTAAACACATTTACAAACTAAATTTTCTAAAATTTAAGCTATAATTTTGAAAAAAAAAACAGAATAAAATTGTGTAAATTTTAATTTAATAATATCAAAATATTTCTCAAAACAAATTTAAAGATGAAGTTAAAAAATTATGGTCGGACGAGGATTAATATGGATAAAACTTAAAAATAAAATTAAATAATTGTTAGTAAGAATAAAAATCTCTTATGTTTTTGTCATGTTTATGTCTCGCGTCAAAAAGTTAAGTTTTAAAATTAGAGTTTAAAAATATAAACATAATATACATTTTAGAGTTTAAATTAATTTAAAATTCAAACTTTAATTTTTTAATATTAAAACAAAAAAAAGACACCGGAACCGAAAAAGGTACAAAGGTTTTTCCCCCAATTTATGTTTTATAGAAGAAAAAAGAAAAGAAATGAAAAGATAGTGAAACTGTGGACGGTTCAAGTCGAATTCATGATATTGCACGTGGTGACCGATGCACTACCAACTCCCAACCGTTTTCACATGCCATGCACCATTTGGATGCATTAAGTAAGCGGATATGCCGATGCATAGGAAAGACAATCAAACAAGCCACTGCTTTTTTCCAAAAATTCGATCAAATTGGGTCAAAGAAGTTCAGATACGACTTGACCAAACACCTCTAAGCAAAAACTAATCAATTTATTATCGATAAATTCAAATTAGATCGACAACATATATGCAAAAACCGCCACGATTTCAAGGTGCTCAACCGGACCCAACACCTTAATGAAAAGGAACCGTCACTGAACTAAGTAATAGCAATTGCCATTTTGCACAGGTCATTGCATTTGGAAGATAGCTTCCAGCCTTCCACCACATGTAGAGGCCTAAACAATCTTAGAAACAACAAAAGAGACGAGCAAATGGAAGTGTCGTTCAAAACAAAACCACCCACGCAACCTTTCAATAGGGACTGCAATGTTCATTAGATTAGGCCAAGGACTAAATGTGCAATTAAACCATTGAACCAGGAATGTGACCACGAGACAATAGTCACTTATTTGATGATTCAATTGCAAATATTGTGATGACTTCAATTTCATGACCAAATCATAAATTTCGAATCAAATTCAATTCTACCTTACCAAGTACCAACTGCAAGTCTGCAACTATGTATGCATGTTGTTTTATCATCATGATACGTGCATGAGTCATTTACATGCAAGGTTCATATAAAAATTTGGGCTTTACCTCCGCTTCCATTTCAGTTTGTTGTCAACTTTTCCTTAGATCAACAACTATGACACTGATGTTTATCCGAACTTCCTCGTCCCAAAGCCAGATGAGTAAGCAGTGTGGCGGCAAGAACGCTGCGAGATGGATATAATGGTTCGCCCCCTTCATCTTTTTGGGTCGATCGTCCTGTGTTGTTGTTCAACGCGCCATTGCTTCTTTCTTTAAGACATTCATGAGCTACTTCACAAACCATGTCACTAGATAGGACATCCCACAAACCATCGCTTGCGAGAATTAAGCACTCGTCTTCAGGTTCTCTCTTGGTGAATGTTATCTCCGGTTCTGATGTTACAACCGGTTTCAGGTATTTGTCTCCTGCTTAGAATCATGGAGATTAAAAGAGTAAGCATTCATGGCATCACTATTTAAAACACAAGACGTCAAATGAAACAATTCGGAATCTTTACGCAGATTTCTATAATTCCAACTGCAACGTTCATGAGCAATAGGCATCCTATAGATGATAGGTTACAACCAAAAAGACAGAGCATTTAGGAAGAACAAACAGATTCAACAACTCGGCTTAACAACGGAGAAATCGCGGTGCCCCCCGATTTACTCAAACATAAACAAGTATTACTACTCCATCCTAATTACTTTCAGTTGTTTCTAAGTTGGGAATTTGGCAGACATAAGGAACTTAATCAGCATCTAAACAAAAGAGTGCTCTTGTCATTCATGTTAACCGAATCCAAGATGAATTTAGATGAGATTCATGTATTTGTCCAATGTTGAACTTCATATCATCAATAAAAATACTACCATATTAGAAACCAATTGAAAGAATTCATACCATCGGCAAATAAGATGGCTTAAAGGTTGACGGAAACAATAATCTATTCAAGGCTTCAAGCAATGTTTCATTATTCCTGGTTAAAAAACCAGTGATAACCCATAGCTGAAGTAAGTAATAGCCATGACTACAGAAAATGAAAAACTCGACATCTTCAAAATAAAGGTGAAACAAAGGGATCCCTCTGACAATTCTGGTAATGACTGAAAAGGCCACAAGAAACCAGTTATGGCTGTAAGAAGATAAAAGATTTCTGGGATCGCCGAAAAACATCATTTATTTAAAAAAATGGAACCTAAATTGTATGCTTGGGTTGATTTTGAGGTATATAAGTACTATTACTAAATTATATAGTTAACTGAGATGTTCAGACACAAATATGCCTCCCAATTAGGGATGTAAATGAACGATGAATTATTCATGAACCATTCGTATAACTTCTGTTTATGAAACTAAATAAGTATTAAAAGAATTTTATTTAAACGAACAAATATGAACAGAGTTGTGTTCGGTTCATTTTTGTTCACAAAAAAGCTCGTTTAAGACCGGTTTATTAATTAACGATATTTTCTTGCAAAAATATTAAAATACCATCTCTATTTTTATATTTGAATTCCAACTCTATTTTTATATTTGCAAACACTATTGATAATTTCATAAAACAACTAAACAAGTTATGGGAGTGTGCTCTAAATGCTTTATTAGATTGAAACAAACAATAATATAAACGAACATATTCACGAACTTTCAACAAACAAGTTTGCGAACGTTAAACGAATTGAGCCCGGATGCACCAAATAATGAACGAACCGAGTTCAAATATGATATTAAAAATTTAAACAAACAGAAACGGAACATTGTCAACTTCAAAATAAACAAACAAACATGAACACAACCTTGTTCGTTTGAGTCCGGTTCATTTACGCCCCTACTCCCAATTGGACAGTATCCTATACTGAGAACAAAGAAAATGAAGCACGTACATGACAAGGAAAACAAGAGACTATCTAGTATCTACAACTTACAAATGTGTGTATTTTTTTATTAAAAGATGTTGTAATAATCCATCTTGCCTATTGCCATGGACACTGCAAGAATGCCTTCAAACTCGAGCTCCGTTTAAATTGTAAGAATAAACCGGAATGATAATGAACTGTTAAATCAATAAAACCTTACCTATTGCCCTGGACATGGCAAGAATGCCTTCTACACGTGCTCCATTTACAAAGATAACCCGACCTCCAGCTGCTTCAATCCGAGCATGTTCATCTGGTCTGTCAGGCTGAAAGCAAAACCAATATCGAAAATATTATCAAATAGTAATTCATTTAATCAATCGTTTGAAAAAAAAGAAAAAGAAAAGCTACTACTCCTAATCCCCTCAAGTCCTTGTATCATATACAAGGGTACAAAAGTGTCAATCGAACAAAGACTCAATCAGCAGTTGTCTAACATTTTTAATCATAAAGGTGTTAGCTCAGTTAATCCCGGCCTTCCTTTGGCAGCACTTTGAAAGTTGTAGATTCGGATCAGATACTACAGATGTCCATTATACAACTTCTATTAGTATAACCACCAATATACAACTTCTATTAGATGTCCATTATGGGAGGAGCCTACAACTCGATTTACTCAATTCACACCTACCGGAAATCATGATTATATTTTATTTCCTTACGAGTATCTTGTTAATTAGTATTATCAACTACAGGCTACAGCCAGCCAATATCTTTTAGTTATACTTTTAAGAAAGAATCAATAAACTAAAGACATCTTAATAATCACGAATTGAATATGGTAAAAGTGTATGATATTTTCCAGGTACCAGATGTCTGCGAAATGTTGGGGATTGCCCACATACCACCAAGCTCGAAGACATTGGCTAAAAACAAGAACGAACCTTGTGATCGGAACTCAGGGGAATGGCCATCCCACCGCGACAGAGAACGGCGCGTGAATCACCGCAATTGGCGACCACGATGTGCTCCGACGTCAACAGGGCTGCCACGGCGGTGGACCCACCGAGGGCCACCTCCAAAGAGTGGCACCCACAACGGTGTCCCACGCTTCCACAAGCGCACGTGCTCGTGGCCACCGCATCCATCCTCTCGAAGCTTCTTTTCATCGCGCTTCTCCAGCTCTCCTCCTGTGACCTACTGTCTCTCCTACGCTCGCTCTCTCCGGTGTGGTTCACGCGCATCAACTCTTCCTCTACGAACACGTGCATCTTTTCCCTGCACAGTGCTGCCACCTGCAGAAGAAAAGGCTATTTAGAAAAGTTCCGTTAACAAAAAGAACGAGCAGGCGCCATTTTTTTAATTCTCGAAAATTCTTTTAATTTTTTTTTCAAATTTTTTTATTTCAAAACAAAATCCAATATAACTTTACATGGGAACCACCATGACCGTCGTAAACAGCGAAGAAATGAACCGGTCTGTTAAGATTTATATCAGGCCGGCAGAGTTCCGGCCGTACAGAAACGGCATCCTCCATCTCACGTGACCTCCCGGCAATCGACATCGTCCCGTAAACCGGCCCGTTACTCAAATCCGCCATCATCTTCACCGCCGTCGATTCCTCCTCGCCGGAAGAAGTACGCGTACTGCTAGTCCCTAGCATATCGCCGGCTACCTTCAGCATACGTATCCGCTTTCCCTCGCGAACGTAATCCGAACTCTCTCCAGAACCCTCCGTTTGGCCCGGACTGCGCAACGCTCCAGCACCGGGCGCTAAGATTCCCGCATGCCTCCTCATCTCGATCCTCCTCCGCCGCCTTTTCCGGCACTTCGCTGGTGTATCCTCATCTTCATCGCTCCACATTCTGCTACAAACCTCCGTCATTGGAAATCCCCTCCAGCTAACATTGTTCAATAAAAATCCCCCAACAGAGCATCAAAAATACAAAAGAGAGGAGCTTTTTTTTGCTCGAAACTTATTGGAAACGTTTGACGAAAAGGAGCAGCGTTCGGCGTTTATGTTGTAATTCTTTCTCGTGTTAAAACTTTGTAAGCCTTCTACCGGGCAAAAGCCGGTTCCATTCGAAGAAGCTGCCCGGGATGCTACCCGTTACCAACAACCATCTGCTTCCGTCGTGACACGTGTATAACCTGGCGCTTAATCTCGTTGCCCGTAAAACGTCTCTTTTCTTTGTTTCCTTCTCAGGTCAATTTCGCGTATCGCGATATATAAGGGGGAAACGTTTTCAAAAGGTTCTGGATACTGGAAAAGCCGACACGTATGAAGGAAGCTCCGATAAGTGGCGGCCCCGACCTCTTCAGCATGAAACAAGTCGGGATCAGAGAGATCGACACGTGTTTAGTTGTTAAGTTAAGGGGATGGCCCACATGGAATACGTTTTCCTTTTTCATATGTTATTTTCTTTTCCACTCGAAAAAATATATATAATTCTCTCTAAATTCTATCAAGAAAATAAGGTCTACTTATTTTTTTGGTGTAAAATATTCATTTCGGTGCATGTGTTTTTTTGCAAGTGAGCAAATTAGTCCCCCTATAAGATCAAAGTAATTAAGAATTAAATCCGTTTGAATATGAGCAAATAAGGATACAAATTAAAAATGAAGTTTATTATTTCTTTTTGTCCGTACTTAACATTTATCCAATTTTTTAATATTAAACATTCTTTTGTTAATTTTAAATTTTTTCGGTTTATACTATTTTTATCAACTAAATTTTAATTTAATTGTCTTTTCGGAGATCGTTAAGTCCATTGTATCTATATACAATTGTCTTCAATTTAAGGACTGTGATAAAACATGTATAATTTAAGTATCGTATAAAATAAGTTAAATTTTAGATTTTATAGGTTAGACTTAGATTTTAAAAGTAATATAAATTGAATAATAAATGTGAAATTGATTAAATAAATCCATGTTTTTTTATATTTCTTTATCTACGTATTATATTGACGTTTGACTATCCATGATATATGTATATTACAGTCTTATCATTTTATCTAGCAAATAAAATCTAAATCTAAATTCAAATCTTCAAATAATTATTTCCCAACTAAACATTTTATGATTTTTTTTTACTTTTTTTTAATTGACTCAACTGTAATTTGATTTATGTCAAAATAGTTAATGTTTCAACTACTCTGAGATATTACATTCCATGTAAAATTTTGAATCTATACAAAATAAAACAACATGATCGACTAAATATTGAATTTCCATTTCTATTGTTTTTACAAGACTAATTTGGTCATTTGCAAAAAGTACAAGGGACCTAACGATATTTACACCGTTTATCATCTCCTGGAATTGCGCAGCCTTACACGCGTGGCGGAATGTGGAGAAACCAACACCGCGCAGGTAACTTCCGCTGTGCTTCATGGCTGACAGGTTGGCAAAAAGAAAAGGTTAGTGTCCGAAAAAAACAAAGCCAGCGACGCAATCCACTCCGCCTGCGGTCTGAAAAAAAATATAGTATCATTTTTCTTGTTTAATAGCTAATCTCCTTATGTGCATTAAATTAATTCTATGTTTGCTCTTTGTATTGTTTTTCTTAGTTTATATTTTTATTATTTTGTTCATCATTTTATTTTATTGTCGTTATCGTTAAAAACTGACAAAATACGATTAGAAGTTATAACATGCCGTGTAAAATAAGTGAAATTTAAAAGGAAATCATAAAATACAAAAAAAAATCTCTTAAAATTATAAAATCTAAATATTTTTATTTTTAGGATTTTTTTATTATAATTTATTGTTTTATATTATTATGTTTTTATTACACATAATATAAGTTGATTAAATCACGTTAACTTTTTAACAGTAAAGATAGAAAAAAATGATAAATAATAATAATAGAAGATAAATTGAGAAAATAATCTAAAAATTCTTTTAAAAAAATAAATTTTCACTAAAATAAAAGGAATACAACAAAATACCTATTAAACATAGACAGAAATTTTACAATTACATTCGCTAAGAAAGATTTCATACACAAAGAAATAAAAATAAAACATAAAAACAAACCCAAATGGATGAAAAGATAAAAACATTTCTTTGGTTATGTTATGCCTCGTTCGTAGAAATTTAATAAACAAATCCTTTGTGTATATGCAAATAAACGCTTGTGTTGTAAAAGAGACTATCAATAAAATCAGTCTTGCAAATCGCTTTATAATACTTTTAAAAGATATTGACAAAATTGTCACAAAAAATATAATCATACGAGACAGTCGATCTTTTCAGATTAGGAACGTACAACGGCAGAGTTGGTTTTTTTGTATACTGAGGTCAATGTAGAATATGAGGAACGAAGGATTTTTATACAACTACAATAATTATTGTTGATCTCATACCTCAACAAATTAAGTAAAATTAAGTGGAGTTAATTCTAAAATTTCCTTAAAAAATTTTCTAAAAAAACTATATTAACTCATTAAAAACTATATACCCAACAAATTAAGTGGAGTCAATTCACCCCACAAATGTTAATGTAAATATGCCGATGGGAACATATGTCATGATATTGCTACACAAATATTATAATACTATAAAAATAGATGAGAATCGTGTTATAAAATAGATGAAAAAATTGTCACAAGACTGAAAAAAGATATATTACAAAAAAATAAATAAGAAAAAACGAGATGTAAAAAGATAAGAGAATCTAAAATCGAGAGATTTTTATTTTGAATAAAATTAAATAAAAATAAAAAAATACCATCAACGACAATCGGTACAAAATACTAATTAAGATAAACAAAGGAGGAAATTAATAGATTTTTGAAATTTTGACAGAAAGAAAAAGCTTTTGAAGATAGAATCTTCGTAAAAACGGGCGGGTTTTGCTACACGTGTCCACCATGTGGGTGCAACCGTGATATAGAATTCGGTGACCGCAAGGGACACTGATTGTGTCCTTTGCGCTTTTGTTTTATTAATCTTATCATTTTAATAAAAGCCAAGCGTTTTGAATTGGACACGTGGCTGTGCGTTGGAGTGTCAAGGCAGTCAATAGAAGTTTGCTCCCCATTTAAATTTTTAATATTCTTTTATTGACTAAATGATGGAGTATCATGTAAAGGGAAACCAATTTTCTTAGGACATTATCTTTCAAAAAGAAAAAACAATTTTCTTAAGATCCCATGTTTTTAAAGTAGGACATCCTTTTTAAATTGGTGATTATATTTTTTAGTTTAAAAGTAATTATAAGATAGTATTAATTATTATGAATGTTTTATTTTTATTTTTAAATTATGTTTTATATTTTAAATCAATCACAGAATTTTAGAGTATACTAATTTTATTTTCGAACGATGATCCTTATTTTAAATTAGTCCCAAAACTTAGGAATATAGAAGTTTTGAATTTAGGAATATTAACAATCAACATTTATATATAGTTTAGGCATAATGATAAAAAAATGCCCCTAACGTTTAACTAAATTGTCATTTTGGCCTTTTTTCTATTTTTAATCAATTTAGTCCTCAACGTTTCATTTTGAGTCAAAATAGCCTCTCTGCAGATGAAAACTGTTAGTCAACTGACAATTAACAATTTGAAATGACTTTGCAGATTGACACGTCAGAAAAAATATTTTATATTTTATACAATTTTATAAAATTATTATTTTTTGTTGATGTGTCATTTTGTAAAGTCAACATATTTACCTATATGATACTGCTATCGCGACGTGCACTACCATGTAGGTTTGCCATATCATTTCAAGTCATTTACCATTGGTTGAATAATAATTTTCATCCGTAGATGAGTCATTTTGACCCAAAATAAAACGTTAAGTGCTAAATTGCTTAAAAAAGAATGAGAGCTAAAATGACAATTTAGTCAAACATTAGAGACATTTTTTTTGGCATTATGCCTATAGTTTTATTTTAAAATTGTAGTTAAAAACAAGCACATTTGTCTGGTTAGATAAACTGTTTATCTTTTTTTTTTCGTCATGAATTTTAGACCCACTATAAACACTTATTTTTTTTCTTGATGACAAATTTATTCATTACCAATACATTGAATATTTTCTCAAAAAATCATACATATAAACTCCAATAAATGGGGACTTTTTTGATACGTCGACGATAGTGTCAAATTGTGTGGTTCTTGTTCTTGCGTTTTGATAATGGAAATCAATGATAATGTCACAACAATTATAATTCAATCGAACAAAATTCAGATTGATTGGTCGAATCGATACAGTTAGGTTTAATATTATGATTGGTTCAATAATATTGTATAGGATTGATGTTCAAGTAAACCCACCAAAAAATTAATTATTTTTATAATAAAATTGAATTTCACTATACTAGTTTGTTTGTTTTTATGAAAAGTGGTGTGTTTTCACTGGTCATGCGAATCATATACGAAAAATATTAGTATATGTCTCATTAAAAAATTTATTATTTAAATTAAGAAAAAGAGTACACGTACTAACATCTCAAAAAACACAAAAATTCGAACTGATAGTGTTCTAAAACATTATTGTGAAGCAAAGGAATCACTGGGGGTCGGAGGGGTAACTATACTGATTTGTTTTTCGTCGATTTTTATTGTATTATCTTTGTAGTTCTTTAATAAACTTATTTATTGTTATTGTTTTAAAACAATTGATTTTTTTGTTATATTTTGAAAATTTTAAATTTGCAGTTATGAGGTCTAATTTAAATTATGAACATATATCATGAAATATAAAATATGTTGAAAATTTATTATACCTACCATCATCATATTTTGATAAAAGTTAAGGGTTTTTTATTTATTAGAGATCTCTAGTAAGAATTTTTATAACAGCCGGAGGCGAATCATATAAAATTTCTTTAATTGGTTTTTTACGGTTAACAGTCGCTAAAGCACATGCCACTTTGTTATATTTTCGTTGTATATGGCAAATTTATATCCCCAAGTAGCTTGAGCATATTATAGACAACATCCACAATTGCATCGCCTTGTAAACTCATCAATCGATGGCTAAAAATGTTAAGAACATCCATAGAGCCTGTTTCAAGTATTAACTTTTAATATTCAAATATATTTCAAAACATTATGAGCTGCCCATAATCCCGCCATAATATCTGGACACCAGCAGAAGGAATATCCCAAACCAAAGTTTAGTTTGACCAATTGGTGGGTTATCAAGATACACAAAATGTAAAATTATTATTTTACTCTCCAATCTTATAAAACTTTAGGAAATAAAGTTGTATGATTTTTCTTTGGCCCGTTATAGTTTAAACACTTTTAGTTAATGAAATGGTAAAACTACTTTTTGACCCTCCTACAAACTTATGATTCAAACTTGACCCCCTATAAAAAAAGATTTTGACTTCACTATGCAAAACACAAATCATACAAAATCGGACCGATTCAATTTCGGACAAGCTCCATGCATGTTGAGATCAGATAACATGAATATCTTTGATCACTCAATTAATACAATATTTTTCTAATCAGAAAAACAAATAAATTAACTTGCTATATTATAGTCCATGTTTAAGAAGTTTGGGCCTTGACCATCTTTAAGAAATTAAGTTGGGCTCTAATTTTAACAAAAATCTTATGCTATATAATAGTTCTCGCTAAAGTTTGGGACACATTGAAATTAAATTAAACCGAATTGTATTAAAGTGGATTAAATTTTATTTTTCTATTTAAATTATAATTTTAATAACATAGAAAATAATTAATTTATATTTGAGATAGTGAAAAGAACTTAAAACTACTTTATCATAATTAGGCTTAATGGGGTAAGAAATTTTTGAACTTTTAAAAAATCAATTAAGCTCCTGATTTTTTTTTGCATCCAGCCCTCGAATCAAGAAATTGAATCAAATAAGTCCTTGAAAAAAATCAATTAATTTATTTGACCAATTTTGACCATTTAATTAATTAAGCCCATGGATTTTGTTTTTCTATTGGTGCAGTGTGTCGTTTCACATTGTTTTTCCTCTTGATATTTTTTAGATTTTTTTAGAAAATTCTTTAAAAGTTTTAAAGATTTCAAAAAACTTATAAAATTTATAAAAAAATATGTAAATGAAGCATGATAAAACTGCAGTGTATCATGCGTGAGTAATATCTAAAGAAAAAAATGTAAAGATTTAATGGTCAAAATTGGTCAAAGAGCTTAATTGATTCAATTTTTTGTTCAAAGGCTTAATTGGTTTAATTTTTAGGTTCAAGGGTTTAATTGGGTGAAAAAAAGAGGAGATTAATTATTTTTTTTCAAAAGTTTAAATGTTTTTTATATGGTTATACCCTTAAGTCTAATTATTATTGGCTTTTATTTATTTGAATTAAAAATTTATAAAAAATATAGTTTAACAAATAATGTCTACAGACCATTAATCAATGTCATTTTGACAAAATAAAATTCAAAAAATTCAAAATTAATATAAAAGTTTGAGAATTAAGTTGAATCAAACTGAATTTCAAAGACCATGCAACACTATGGTCAATTTTAATTTTTTTAATAATACTGTTATGATTATATAATGATATTAATTTATATAGTTTTAAACTTTTGACAATATACTCTCAAGCATATATATTTAAATTTAAATCTCTTAAAATAAATATAATAATTTTTTCTACTAAAATCACTCTATAATTTAGCTTGATGATGCAACGTCAATATAACACATGGCTTACATATTTCGAATCAAGTTAGTACATTTCTTGGGTGTGATTCAAAAGATTTTATTATCATTTGTATCGAAGAAGATGAATTACACGTGTATTGTTCAAACTTCATGAGCACTACAATGGTAAAGGACAATGCAACCCGTGAATGCTGTCTCCAATTCACCAAAGAAACAACCAAACCAAAAAGGCTCTATTTCTTTCATCACTTTCCTTTTCTTTTTGTCCAAGAATCTCCCACTCCCTTACTTTATTTGATCGTTCTCGTTCAATAATCAATTGAATCTCGATTATATTTAAAGTTTAGTCCCATGAGATTCAGAAATTTATTCTTAAAATATCAAATTTCGTATCACTCCTTATTTATGATTGATTTTGTTGGGTCGAATTGCTTTAGCATCTTAAGCTTTTTGCCCCACCTCTCCATTATCAACTTATAAAAAGACAAGCAAGGAGAGGTGAGATAAGAAAGCTTTTATGGCTAAGTTTTGGTGTTCTTTATGTTTAATCGCTATACTTCAGCTCTCGCATGTGGCCATTGCCCGGCGTGAACAAGTCCCAACGCCGCCGCTCCCGGTGCTACCACTGCCAACATTTTCCCAACTCAAATGGCAGCAAAGAGAGCTCATAATGTTCCTTCACTTCGGTGTCAACACATTCACGGACTCCGAATGGGGTACCGGCAAGGAAAACCCGGCGATATTCGATCCGGTCGGTCTCAACACCAGCCAATGGGTCACCGTAGCTGCCGAGGCAGGGGTTTCTCTGATGATCCTCACTGCCAAACACCATGACGGCTTCTGCTTGTGGCCTTCGAAATACACCGATCACTCGGTTATCTCGAGTCCGTGGAAAAAAGGCCACGGGGACGTAGTGCACGAGTTTGTCACGGCTGTCAAGGCCCACGGCGGGGTCGATGCCGGATTGTACCTCTCGCCGTGGGATCGTCATGATCGAAGATACGGACATGATTTGGAGTACAACGAGTACTACTTAGCTCAGTTACAAGAATTGCTTACCAAGTAAGATCAAAAACCAAAAACCTTTTTTTTTCTCCAGCTTTATTAATCTTTCATGTTCGATTTACGATCTTCGGTTCGACAGATACGGGAGTGTTAACGAGATATGGTTCGATGGAGCAAAGGGTAAAAATGCCAAGAACATGTCTTATTACTTCACGGATTGGTTTGCAATGGTCAGAGAGTTGCAGAGTTCGATAAACATATTTTCCGATGCCGGCCCCGACGTGCGGTGGGTCGGGAACGAGAACGGATTCGCCGGAAACACAAGCTGGTCGACCATCAATAGTACCTTGCTGTCAATTGGAAATGCAAGCATTATTGAGTAAGCAACTTTCACTTCTAAACTTCCGAAACTCTATCATATTTGCAAACTTGCAAGTAAGGTAAGACATTAACATGAAAATTACTCATCAAGGAGAGACCCTTTCATTTTTGATCCTTCTAAATTACGAAAATTGCAAAATTAATCCTTCCATTAAATATTTTTAAACAATTCGAATTTTAATATCCGTAATACTTTCTAGCATGTGTGTCATTTTCTAACAATAAAACCACCCATGTGAGATTGTGATTAATTTCCCAACTAACAGCCTCTTTATTTCAATAATGCAGCTATCTTAATACGGGCGACCCGAAAGGAACCAATTGGCTACCCGCAGAGTGTGATGTATCAATCCGAGATGGATGGTTTTGGCACAAATCGGAGTCACCAAAGAAGCTAAGCCAACTTCTAGAGATTTATTACAATTCGGTGGGTCGAAATTGTGTCATGTTACTCAATGTACCACCTAACACGATAGGTCTCATATCCGAATCCGATATTTTTAGGTTAAAAGAGTTCAGGATCGCGATCGATACGATATTCTCCGTCAATTTGGCCGAGGACTGTCTGGTGAAAGTTAGTAGCGAAAGAGGGGGCAAAGGTGGTGGTTTTGGCCCGGAGAATGTGTTGGACGATGACCATATTTGGACATATTGGTCACCAAGGGAAGGTGATGAAAAGAAGCATTGGATTGAAATAGGAGTACTCAATGGAGGGATGGGATTTAATGTGGTGAGAATCCAAGAACCGATTGGATTGGGTCAGAGGATCGTACGGCATGGGATTTATGTAGATGGCAAGAAACTTGTGGAAGGGACCACCGTTGGATACAAGAGGCTTCATAGGCTGAAAGAGGTGATTCACGGTGGTGATGTGAGGATCATAATAAAGGAATCAAAGGGATTGCCTTTGATATCTTCTGTCGGTCTGCATTTCGATCCGTATTGGAAACCGGACCGGAAACTTAATTCTTAGTAATTAATAATGAATTTCGTTTTGATTGAAATAAAATAAAAAGGTCTATCAATATTTGAATTCTTTTAACGTATTTTAATAGTATTTTTATTTTAATAATATTTGTTAAATATTTTATTATTTTTTATGTTATTTGGATATTTTAAAATTTTAATATTTTCTTTGTTTAAAAATTAGTTTTACCTTATATTTAATAGGGAAATTAATTTTTTCGTTTGTCACGTCATCTTCACACGTAAACTGTCACGTTAATATAGTTGTTAGTCACATTAACATCATTGACCGTCACGTTAATTTCACTTACCACCACTTCATAATCGTAACGATTATAACTTCTATCAGTTAAATGAAAATTAACTAATTCTGGAGTCAAATTGATAACAAAAATTAAATAGACAAAATTAATAAATTAAAACTATTACCGGACAAAAGTAACTAAGTCAAAAAAAAATTGTTCATAAGAAACACGGGGATTACCAGAACAAAAACCTTAGTTATATTTATTTTATAAAAATATCTTATTATTATAAATATTATTGTATTTTATTCTTCTTCATTAATTTTTCATAACAATTTTTAAATATTTTTTAAGTTTATATATTTAGATTAATTTTATAATTTATATTCAAAATTATTTTTTTGTCAAAAATAAGATACATTCCCAATGTGTTATTTATTGGATCCTAATAGATTTAGTGTTCAGCTTTCCGGTTTAACTTATTTTTGAAATTTTTATTTAAATTTTCAATCTTTCCTGTATTATAGTTCAATCGTCTGAACCAACTAAACTAAAAACTGATTATCTGAGCGATTCAACAACAAATTAAGATGAAATTAGATCTCTTAAATGAATTTAAAAGTTCAAATCTGATATTTTAAATAAAAAAATTAAATTAGAAGGCCGCTTCTATAAATGTACTCTATAGCTCTCTTGGA
This sequence comes from Hibiscus mutabilis, assembly GCA_019671005.1. Taxonomy (NCBI): domain Eukaryota; kingdom Viridiplantae; phylum Streptophyta; class Magnoliopsida; order Malvales; family Malvaceae; genus Hibiscus; species Hibiscus mutabilis. The sequence continues at coordinate 774,885 of CM033716.1, forward strand.
TTCAAGATTCGTAATGCACGCATAGGGATGGAACTACATAGGGTATGGAGGGGCCTTGGCCCTCCCCAAAGTTTTAGGTTAAATTGCTATTTAGGTACTTGGCCCCTCCCTTTGTCCCGAAATTGCAATAAACATAAAGATATGGAGTTCAACTACCAACATGCAACAGTTTAGTATTCTTAACAGGCATGAATTACAGTGGAAGTAGCTAACATACTCGAGAGAAAAACAATATGTTAACACCGGCGAACACTACATAGTTCATATCACATTCCACAATCTTTTTCAAATATAAGTATTACGGGATTTCGACAAACCCGTGGTTACGCAAGTGCATAGGGAACAAACCAAAGTACCACGAGTAAGTGCGACATCCGGCCAATCAGCCTATGTGAAGAGGAAGCACGGTTGCAATAATTAAATCCATACCAAACGTCACCTGGAATGAAGGTGCCATAGTAAAAAGTAACGGCCTTTGAGTTGTAAGCATAAATCTTCACCGTCTCCGGCTTCCAACCATCCGGTCCGGTTCTATAGAGATAGACATAGCAAATCTGATAAGCACACGGTCCTTTAATCTCAAACGTATCCGAAGAACACCGTTCGAATGCCCTAGACGACGGATTATCCAACCTCGGAGCATATATCTGATTATCAAAGAAACAATCAATATCCTTTTCTACATATCAGTTTCATCTTTCAAAAAGTAAACTGCAAAAATGGTTTTACACAGTTATTATCAAGATTACCAGATAAACCTCCATGATTTCAGGATGTAAAAACCAACGTGAATTTAATCAAAAACACCAAACACAAAATTTTCCCCTTTTTCATTGAAATTTGCAGATTTCAAATCGGCCGAAAGCATGTTCAGCAGGGGAAAACGAAGTAAATTCCATGGGAATTTATCATTTTTTGTTTAACGACCGGTATTTGACTTATTAGCCAATTAATCCAAAACAGATTTTGCAAAGGCACAATACTAAAAAATTAATTGTCTCTCCCGAAATAACTCAAACCCAATAATTATAACTACGCAGTGATATTGAAAAATTAAATTGGGGGAAAGTGGAAAAGAACGGAACCTGATTACCGTAGGCATCGCCAAAAGCGATACTGATTTGATCTCGGGTGTAAGTGGTTGATGAACAGCTCGTTGTAAAAACCACCGAGTATGAACAGCTCCCCAAATTCTATTCTCGATATTAGTTTTGTGGCAAATAAGAAATTGGGGTAAAATCATTTGATTTATAAGAACAGATTAAATGCATAAATACGAGAATTTCATTTATTGGTGAAGTGAAGATACCTGTGTATAGCTGACATTGAAGGACTCAAAAGCTTGAGGCTTTTCTCTCATCCATTTGGCTTCACAAAGGATGAAAACGAATCCAAAATACAGTAAAACAATGGCTGCTTTACCCATTCTCATTGAAACAAATAAACACTTTTTTTTTCTGCACAAGAAGAAGAAGGAAGGTCGATAATAATGGACGAAAATGGAAAACCCAGCACATTTAAGAAGACAAAACCAAGACTGTACACGTGTCTAAACAAGAGATCAAAGAAAGCTACAGGAAATTACGCAGGTTACGGTTGCGAAACACACACCTTGAACATATGTGTGCATTGATATTAGAATTCGAGTCTAATCTTGTTTTGGTTTAAATTTTATTTTATGGTTGATTTATAAAACCTCAAACATTTAAATTTCATCCTATACGAATTATGTGCGGAATTTTAAGCATTAAATGTTTATTGTATATTAGACGTATATAGATATATTTCAATAATAAAAAAGGAAAAAACTTTGATATACAGGCCGTGTAAACTCCTTTTAATTTTAAGGGTTAAGATTTTAATTTAAGGTTTAAGATTTAGGGATTTAATTTGTAAGGTTTAGAATTTAAAGTTAGTGTTTAAAATTTAGGGTTTAGAGTGCGGGTTTAATTTTTTAGGGTTAAAGTTAAGAATTTAAAATTTAAATTTTTATAGTGTAAATACAAAAATTTTAATTTTACACAGTTTATACATTAAAGTTTTACTCAATAAAAAATAGTATTTTACTTTGTATGAAATTTGTACACAAGTGTGTCTGACCGTTTGTTATGCCGCCTGTTTTAAGCTACATGTGGTTACGAGGAAGTAATATGTTTATAAGCCTACAAACAGAAACAAAACAAGAAACTACGTTTGTTGACGTGGACCGCTTGTTTCACCGTATTATGTTACGTGCGAAAAATTATTAGATAAACTCGACTCACAACGTTATTTATAGTTTATTTAATATTATTTAATTATTTTAGTGTAATTTTTAAGTAATTATCCACTTAATTGTATGTAAAAGAGCTGAAGATTCATCTTGCAAAAAACGAGAGGTAAAATACACCAATAATCACCAAATTTTTAGGATACTTTTATTTTAATTACTGAACTTTTAAAAATTTTATTGGGGTCACTTAACTTTTATTTCGTTTTTATTTTGGTCACTTCCGTTATCTTCTGTTAAAAATTTGACATAACCCGTTAAATTTCTTTTTCTTCAAAGGCAAACTATACAAATGGTCACCAAACTTTTAAAACGCTTTCATTTTGATCACCAAAAATTTAAAATTTTCATTGGAGTCCCCCAACTTTTGTTTTGCTTTAAAGCAACCTCGCTGGTTTATGAAAAAACTCTTTCAATGTATAAAAAACAAAAATAAGATATAGATTTTACCTTATGATTATCGATGAACAATATTTAAAGTTGTGTAGATTGATGTATTTATTAACATAAAATACTTTTTATACATCATGTTCCTGGATATTATCTCTAATGTAAACCCATTATTTTGATTTATTGATCACATTATGTGCAACCTCATCTTCAAGCTACTTTAAGGTTAATAAGTACAAGAGAGATAAAAAAAACATTAAGGTTAATTATTGACAAAGAATGTATCGTTTTAGTTTACTTCTGAAAGTTGTATCTAAAATTTGTACCACAAATTTCTTAGAATATGCAAGTAAAATTGATGCACCCCATATTTAAGTTCAAACATTAATTTATTTTGTCATTAGAGATGGAATTAAGATCAAATATTAGGAGATGAAGAGTCTATTAAACTTTTAAATATAAAAATTGGAAGGGACACAAATCTTATTTGATTAGTATTTAAACTAATAAGGACCTAAAATACTAGAACGCCTATAATTTTGTTTTGTTTCCATCATCAATGCATGATATAATTACCCTAACTATAATATCAATCAAACTAAAACTCATTCCGCACACCAGTTTAAAGTTTTAAGCCGAAATGCATACATAACTTCCAATTCTTGTCCAGACCCATTCACATTCCAACAAAGTAGATGGACCAAATTTGATCCAAAAAAAGTAGAGGGACCAAATCCAATTTTTGACCAATTTATAGTATATTCGCTGAATATAACAACCGCTATATTTATATAAAAAAACTCATTTTAAATAGCTTATTTAGAATTTTGACTATTACCTAAAGTTATTTAAAAAAAAAATAATCTTAAAATTGTTTAAAAGACTTTACGTTCTACAGAAAGCGAGTTTTGTATTAAAAATATAAAAAAATTAATTTTTTTATTAATTTACTCATCATATAACTCGCATCTTCCAGAAAATTAATATATTTTTTTAAATAACTTAAAATTAGGTGAAAATTTTAAATAACTATTTAAAATGGATTTTTTTTTATAAAATTGCCATAACAACTAAAAGACACGACCTATTTCGATACCTAAAAAGAAAAATCACAGCCCATTTCCCGACGATTGTCTTTTTTCAATGTTCTTAACTATGGACTCCAATTGGGCTTTAAAGGTTTGTTGAAACTTACCTGAGCTAACCGAAGTAGCAGCGGCGAGCCAAGCTAATGCAATCCAGTCGATGCAAGGTCTCGGCATTGGGGTCCGTTTCAATCACAACATCGGAAACCGTGACCTGCAAATCACCTCTATAGCTACTGATCTTCCCGCGCACCCTGGCCACTTTCCCGAGTCGGAGATCGTCGGCGAAGCTCTTGGCCAATTCGGAAATAACCCGAAGGGTCGCGGGTTGGCGGGTTGTGAAGAAAGGGGAAGTGAGGTGGTTGAGCCAGAGTATGCAGGCAATGGATTCGGTGCCGTCGTCGAGCGTGAATCGGAGGAATTTGTCGGGTTTATTGTCCCGGAAAGTGACTACCCCGAGGACTTCGACGCGTGAGATTTGTTTGCCGTTGAGGTTGAAAACGGATGAGCAATCGGGGGAGGGCGTTATTGAGTGAAGGCTGAAACCTAGGAGCTTTACATGGATGTTTAGCAGCGACGTTTGTCCAGCCATCAATGGCGGAAACATGAATTGATTAACTGCGAGAGGTTAAAAAATAGGAGAAGAAGACCAGTTTCCCTGGTTAGTCGATCTAAGCCATAGCCCATAGCCATTAGCCCATAAAAGCTTAACCATTTTGCTGGATTATGTGGTGGTCTAATTTTGTTAACAGTCCCTGTTCTCTTTGCGCATCTGAATTTTTGTACGAGTAGGAGTGTTTATCGAGCGAATCGATCATGAGCTGAGTAGCGCTCGGCCCGACTCGAAAACTATTTGACTCATACTCATCTTGATACTTAATAAGCTCGATAAAATTTTGCTTGACTTGTTGCTCGTTAAGCTCTTCATAATTTTTAACCTTGTTTTTGTTAGTATATGTAAAATCTAGTAATACTATATAGAGTTGATATAAACATAAATTTATAAATTTAACAAAATAGTATACGAAACAATTCCAAAATCTAAAGTCTAAAATAACAATATACGCATACATCAAACTAACGTATTATAAAAAAAAATGAGCTGCTCGCGAACATGTCAAGTCAAGTTTGACTTTGCTTGACTCGTTAAAGTATCGAGTTGAGCTCAAGCTGCTCGACTCAATTAGCACTTCTATGTACGGCACATCAAATTTTTAATGAGAGTGCAAATTCGAACGTTAAAACGATATTAATAAGAAAAACAACTCTAAATCTTAAATACATACCATAAAACGAATACAAATGATATAAAAAACATATAATATTAAACAACAAACTAAAAAACAAAGCAATTCATGTTCGTTTTATGATCTGTATTTGATTTTAGCTCGATCCTTGATCGGATTTGTATATGTTGTACCAATTAAGAAAAACAAGGTAACTGTTTTGTATTTGATCTATAACTCTTTTAATGCTACACAATGGGGAGAATCTAACCTATGCATTTTGAGTATCAGTCACACAGGTCTTTGTCTATTGGAACCAAAACTTATCATGCCGTCATTTTATTAATAGCTGCCTAAAGACTTGTCACTTTCAACTTGAATTCCCCATGGACCCACCCAACTGTTAAAATAATTGAAGGTCAAATTTTGTTTTCAATCCTCACACTATGCATGCATTATGGATTTAATCCCTGTACTCTAAATTTGGTCAATTTTAATCCCTTGTTTTTTGAATTTTAAAATTTCAATCATACTCCGAATATTTCATTGACTATATTGTTAAATTACCTGAACCAGAAGATTGATACTACCTAAGTTTGGTTTGAACTCGAAACCTAATAGATCTCAGTCGTAAACAATTATAATAGTTTTGTTGAAATAAATAATAACAAGATCTAAAGTTCAGATTGAGACTAAAACTCAAATTTGATCCCTAAACAACTTAAGTTAAATAATTTGAATCCAAATTAACTCGAATCTAAACTAACTCCAACCCATCCTTTTTCCCTTTAGTAAGCTTTCTAATCAGATCTATCTATCTTTGTCGTTCATTTAAGTCCTTAATTCAAAGGGTCCTTTGCATTCAAAATACCATGTGTAGGATGGGCTATGTTTTAACGTTCTCATAAAATCATACTCGATGATAAAAAAAAAAACTTTTATTGAAACAATTTTTTTTACCTTTTCACTTTAAAAATACATTATTTTAAAATAAAAACTCCCTAACATAGTATATCATATTTTTTTGAATAGCCTAAATGTGATTACAAGGTAGTATATGTTCATATTATTCTTAACTTTTTGACAATGCGCATACACCTTGTAGATAAAATAATTTAAACCCGTGTCTCCTAAGATGAATATCATCCGCCTTTTCAATGGAACACTTATTAGGTTCAATAACTTAAAAAATATATATGGATTTATGTATTGAATTAATTGATACCAACTCGATTAAAAAATATTGGGAAATAATAAAAGAATATAAATAATTTGTCAAAAAAATAAATAATAATTAATGTTGTTACAATTGCATTTTATTTTTACACCATCTTTAGATAAAGTAATTAATTATTATTACTACTAACAATTAAACACATTTCTAATAAATTTATGGATTATTATTTGACAAATAATTTATGTAAAATAATTTAGTAAATTGACAAAAGATGCCCCCAACGTTTGTATATTTAGTCATTTTGCCTCCTATTCTTTTTTTGAGCAAACAATCGTCAACGTTTCAATTTGGTCAAAATATGCCTAATTCATTTACTACATTCACTTCTGATATTGCTACAGTGTAGGGGAAAATACAGCACATATGCATGTTCAATTTTCTTGTAGCACGTTCAGTGATGATTGGTGAAGAAGACTTGTTTAGTTACGCAATCCAGTCAGTGCTATGGAATGAATACTTATGAGGTATACCTACTTGATTGAATAGTAAGTACCGTAAGGAGGGGTTCCGATTAGTTCAAAGGGACTTGGAAATTTGATGAGCATTTAGAATTTTTCGAATTCTACAAATCACCATTTGTACCTTGTTGGATAAAAATTTACCAAATTACCCCTAAAGGTCAAAATGACCATAATGTCCTTGTAGGATTAAATAATTGAATTACTCATGATATATCTGAATTCTTAAGATCCTAATGTATCAATTTCTGAATGTCTGGTGTGAGCAGTTAGTATCGAACCCCTTTTAATATTGACCTATATTCTAAAATCAGTTCAAAATGGCCAAAAGTTTAGTGTTCCCCTTTTTTTTGGTAAAACCAAGTACCTCCATAAATATTTGATCATCTAGTGTGTTCTATGTGTCCATAAATATTCTTTATGTCTTAAACAGAGACTATCTACTCCAATTTATTAGTATAACTCTGTTATTTGAAATGAAAGCACAATTCTTGGTTTATGTCTTCTGATGCAAAAATAAGCCTAATACTTTTTTTCTGATATTACTGTTTACTGGATAAAACTAATTTCATCTGAGGGTATACTATATAGGATATGATTGAAGATCTGTAGGCTCAACGCTGATAAGTCCTTCTGGACCTAAGCTCCTACGCCAATGGACTTAAGGTAAGTTTTTCTGGACCTAAGGCATCCCATAGGTAGGCTCTTACGCCCAATGGGTCTATGGTAAGTCTTTCTGGATATAGTTCTAGGATACTGCATATCATTGTACGGTTGGAGGGTAGTTAGGGAATTAAAATAAAAAATCATTTTCCTTTTAAAATTTACCATACTAAATTAATTTACTAAAGTCTGGAACTCTTAGTATGTTTCCAATATGAGCTTAATGAAATACGCTAAACTCATTAGTTAAACTTCTGTAATTTATCTCCTCTTTGTTTATCTGGGCTATAGGCATCTTGTCTGGTACTCAGATGTTCAAACCGAAAATGATATTTACCTTCAAGTAAAACAACAATATGAAAACTTCGTATCATATCTGAAACCTGTTGATACCAAGCTCAACATGTTAGTTTTATGTTTAGCCATATACCTACATCTGCTTTTAGCATCTTGTGGTAGTTCTGTATTATTGAGTTTTTTCCAAGCTCATGATGTTTTTACCATCGCAGGTTCTAAAGGATTGGACATGATCAGTTATTGACATATGTATGAGAGTTCTTTCGGCACTGTTTGCGGAGTACGGTAACTGTGTAATTAGGGGGCATGTATATCATGTCTTGTTTTACATTTGAGTCTGAAACTTGTTTTATAATATGTATTTATGAACATTGTTCTATTAAATGAATAATTTTTGAAATTATATTTTAAATTCAGAACTTGTTTTATGGTTATAAATGGTTTGACAATTTGTTTATCTGAATTTTAATGTGGGTCACTTCAGTGACCCTAATGTGACCTCTTAGAATTAGATGTAACGCGTAGGTGGGTCTAGGGGGTTACAGTATTTGTTCATAGATATTCTTAACCCTTTGTCAATGGTCATACACCATATAGATATAGCGATTTGTACATGTGTCTCCTAGGATGAATATCATATATTTTCCACTCGGACCACTTGTTGAGTTCACAACCTTACCTTTCTAATATTAAATCTTAAAAATCTAAAATACTAATCATAAATCTTAAATCATAAACAATAAATTTTATTTTTTATTATAAACCTAAAATTTTAAAGTCAATAACATAAACCTTAAACCCTTAACAAACTCCTTACATCTAAAATACATAAATTTATGTATTTTATAACTTGGCATATTTATTGTGTGCATTAAACTCAAATTTTATTATTTAAATCTAAATTAAATAAATTAAAATGTAAATATTTTTTAAATTTAGAATTAAACTAAATGATAAATTTTAATATTCATTTTTAATATTTCATGCACTAATAGTGGAATTAAAAAAACTAGACAAACATGCATATTCTAAGGTTAAAAACATAAATTAAATTCCCTAATCCTAAACCGTTAAACACTAAATCATAAACCCTAAATTTTAGCCCATGAATTGTAACTATTAACCCTAAATCATATATCATACAACCTAAACCCAAACCCCCTAAACTAACTCACTTGTGGAAACAAAAGTTTTTACCGCCGGTGCATTAATTAATTTTCCATAAAGTTAATGACCATGTTTGGTAAACAACGTTTTGAGCCAATATTAGAGGTTTCATCAGTCAAATCCACTAATTTGGATGTTTGATGAATAGCGGATTGGGTAAAACCTCTAATTTTGAAAAAACTAATAATAAGAGCTTTTTGAAATTAGAGGTTTTGACATAAATTATAAAGACTCTTTTACCCTTAACAATTACCAAAAATCTCCAAATAACCTAAAATTAATTTTTTTTATGTTTTAATTTACATGTTGACATTTGTAAGTTAATATTTTTTAGAACATACTCTCGTATATAATTTAAATAATCATTTTCCTTCAAATATATGATTTAATACCTAAGCTTCAAATATTGAATTTAATAATTAATTAAATTGTATTAAAAATAATTATATAAATAATAAGTTAATATATATATTCTTCAAATATGCTTAGTAATATTATATTAAAAAGTAATTTTTATAATCTAATTAATATTAATAGATACAAAATATTGATAACTAATAAATTATTCAAATAATTATTGAATATAATCATGTACTTATATGTTATTTTGCTTGTTTAAATAATCAAATAACTATCAACTATCAGTTAATTTTACTAAATATTTTTATACAATCTACTAATCATATCAGTTAATACAAATGAACTAATTCATCTAGTCCTTATCTCCAAAGAAGTTGAGTTCTTTCCGCGGATACCTTCATTTTTTAGCTTGCAGGGAGTGAGGGACCCTTGCCCAGAGAACTCACTTATAGAAGAGCTTAGCTAAAAAGCTGACGTTTTTTATTATTTTAATTTGATTTATATATCATAATAAATATAGATCTTAATCTGTCCTATATCCAATAAATTTGAAAAGAGATATAAAAAAAGGCATCAATAAATTAAAAAGAGAATACGCATTAAAAGCTCAAGACTTGAGCCATGAAATGAAAGAATTAGAAAATGGTAAGACTTGCTTTTCAATTATTTTAGATTGATTGAAATTAATGCAACTAAAATAGATCAAGCGAAGAAATAAAATTAAAATACTATGTACAGTACATATATTTAATTAATATCGACATGTATAAAAATACATATTGTGAATTCATCTATATTAAGTATATTAAGCTTGTATCTTTATATATTACAATAATAAATATAGATAGTTTGGTAAAAAAATATATGAATCTTTCTACCATACTAAATAACCAAGAGATCATTTTAAAGTGTTGACTAAGGAACTGCTTAAGATTTGAGATCTCTTTTTCTCTGTTTATTTCGCCTGTAAAACGGTAATGATAGGCTTTCTTTCCTACATCTATAGTGATCTATATTAAGTATATGTTTGTTTGCTATTTGAGCACTCTTTTATTTTTTTTTTCAAACTCTCATTTAGTTTATACTTTTTTATCATTATACAATTTTTTCTTTTTTTGTTTATTATATTTATTGAATAAGCTATCAACTATCAATTTATATAATTCATTATTCGCTAAATGTCAAATATGGTCAATATTTTATGCAGTGGCGATAGAGTTAAAAAAACTCAGCAAGTATGCCTATTCTAAGGCTAAAAACTTAAATCAAAACTCCAACCTCTAAATTATAGCTATAAACCCTAAATTCAATAATATATAACATAAATCAAAAACCGTAAACTAAAACCTAACCACCCTAAACAAATCCGCTTGTGAAAAGAAAAAAATTCCGCCGCCAGTGCATTGAATAGTTTTCTATAAAGGTTAAGAGTTAAAAAACTCCACAAGCATGTCTATTGTCATATACAAAAAATTTCACCACCTAAATTTTAGACTTGCCTTAGAAGAATGGAGAATTAGTAGAGAATTTTAAAACATTAAAAAAAAGCTTTAGATTTCCGTGAAATGTTTTAAAATACCATGGATGGCTCTAAAACATTTTGATAGGATTTGAAACATGCTAGATTATTTTAAAAGTTTGTGGAGTACGATAGAAGGTTATGAAAAGTTCTAGAAGCTAGGGGAGAATACTTCAAGACTAGACTATACTACAATTGTGTGAAAAATCTTAAGAATAGTAAGCTATCTCTAGGCTTGTGTAGATATCTCTAGAAGTTAAAAACAAATTGTAAGATTGGTTTGATTTACATTATCTATTGAGGACGTGGAAGGCTATAAATATATAGTTTTTGTCATTTGGAAAGACAATCATAAAATCTAAGATTCCAAATAACTTATAAAACATTTTGTAAGCCGATTAATTTCTCTCTTCAAGTACGGAATACTTGAAAAGAATTTTTTTTTACTTAAAGCATACTTGTCTTATTATTTTTCTACTACGTTTAACTTACACTTTAAGCTTTTTTGAAAAGTTTAGGCTAACTTAGTCTCTAGAAAGAGGGTGTGTAAGTGTCGTAAGCAATGGCAGAAAAAGAATAAGTATGTGACACTATTTCAAGGCTAAAACATAAATTAAAATTTATAATCATAAACCCCTAAAAATCAAATCCTGATTCATAAATTCTAAATATATAACTTAAAGTTTATGTCTAAAACCTAAACTCATTGATACAATTTTACTATTTCGCATGAGTATATTTATATATTTATAGTTTTATAATATAATACTAATACAAATTTCATTTGAATCAAAAGAAGAAAAACAAAATTAAAATTGCTTAAACACATAAATACAACTTTATTGTTTCCCGTGAAGAGATTGTTGAGATTTTTATTGACGGACAGTCTTAACATTCTTAAGGGTTAAATGGTTAGCCATCAACACCTTCATTGTCACATTCTCACCATTTCATGGTCCGCGGAAAGTCAAGAACCCAAAACGTAGGCAGTTTTTTAAATGCATTTGTTCCGTCTTCTATTTTGAAAAAGGTTATGTTAACCTCGTTCAGCAACTGCAAACTCAAACAACTAATATGGACGATAATGTTAATCTTTATATATTTTTGGAACAACTTTTACTAGTTTATTTTATTTTGTAAATAAATGTAATGGATGATTCATTGATTTTATTTTATATCAAATAAAAATTACTTTATAATTTTATGATTATTGATCCTAAATTTAATTCTCTCCCGTTATTATTTTCTTGTTGTTATTTTGATATCGTTATTTTTATTATCTAAGCCAACTCAGTATATTATAGATGAGAAGGGTTGCAAAATGCGTAACGTCGATCATGTCTTCTATAACCAACATTACAAGGCATTATGCTCATAATTTCTTGCTTCAATAAGCTCATTTATCTTGACTGCTTTAGTAAGAGAGTGTTTCAGTATCGCATGGCAAAAAATTTGAATACTTAAAATTTGTATAGAACACATTTGAAAAATAAAATCAAGAACAAAATTAACTAAATATTTAAAATTTGAGCGGAGAAAAGCCTTAGCACAAGCCTAATCCTAAATTAAAATCCCACACAAATTTTATGAATTTTAGTTAATTCTGTTTTTCAAATGTGTTTTACTCAAATTTTAAATATTCAAATATTTTGGGTGTTTTCTTTTCATATGATTTTTTTTGTAATTTGATATTTAAAACCTATTTCTTTTACTCAAATTCATAAACTATTAGTCAATCTTTCTCTTTGATTCTCTTTTTTTCCAAATATATTTTACTCAAAGTTTAAGTATTCAATTCAATATAATAATTTTATCTTTGCCAAATTATGCATAATTTTTTTTGCCATTTTTGAGATAAAATCCATCTTTAATTTGAATTGCTCAAGAATTTTGTTTGTATTCTTTGCTATTGCGTGTTTAAAATAATGAGATTTTGATCTTATACTATGCATACATTATGACCATGTTTGGCAATTAGCGGATAGTTAAAAGTTGATAGCAGGTTACATTAGCCGATTTAACTAGTAAATTAGCTGATTGTATAAAAATATTTGGTAAAATTAATCGATAGTTGTTTGATTTTTTAAACAAGTAATATGACATATCAATTAGATTATGGAAAAATAATTTTTTAATATAACATTACTAAGTATATTTGAAGGATCTATATATTAATTTATCATTTATATAATTTTTAATATAATTAAAAGAATTAAAAGAAAAAAACAAAAAGTATTAGTTTACATATGTCACAATGCAAATACATGAGGGTGAATAATTAAAATAGAAAACGTTGAATTTATGTTATTTGGAGATTTTTTATAATTGTTAAGAGTAAAACATATTAACAACTTTTTTAAAATTAGAGGTTTTACCTCAATCCATTATTCCAATCCGCTATTCACCAAACATCCAAATTAGTAGATTTGACCGATCAAACCTTTAATTTTAACTCAAACCTCTAATTTTAGCTCAAACCGCTATATACCAAACATAGTTTATATATTTAGTCTCTATACTCTAAATTCCATCAATTTTAATCCCTATACTTTAAATTATTGAAATTCCAAACACATTCTAAACATTTCATTGACAATATTGTTACTTAAAATAATTAAATTGGATAGTAAAAATCAAATGTGCAACTTTTGCATTACTAATAATATAGAGACTAATAAAAGAGTTTAACCTATTTTTACAACAAAATCCAAAAGGAGTTTATATATATGGGATAGGTTTTATTTACATAAAATGTAAGACTCGATTTTACTCATTTTTTGAATCGTTGGTTAAGTGAATTAGATAACTGAAATTAATTCTTATTATTTTTTTAAGTGATAATATTCATATAGCACACTGTTAATCTCTGATTAAAAAGTGATAATATATATATAGATAGATTCTTGGCTTGTCCCATATTAAGTTAAAGTGGGAACTGATTAGTGAGTAATTAGTGTCTTTTTCTAGTTAATTAGTTTATCACTACAAGGAAAAAGAGCGTCAACAACAATCAACAAGAATGATTCCTCCAATTGTTTAATGTTTTCTCGTCAGAAAATCTCAGTTTTCTATTTATCCAGGGGTTTCAAAATATTTCCTAACATGTAAAGTAATAACACCTACTGCAGTTTCAGAAAAGTAACAAAACACCGAGAAATTCCTTAGTTTTTTATGCACTGATAACAGTGGTAAGCTTACCATTACAATAATATATATATATATATGCATGCCATCGCCAACCAAACACTAATTCACATATCATATTAACAAGTTCGAGACAGAAGAACTTGTTCTTCGAATTGAAGTTTAATTTGATCCGACTCTAAATTTAATCAGAATCATTATAATTATCGGGAAAATAAGTGATCTCATGCAAGAGTGAATATAATCTAAATGCCAATTATGTACAAGAGTTCTATGGCAAATGTCATATGCCAATGGAAAATTGATACCTTACTTACAATTTCAGCTGGTTGGCTTTGGGGTCCTCAGCGTTGCCGCTGCTACTGCAGACAAATCGTGCCATCTGCACAGTTGTCTGCCCGAATGCCCAATCCACCATTTTTCAACTATTAAGAAAAAGTTGCAAAATAAAATCTGATAAAATCAAATGGCCAGAATCCTGTTCCAAATCAAAGATTTCCGATCCAGAACTTGCTCTCATCACCATTCTCAAGGTAATAACACCAGCAGCAACAAAAAGATTTACATCTCTAATATGATTTCTTATTCATAAATAATCATATATGATATATTATTACAGTATACAAAGATACAAATACAACAATGTCTGGGAAAGAATAATCATGCCCTTACCAGCATAAACAAAAGAAAGAATCTACGTACGCTGCAAACTTTTATAATTCTGTATGTATAATTCTCGCATTGTAAAATTCAAATCATCATTTCCACTTGAATCCAGGCTGCTCTTGCTCCTTGATTCTCTGTAACACACCATCAATGGCGATATCGAATGCATCCTTCGTGTTCTCCAAACCCTTTTCGGGTTTTGCATAAACCAGCTTGGGAATATATTGAATCACTTCTCCCTCATTTGATTCACCTCTTCTCTGCTGTAATTTTCGAGTACGGTTTTGATCGATGTCCCGTTTTTCACCAGGTCGCGGTGGATGAAAACAGAGTAACTTTTGGGATCGTTGGGTAGAAACCATTGGTATTGAAGATAGGCCGTTCTGTGCCAAAAGAACACCGGGATCGATCCGGCGATCATGCAGTCGAAGACGGAGCGGCGGCTGAAACTATCGCCCCTCGGCTGCAAGCAGAAATTGGAATCCAGAAACGTCTCGAGGATGACAGTGGTGCCGTTGGAGCAGCGGGTGCCAGCGCAATTCACGGCTCGGCATGAACCTGAAGCGCTGTTGCATTGGCTGAGCAGCAAGCCTCGGAAATCGTTCTTGATGGTGCTGCGCGGCGCTCCGGCAAAGCAGAAGAGGGTTTTGCGGCGGCGCTTACGGACGAAGTTTTGCCATTGGACGATATCGGAGTCCGATCTTGGGTGGAATCCGGTGGGGTACGGCACGCCGACATCAAAATAGTCCCAAGGGTTTCGTTCAATCAAAAGACGAGTGATGTTTCTCAAACCCGGCATGTATAAACAGCTGGAGCCCCAATCTTCGTTCTTGGACCGCCGGAAATCCCAGGTGATACGCCCCATCGTCATTAAATGATCCCAGCCGTCGGAACGGTTCCAGTGCGGTTGATCCTGCAACCACTTCAACAACATCTCGCAGTACCGATCACGATCTCTCGAACTATACCCGAGCCACAAGTATTTCCCGACGGCGAGACCCGCGTAAAACGGGATGTAAAACGCCGTCGCCGAATCCGATTCAGTCGTACGGCATTCGTGATTCAAAATACGGTTGTGGTAAATAACTTCCATGGCGAACTGATCGGTCCAGTACCAAGCTGGAACCAAACCCTCCGGTACGACGCCGGATAATCCGTCCGCTTTCCTGCCGAACCCATCGTTGGACAGAGCCTCGCAACGCGAATGCCATGGGTCTAAATCGGCACAGTTAACTAACAACTCCCTGTTAAAAAAAGCCGGCAAGGTGTAAACAAATATCCGACCTAAAGAACACCGTTCCGGTGGTGAAACGACGGAGGAAATCGAAATGCTGGCGGATTTTAAGTGGTGGGTGGATGAAACGTTAAACGAATTTCCAAGGAGTTGATGAGAGTGGGATAAAGGGGAAGGGAAATGGGTTCGGCGGTGGGAAAAAGGGAGGGCACGAGCCATGACGAGGATGATTATTTGCAGTGAAACGATGAATAAAAGTAGCCATAAGCGATTATTATTGGGGAAAAAGAAGGAACTCTGTGAACGGAAAGAGCTCGATGAGTTTTTGCGTTCGATTGAGTTCAATTCAGGGGTTGAGGTTTTCGTGGGAGAAGAAGGGGGTTTCGGGGAGTATGACGGAAGCATGAAGATATACTCTGGGAACAGCCGTTCTACGGAAGTTTCAGGCAACGTTTGTGAGGTGAGAGGTGGGGTTTGCGGCGGCGATGACGGTTTAAAGTGGCGGAATGAATGGTGAGCTTGAAGAGCGGCGGAATGAAGTCTATCTACACAGTGGAGACCGTGGGAGGAGGTTGGTGTTATTTGTCTGCGTATTTGTATTATACGGAAGAGGCGTTTCGGGTTTGCTTTGAGATAGAAAATGGTAAGCACTCGGTACTAGCCAGAAGGAAGCAGGCACGTGGCTTGGGCTACCGGCTGCAAGGGCAACCGACAGAATGTTTAGTCTTCACTGATTTACACTTGGGATACTTCATTATTATTTTTTTTTAATTATTGATATTTAATTTATTAATTAATTAATTTAAATAAAATTTTTTTAAAATTTAATATGAGATGATTTTTTTTTAATTTAGTTTTTTAAAATTTAAATTTTTGACTTTTTTAAATAATTTAACGTCTTATCTTGTTAAATTAAATAGTTGTTGTTCATTGTTTTTAAATTATACGATTTGTTTATAATTTGTTAATAGGGTTCCAATTTCCAAACGAATCAAATTTTTAGATGTAAGTAATATTTAAAGGTCAAAATTATATAGGATGGTGCGAGTTTTAAAATATTTATGAGCGTAATATTTTTTTATTTATGAATGAGGTTTAGATAATTTAAATATCGTATAAAAATAGATAAAAATATTTGTAATATTAAAAAATTTAAATAAACTTTATATACTATTTAATACTCAAACTTGTTTTTTTTTAAATGTTTTAATTTTGTAAATAAATTTGACATTTCTTCTAATGTGTTTTTTTTTGGTCTAATACAATACTTGAATTTAACAAACGTTGTGCATTCTGATACTTGAATTTGACATTTAATACTATATATTCAACTTATGACATAACATTCGATGACATTGTATTTTTATAATTTAATAAGATTGTGACACATAATAAAATTACTCTATCATGAATTGAATAATTATTATTACATATCAATTGGACACCAAAACAATGATGAAGTCAGAATTTTGCTTTGAGACAGGTAAAAGGAAAAAAAAGATTAAAAGAACACTCAAATTGAAGTGTGAAAAATTCTAGACCGGCTATAATTTTTTTTTATAGATGATAAATAAATATTATCAATGTAAAATTTAAGATTCAAATTTACACAAAGTTAAAACTTATGAACATCCTTAACCAATGAGCTATATAACACGTGTCTTATTTAGATTTGTTTACATATTTGTAAATTTTAGAAATTATATTAGACAAAAAAACATGATTATCATATTAGAAAATAGTGTTGAATTCAAATTTTAAAATATAAAGTATTTATCAAATCTAAATATCACATTAATAAATAATATCCCATTCAGAAAATTGGTTATTCCAATGATAAAAATTCGTACTAAGCCACTTAATTAAACAATCAAATATAAATTATAAAGTAAGAAATATTAATGAAATACAAATAAAGTACATTAAAATAGATGAAGCAAAATAAGATTGGAACGTACCTAAAGGTTGTCGGTGGTTCGGTAGTTCTACGGAGGAGAAGCCCGTGTAGGTGTAGAGGTACGAAACGGTGGATTATAACAAAATAGTATTTAAATATATTAAAAATGTTGTCAAACATATTTGTTTTATTTAAATAATTTTAGATGCATGTTTTAATTGTATCTTTGTTACGATCAATCTATTATACTAAATTTTAAGATTTAATTTTTACACTTTAATTCGATATACTTTGTAATATTTAGACTTGTAAGCGAACCTATGTTTATGTCCGTTTGTTTATTTTTAACCGAACAAATAAATGAATACAGATAACTAAACGAATGTAATTTTTTGTTCGTGTTTATTTGTTAAGGAATGTAGTTTGTTCGTGTTCGTTCGTTAAAATAATAAACGAACAAATAAATAAATACGGACAACTGAAAGATCATTTTGTAATACTACTATAAAATGATAAACGAACAAATAAACGAATACAGGCAACTGAACGATCATCTTGTAACACTACTATAAATTTAAAAATAGTTAATTTATTCTTATTAAGATGTTGATATCAGCTTGTCTTTTTACAAAATTTAATATTTTTTTATAATGTGACAAAAAAAGCCGAGATAATTGACATCAACATACTAATAAGGGAAAGATAGTGTTATGGTCTCGTCACATTTGGGTTTGTTGGATAAAAATATAAATTCAAGGACCAAAAAGAAAATAATACAAATGAAATGACTAAAGTGGACACTTATTTTATACTTATAAACCAGTTTGAAACTGTTGACTCGTGATGCAAGCTTTGCCACGTGACAGGCTGCGGGCTCTTAACGGAAAGGCTTGTAACTGGACACTTGGCACTTATTTATACATACCAGTTTTAGTATATCATTTTTATTGTGTTCAATTTCGTCCCTATTAGTTTTAGTATTTCATTTTTATCTCAATAACAAAGGTGTTTGTATTTATAATCTTATAATTTTATTATAAAATTCTATTTTTTTCCAATAAAGTGTATAATAAATAAAAAAGCTAATGTGATTAAATTCATAAATTATATAGACAACAAGTATCTAAAATTAATGGGAGAAAAATAGCCAAATACGATACTTAAATGATGTTTCCCTTGATAATAAATATGTGACATACTTTTTTTGTGGTTTAGTTTGTTTTAAAACCGGCATGAACATCGCCGTATGAAGCTCGTATGTTTTGTTTATAGTTAGCAAAGAATTAAATGATGGACGAATCAAGTACTAGGGGTGTGTGTATATATATATATATATCATTTGGAATATTTTTTTAATTGTTGATAACTTTTTATATGTAAATTTAGTAAACCTGTAACATGAAAGACGAATAAATACTAGTTGAATTGATATTTTGTTTAATATAATATATAAAAATTATGAGATCAAATATATTTAAACGTTTAATATCTTTTTATTGGTGGGTTGTGAAGGGTCTGAGTTGTGTAAATGTACACGAAGTGTAAATTTTTTTTTTACCGTATATCAAAGGGTCCACATTGATCTCCACTTATTCAAGATTTAATTTTGGAATAAACTCGTGGTGGGGTCTTCAGAAAATGATTACTCGCGTTCTTAGGGCTAATTAGTAATTACCATTGCTTTTATCTACTTTTTCAATACAGCTAGCTTATTGCTCGCTTTACTCCGGTTCGGATGCCTATGGGTTCAAGCTTCAAAATGAATTGGCTTTTCTTCTTATAATTTGATGGGAAATGAATGAAAGGTGGTGTCGGCAGCTTATGGTAAGGAATAGAATAATTAAAAAAATGGTGTCTATTCAATCGAGTTAGTCGAGTTAAATAGTGATATTTTATAACTGAAACTTTATTTATAATTTTTTTAGTTAAGTTGTTTGAGTTTCTGCTCAAATTTAATCTTAAACATTTATAATATTATGTCACCAATTAGTTATTTAAAAAGTTTTCCAACTATATATAATACACATATACTTTTTCATAATTGATAAATTCAACTCGAGCTTGAAAATTGACCCAGTAGTTATTACAAATTTCAAATTATTCAAATTTTTATTTTATAATGTAAACTTTTAGTAGTTACTAAAAAAATTGTAGTTATTCTAATTTTCATTTTATAATTAAAATTTTATTTGAAATTTTCTCAAGTCGAGTCAATACGATTCGATTGTTTTCGCACCAAGTCAAGTTTAATAATTCAATTTTTTTAAGTCAAGTCAAGTTTTGTACACCCACATCATTTGGTATAGCAGACAAAGACGTGAGATCTTTTAAATAAAGTTAAATGTTTAAAATATGATATTGTGCATGTAATAATTGAAATAAGAAAATTACTCTTATAATAAATCTCTATAATATTTGATTCGAATTAACCAACAAATAAATTAAATACAATCATTATCAATAAATTGTAACCATCTTCTTTTATCAATAAATTGTAACATCTTTCATTAATTAGCCCAACGTGAATTGCATTAACTCAATAACATATGTTAAGCTGTTTAATGATTGAGAGTGAACCAGTCCACCGATTTGTCCAATGCCACGTGCTAGTGATGATTTTTTTTAAAAAATTAAAACATAATAATAATTCAATTACTTAAAAATTCATCAAAGCATAATACTTTACAGCTTAACCAGCTGACTTGAAGGAATTCGTTAATTAATTTTATACAATCTCTTCTGATGGTTTGGTTTAGTTCGTAAAGCATGGATCGACGGGAGTTGAGGTATATTTGTATTTTTTTTTAAATTATAAATTTTCATATAATTTAAATGCTTTCTTTTATTTTTTTGATCATTTAGTTGTACATTCTTAAAATTTATAATTTTAAATTAATAAAAAAAATTAAAATTTAATCCACGATATAAAATTCTACCTCTGTTCTTAATTATATTCAGTATACACGCCAAATTTAATTCTATTCTACCTCTTATAATAAACCTCTTGGATCATGGTTTTCCTTGTCATTGTGTTGTCTTGGGCAGCAAAGGTTGCCAGTGTTTTCCTGGTTTCATTACACTATATGATGCCAGCTACAGACAGTTTGGTTCTCGGGATGCTTATGAATACCAAAGGTGTCTTCGCCCTCATTGTCCTTAACACAGGCCGCAACATAAGGGTATCTTTCTTTATAACTTATTTCTGATATGAGATTAATGCTCCCGTCTCTGACGTGACATATACTTGTCTTACTACCTGCAGGCTCTAAACAACCAGACATTTCCTTTGATGATTCTTGCGGTGCTTGTGATGTCGTGTTTGATCGAGCCAATCATTGGATTTGTTAACAAGACAACAAAGAGAGTGACGAGACAGTTGAATCGGAGCATCAAAGGGTCGGAACCAGATACGGAGTTACGAATCCTTGCATGTGTCCACTCCATGCGAAATGTGATGGGCATTCTTAGTGTCCTCAACCTTTCCCATGGCACTAAAGAGTCTCCTCTCTCCGTCGTCGGTATCCATCTTATTGAGCTCTCAAAACGAGCCAGCACCGCGATGCTCATCGTGCACGATGATGGCAACCAGGACAGTGTGGGCTGGTTCAACCAGGCTAAAACAGAGACTACCAACATAATCCGTGCGTTCGGGAGCTTCAAGAAGGTGAACGTCGATGAGGCGGTGACGGTCGAAACGATGTCAGTGATATCCCCTTACTCCACCATGCACGTCGACATATGTAGCCTAGTGGATGACAATTGCGCCAACCTCATCCTCCTCCCGTTCCATAAGGAAGTGAAAGCCGATGGTTATATGGGAAACCCCAACTCCAACTTCGCTAACGTGAACAACAACGTGTTGATGAACACGTCGTGCTCTGTAGCCATACTCGTCTACCGTGGCATCAGCTCGAAAGTCTTCGATTCACCGGATAAATTCACTGGTAACTCCACTCGGCAAATCGCCATGTTATTCATAGGCAGCCATGATGACAGAGAGGCGTTAGCCTATTGTAGAGATGTCCTTTTCGTTAAAAAATGAGTTTTCAAAGTGTTTGTAGTTTTTCGGGTATTAAAATATTTATTCCGTGAGATTTTGAAAACCGTGTTTTATTTAAAAATTGGAGTCTCCACCGGCCACTTAGATAGGCCGGACACCATAAAACCAGAAATTCAAAAACTTTAGGTTCGGGAGTCGGTTACGGATGGGGAAGGATTAGCACCCCACACCGCCCAAAATTGGTACTTTAATAATTACCACTTTATTAATATTAGATTTTCCGGATTAGAGTGACGATTAATTTAAAACTTGGTTATAAGTGCGGGTAAATTTTAAAGGCCCCGTTATCCGATAGTAAACGCCCAACCACTATCACTATGCTTGATACTGGCCCCGTTTACGCTCGGATAAAAGAGCACCGTATTGACAATTTATATACCTGTTATGCAACCTAAAACATGACGAATATAAATACAATGCGATAAAATATAAATAAATACTAACATAATAAAATACTAATCTAAAACATACATACATAAATATTAATCTAACTCATAAATAAAAATAAATCTAACATAAATAAAATATTAATCTAAAACATAAATTTAAAACATAAACAAATACTAATCTAAAACATACATACATAAATATTAATCTAACTTATAAATAAAAACAAATCTAACATAAATAAAATACTAACATTCATAAATATTAATTTAACACATAAAAAACAAATCTAACATAAATAAAATATTAATATAAAACATAAATTTAAAACATAATAAATACTAACCTAAACATACAAACTAAAAAAGAGCACAATTTTAAATTAACTAATACTTCATTAAATCATAAAAATTACAATACAAGTAAAAAGGGAAGAAAATATACCTAACTAGGAGCTCGAATAACGAACCCCGACTGAACTCTACCGAGATCTACCACGACCTCTCCAAAAATGTTAACTAGATCAGATCTAAAATAAGACTCCGATCGAATGTTGGATCGAACCAACTAGGGCCAAGGGCACTGCCCCCGACCCCTGGCTGGCCAGCCTTGTGGCCGGCCTAGCTCCCAATTGGGGAGCCGATTCAATTGCCAATTTATGGCAATTTTCCTGCGTGAATTATTTCTGTCTTGGCTGCCCCATTGCAAGCCTTTATATAGGCAAGGGGTGGGTGAAATGAGGACGTAGAGCCATGCAGTGCAATTCTTTTTTTTTTTTACCTTTTTATATTATATTTATATTATTTTTCTATTAATTTTATATTAATAATATTACTATTAAAATAATACTAATAACACTAAAACTCGGTAAAAAATGAGTGATTACACCCTGTAACGGTGGCTAGATTTCACCCTGGAGAATATCCAACATACCCGAACCTACAAAGCAACGCCAACATTAACCGGGAAAGATTGATCGACGACAAACACATAGAGGATTTCAAGTCGAAGGCGCTAGACAATACCAGTATACATTATACCGAAATGACGGTCCACAGTGGAGAAGAAACTATTGCAGGGATTAGAGCATTGGGCGATAACGTGTTCGATTTGTACATAGTAGGGAGAAGGCAAGGAGAAGTTAAGTCCTCAGTCACCGAAGGACTGGCAGATTGGGGTAATTGTCCGAAGCTCGGGACGATCGGGGATACATTGTTGTTGTCGAACTTCGCGTTGAACGCATCGTTGTTGGTCGTGCAGACTACATGTCTACGAATGTAATTCATGAGATGTCTGATGATTGTTCTACTTGCAGGATAGGCGGTGCCGTCCCTCGGCATAGGTAAGAGGGGCACCCGCCAAAAATCTATATATTTTTATAATATTTGATATTGAGATCGATTTTTTTAATAAATATTATTAGAAATTTATTCTTAAAATTTATTTTTTTAATATTTGTTATTAAAGTCTAATTATTTTCAATACTTGTTATTAGGATTCAATTTTTTTAGCACTTATTATTAAGCTCAAATTTTTTAATATTTATTATTAAGAGCTTACTCTTAAAATTCAATTTTCTCTCGATATTTATTATTAGGGGTCTAATTTTTTCCCAGCACTTGTTATTAGATGTCTAATTTTTTAATACTTACTATTAGTGACCTAATTTTTTCAATACTTGTTATTAGAGAGCCATTTTTTCTAATACTTATAGTTAGGGCCCCAATTCCCCTTGATATTTGTTATTAATGACTTACTCTTAAATTTTATTTTTTTAATATATTTTATTAGGGCTCCATTTTTTTCTCACTACTAGTTATTATAGATATAATTTTTTCCAATATTTCTTACTCAGGAACATACGTTTAAAATTTATTTTTCTCAATACTTATTATTATGGTTTACTTTTAAAATTTAAATTTTTTTCAACTAAAGGCCTAATTTTTAAGTTTGCCCTCATGCCATTAAAATGACGGCTCTGAGGATAAGTACAGGGACTCAAAGATGTGATTTTTGAGTAAGTCACGACCTTTCCAATTGTTTTTTTTTTGGCAGCATTTTTTTGAAAAAAATTATTTGCTTCGAATAAAGGATCATGCAACTGAAAATTTCCATCCAATTCTTGCCATTTACATACATTTAATAATGTTATTTTACAATATACATATCTAAACTTGGTTCAAATCTAAGATCAACCATGATACAAATTTTTTTTTTGCAGAAAATCAAAATCATTAAGCCCCATCTCTATTCCTGACTTAAATTCTGCATATTGCATTCGAACAAGGCCTTGGTTGTCATTTCCCTTTCGAATCTCCAAATGTAATTCAAACCCACCAGCAACTCAGTAATGGCAGCTTCAGTCTTCTCTTTATTAGCAAAGAAAAGTGTTTGCAAAAGCAGAATATTCGATCTGATCGACAAATTCTGGTGCTCGAAGCTCCTGTCACATTGCCATTTGATCATGTTATGTGCCAAAGGCGACAACCAGCCCAATATCCTCCCTAGAGCCGTTCTCCACTCACCCGCAAGCACCGGATCACTTGCCGAGAACTCGACTCCTTTTAGTCTCGCCCTTAATCCGGACCGAATACTACTCGGAAGCATTGAATACAGATTGTCTCTTGCTTCAATACCAACCAACTGTGGTGACTTAATCATTTTTTCCAACACGATAATCAGATTCGCATAATGTAACGATAAAGCCGAAGCACCTAATGTACTAGGAGTTGGCTTTAGGAGCTTCGAGTTTGACTCGAAAAAACTTACATTACCCTTCAATGGTCCTGATACGAAGTTGTAAGTGTTCGTGTTTAGGGTAGGGTACACGGTTGCCGAAGCCGAAAGGCTTCGAGGCAAAGACGGTGGATAATGATAATAGCCATGGCCGTGACCAAAAACAAGTTTGACCCTTTGTAAAATAGTGAAAACCGATCTCACCAGCATGGAAACCACCATGTCGAAGCTTTTGTTCCAAAGGGAATCTTCTTTTAAACTCTTAACCTCTTGTTTTTGCCACAAAAGCTTTTGCTGTAGATCGATAAGTTTCTGCTCTTTTATCGAATTCGAAACGCACCACTTTCTCAAACTGTTCTCCGTCGTCGACAACTCCTCCATTTGTTTACACAGAGTTGATGTAACAGCCACCAGCTTCTCCATCTTCTTGTTTCTAGCTTCCATGTCTTTGTTACTCAACACCCACCCGTGAAAATCGTGTCCCGAGTCGGCAAACTCGTCGAACCACCGGTCGAAACATCGAAGCTTAGAATCGTGGCACCGGTTGCTTAGCCTAGAAATAGACTTGGCTGCCAGCCTGACGTTTTCTGTAATCTCGGCACAGGCTAACCCCAGCAAGAAAGACTCGTCTTCGGAGACGATCTTGCCGATTCCTTCGAGCGATATCGATTCGTTTCGGAGACGAATTATGGTCTTGTCTGAAAGTGAGTTCCATAGATGGAGAAGCTTCGACATAAGGCCGGCGATTTCAAACGACAAAACACCAACGTTGGACTTATGTCTTGAAGATTTTGCAGTATGCAGGGTGTTGGATATGGTTTTCTTAACTTTGATCATCCAAGTTTCGAGCGCCATTTGTAAGAAAAAAGGATCAAATTGAAACAAATTATGAAGATAATGTTTCAAGAGAGAAATAATTAGAAGAGTGAATGGACAGAGTGAAAGCTTTGAAATATTTGAAGATCATTGGATGCTGAGGCATTTATACAAATAGCAATTCTCTTTGATCCATATTATTTATTTTGTATTTTGTTTTGATTGGATTATAATAATTAATTAATGGCTTAAGGGTTTATAAGCCCTTAAACTTTTGCAAAAAATTCAATTAAGTCCCTGAATTTTTTTGCACTCAATTAAGCCCTCAAATTCAAGAAAAAAAATCAATTTGGCCCTTTGACCAACGTTGACGGTTAAATAAGCCCTTAAACTTTTGCAAAAAAATCAATTAAGCCCCTAAACTTTTTTTGCACTCAATTAAGCCCTCAAACTCAAGAAAAAAAATCAATTTGGCACTTTGACCGTTAAATTTCAAGTTTTTTTAAATTTTCTTGGCATGTGTCGCAACAGGATAATGTCACTTGTCATTTTTAGAAATTTTTAAACTTTAATTTTTAAAAAATATATAAAAATCTAAAAAAAATCTAAAAAATTTGGAAATTTATTTTAAAAATAAAAAAATATTTTTAATTCTGAAATTTATTTAAAAATAATAAATAATAATTTTTCAAAAGATTAAAATATTTTTAAGAAATTAAATATTATTATACAATATAAAAAATAAATTAAAAATATATAAAAATCTGAAAAATATATATATATTTAGAATTTTTTTCGGATTTTTATATATTTAAAATTTTTAGATTTTTTAGATTTTTTTGGATTTTATATATTTTTTTAAATTTTTTAGAAATGTCAAGTGACATTATCCTGTTGTGACACATGCCGAGAAAATTAAAAAAAACCCGTTAAATTTAACGGTCAACATTGGTCAAAGGGCCAAATTAATTTTTTCTTGAGTTTGAGGACTTAATTGGGTGCAAAAAAAGTTTAGGAGCTTAATTGATTTTTTTCTTGAGTTTGAGGGCCTAATTGGGTGCAAAAAAAATTTAAGGGCTTAATTGATTTTTTTGTAAAAGTTTAATAGCTTATTAAACTCTTAAGCCTTAATTAATTAAGCTAAAAATGAGTGCTACATCTACATGCATATGAATACACGACAAAAAAGTTGGAAATAGTGATTTAAAAAAATTGAGTTGCCTAATTGGAAGAAGAGCTGATGATGATCGATTGGAATATTTGATTTGATTGGTTGTGTAAATTTATATAAAATTTATATTTGGGAAAGATAGAGGCATGCAGAATTATAAAGTTTTAATTTTGTTTAACTATGATTCGAGTTTGAGATTTTTTATATGTAGAAAGTCTTTGTTCGTAGACTCACTCATCGAAATTAGGTGTACAATATGAATCGATTCAAATTTGTAAAAGTAAAGCCGTAGGGCAAATAATTTTTTTTTTAATTTGGGCCACTCCAATATTTAGAGATTCATGTTAAATTTTTAATACTTTTAGTTACGTCCTCTAAAATTTTAATTTTATTTTTCAATTTTTCGGTCTAATAAAAATTTAAATCTCTATAAATTTAAATATTAAATAAATTAAAAATTACCCCTTAATTGTTAGTTTAAATAACTATATTTTAAAATTTATAATTTAAACTCTCAATATTTGATCTTGTCTTGGTATTAAAAATATTGTCTCAATAATAAATATCTTCCCTATGAAAAATGGGATACCAATAATTATAAAAGTAATTTAACAATTATTTTTGGGTGCTACAAATTTTATATAGAAAGAAAAAGTAAATTAAAAAAATGGAGAAAACCCCACTTATTCATTTCATGTCACATGGGTGTAGAGAATATTTTTCTTTTATATGATGTTGGGGTCTTCGCTCAATTTATCATACACATATTAACTTAGCCTAATTTAGTAATATTGTTAAAATCGAAACAAATTGGATGAAAAAGAAAATGGAAATAAATATATTTGAAAAAATTGTTAGAGTTAATTATTAAATTAAACATGAGTATTAAGCTTTATCCGCTTTAACATTATGAATATGGAAACTTTAATTTCAAGAATTGACATTTTCAAAAGTTGTATTACAAAAGCATTTTTTTCACTTTGATCTTTTAAATGTAGATGCTTTTTCTTTGTTCTTTTTTGCCTAGGAACATCATGGCAAAGACGGCAATTCCTGGTTTACTTGTCTGAAAATGAACAGGCAACTCTCCTACATTTGCATGCGTTCATACAATGTGCTTTGCATTGTATCGGGGTGTAAAAAAATTGAGATCTTTTAAATAAAGTAGGACAGTTGGACGGAATGCAAAAAATTGGTATTGTGTTCTTAGAGTGTTTGTGTGCGATTTTAGTCTTTTAATTAAAAATGTTTTGGGAGCACCTCGAGGCCTCACATAGCTTACGAGATCGTGATGTGGATTGATACCATTGAGCCAAGTTACCCGCTTGCCATTAAAATGTTCTTCAAGCTTTAGGACATGAAACCGTTGTTGTGGCTCTTGATATGGTCTTCTAAGCTGTGTAGTGACTTGGGACATTCTTGAGCCTCTCCTCTAAAAGTTGTGAGGTAAAATCTTTAGGCTAAAACCGTACATAACACTAAATACTGTTTATTAAGAATTCTAACTAATTTTTTGACAGACGACACAATTTTTTTTAATAAAATCCAAAGATCCCTCAACAAATTTCATCTTGACTCTCTTTGAAAATAATTCTAACTTTATCCTAAACTATTAAATATCAAAATATCTCAAACAAAATAAAATTAATAATTACATGGCTTCCAAACCTTCATGATGTGTATTGTATATTTCTCCTTTTCAATTGTTTTCCTTCTACTCTCATAGTTAATCATAATTATCTTAAAGAAAATGTAAATGATAATTAAACTCTCTTTTTTGTTGAGGAAATTGGTAATTAAGCATGATTTATATATTTACATTGGAGTTTGGGAAGATCGGATAGTCCAAATGTAACGGGATTTTGGAGTGATTAAGAATGGACAAAAAGATATGTAATGTTTTGTTTGTTTGTTTCCAGGGACAGCTCTTCAAGAATCGTTGGGAACAGCAGCCTCCCCATTTTTATGACTAAAATGCTAGCATTTGTCACTCTTTCAATGGCTATACATCCATTGAAATCAACCAAATTAAAACAATCCTATCCTAATTCATATTTTACTACTTAAATTCAGTTTCAAGGTTTAATTAGGTGTTTAAACTTTTATATTTGATCAAATTAAGTACATGAATCGGTTGAAATTGATATATGAACTCGATTCTTGTTGTTCAAATTGGTAAAAAATTATAAGTGTCAAAAATTTAAGTTTAAGTATCAATTGAACCTTGAAATCAAATTCAAATATCAAATCATATACGTATTTTATTATTAAAAAAATCAAGTAAATTTAATTTTAAATCTTTATTAATGTATCGTTATCTTATTTCTTTGATAAGGTATATGATTGGAATAGTAATTATGTTCCTATTTTTGGTGCTTTTATTTATACCGATATATTATAGGTTATAACTTATATTTTAATTTTTTTTAAAATATTTTTGTTCATGTAATTGTTCACTATCTAATTTAGGGTGGGGTACATGCAATGCAATGGCCTTTACCTCCTTAAAATGTTGAAATAATCCCTTTGAAAACACAAAATTATAATCCGGTACAATAATAAAACTACACCTTGTTCAATGTTCCCCTAGAATAATTATAATTCAATTTGACCCTGTTAAATTTTCTTATCGCTTTTGGTTAATTTGTCAGTACATTAAATACAATTTAAAGATATGCTTAGATTTAATTTAGATTATAATAAGAAATGAGAAGAAGAAGAAGAAATGATGAAAGTGGCATGTCTTATAGGATGAATGCAATGAACCAAATACTTAGGTCTCGAGAGTGTAGGAAGATCTTAGATTCTATATAATAACGGGACAATCCATCATATATTTAATGAACCAAGATCTCGCAGCTCTACAATCCATAGATTCATCGTATTTTAGTCAGTGACGGAATTAAAAATTTAAATTACGGTTTAAAATAGTGTAATTATTTTTATATTTATTTTAATATAAAATTTATATAAAATAAATAAATTTAAATATAAATTAATATCCGATCAAAAGTCTGACTCCGTCAATAAACTCGATCCCTTTAACTTTGTATCATATGAATTATTTAGTGCTACTCGTTTTCGTGTAAATGAAAGACTAGACTAGAACATCAACTTCAAAGCCTAAAAATCTACATAAAAAGTAGATGAAGAGCCTCTTGATAGTACAATCGTACATATACTTTTACTATTATATAATCTCTACACTGATTTTTATTAAAAAATTGTATTTATAAATTAATCACTAAATAAAACTATTAGTAAAACTCAAACTTTGATACTTATTAAAACACTAATGACCATCCAATATCAATTAATTAAACAGTAATCAAAGCTATAAGAAGCCATGCGTGCCAACGTGCAGAATAGCATGGGCACGGGCAGCACGCTGGCTAGGTCGGGTGCAGCCACGCGGTCCGGCAGTGGCTCGACATAGAATCATGAATCAAAAAAAGGACTAGATGCTCACCAAATCAGAACTATATGGTGCGAAGTTGATGCCATTATCATCCATATAGAAGAAGCGTGGGTGATGATTAATCCACTTCCTTGTATGTACGTTGTAGGCTGAATTTCGAACAAAAAATAAGTATAACATGATTCAAAATTTATGAAAATACAACATTTCGTTTTCACATGTATTTTACTACTAGTTTATAACTAATTTTTTGTTTTTCTTTGTAAGTATGGATGAGCATTCGATTGAGTTGAATATTTCGAATTAGTCGAGTTTACGAGTCTTATTTACAACTCAAATTTTATTTGAACATTTTTTGAGTCGAGTCAAGTTGTTTGTAAGTATATTTTTTCATATTTTTTTTCATATGTGATATATATGTATATCAAATAAAATTGATGGACATAACTTAAACTTGAAAACAACCCACTAATTATTAAAAATTTCGAGTTATTCAAATATCTATTTTATAACTCAAACTTTATTCAAAAAAATTTCGAGCCGATTCAAGTTCTACTCGTCCCTACTGGTAAGCATTTGATTTAACTTATTTGAGACTTCTTTTTCTAAAAGCTCTGTACGATAGCTACTATTCACATGCCTAAAACCATCACGGTCACCGAATCGATTACTTTTACTGAAACCAGAGATGATTTGCCTGTGAATGGACTTAACATACTAGAAAAAGGCTTGCCCGTTAGTCTAGATCAAGATTCATCTCCCTATATACATACACACAGACATATATATGTACTGTGCGTGTGTTTTGGCAAATCAAATTCAACTGTTCTTTGACAGCTCCTCGAATTCATCATCTTGGACACCACAAAATGGTAGGTGCATGCATATTGCATAGTTGTTCTCAAATAATTTTAGCAAAGTTAGAAAGAGATTGAAAGGAAAATGTCCTAATTCTTCCATAGCATTGAATTCTTCATATACTTTGTCGTGCAGTTCTAAATGCATATGGTCAAACTCAAAAGTTGACGTTTTGATATAACTTGGATCCTTCCACCGACCTCAAATTTCGGACATGTAATGTGACAAGATTAGCAAGTGTTCCTTAATTGAACAAAATGCATGCATCTAATGCAGGTGGTCTGCCTGCAATTTCTAGCTAAAAACAGGAAAAAGGAGCTGAGATTAAAGCTGAGAGGACAACTGTGGAACTTGCTGGTGAGTGGGTCTAAGCCTAAATGACTAAATGGAATGGCATCTGATTGATCAATGGAATGGGTCAGGGTCAAACCATGGCTGGCTTGGCTAGGACCCATTTGAAGACTTCCTTAATTGAAGGCAAATGAAAGGGTCAAAACAATTCATAAGTGTGCTTGCTAAGATCCCACTATAAGTACTGCTTGAAATTTAGATAAATTTTAAGACATTATTTGTTCTTTGTTGGTAAAATAAAGATGATGTATGAGAGTAAACAAATATACACATATGACTGGTGTTATGGACCATTACTCTCATCTTAAAAGATATATCTTATAGGGAAATGGCAATGGTATGATCTAGTGACACTGATCAAATTTGAAGGAGCAAAGTTCCACTTTTGCTGGACATTTCTTAAAGGAAAAGCGGTCCCCGTGCATAACCAAACACTTTAGAAACATCTGTTCAAGAACAATATGATGCTCTATGTGTTCATCTCTCTCGCTCCCCTTTGTTTTCTGCTTTGCCATTAATGGAGGAACTATGTGCACGTGTGTCATCATCTACGTGCGTGCATGAGACCAAACCCCATCTACCTACATGCTGAAGGAGCATCGGCTACCTGCATGCATGCATTGTATGACTCGTCTCTTAATTTCATTCTAATTCTGTGTCTACACACAACGTTTTAGTTCCACAATTATTTCAGATTCTCTTAAGGCCAGACCCCATTAAATGATTACGATGCCAGACAAATGAGTCTCATCTTCATGATCATGTCCGAAAGAACACACTGTTTTCTCGGTAATTACTTTGCTTGGTCAAAGAGCAGGATCCAAGGAGCAAATACTGCACAAATTCAATTAGTGTGGTTATCAGACATTGATTTCAGCCCAACAAGCAACTATGGGCGGATCTAGAAATTTAAACTTGGTAGTTCACCCAATAAAATCGTATGTGAGATACGAATAAATTGAGTAAATCATCGAAAATTACTTAAAGATGCTCATAACTGAGAGAACAAAAAATCCTTCAATTACACTTGAATGTATATGTAAGAAGTCTACTATGATTTAGTTACTAACTCACTTTAATAAAACACATTTTTAGAGGAAGCACACTAGTCTATATGAATTTAGTAAATTGAGTAAATCATTGAAAATTACTTAAAGATGCTCATAAATGAGAGGACAAAAGACCCTCAATCACACTTTAATGTATATGTAAGAAGTCTAATATGATTTAGTTACTAACTCTCTTTAATAAAACATTTTTTTAGAGGAAGCACACTAGTCTATATGAATCTTCTCCCTAATCAACTCATTTCAAAAGATCATTTTTACAACTAATACTTTGAACATAAAATTTTTCATATTACTTGTAAGTAATTAAAATATCTAAATAACTTTCAACACTTTCATATAAATGTTCGCTCACATCTATTACCAAATCTTTATTAATTTACAAAATATTTTATTTTTATTTGTTAAAAGGGTTCTTTACTCTTTTCACAAGTGCAAGACTTGAGTAGATAGTAAGATATCAGATTTTTTATTATAAATTTTCATAATAATAAAAACTGTTTAACAATTAGAAAATTTGTAGATAATAACAAAAATTTAAAATTATTGTAAAAAATATACAACATTTTTAATGAAAATACACAAACTTGTTAAAAATTTATGAAATATGTTTAATAATAAAAATTCAGTAACTAAAAAAGTTTAATTATTAATTTATTTTAAAATAAAAGGGAAATAATTAAGTCATTCGAAAATATAAAATCACTAAGTAAGTTGTATAATAATACGAAAACATGAATTTTTTGTAGAAAGTTACGTGGTAACCGTAACTAAAACTGAAGGTTTTTATGAATAATTTTAAATAGATTTCATTATTTTTAATATAGATACTAATTATAGATCTAACATTAAAAATTAATTATAAATATATTTACATTTATAAATTTGTATATTAGGTTTTAAATGAAATATTGTGGTGTTAACGAGGGTGTGCAATCAATTTGGGAGAAGAAAATGGCTAATTTGATGTCTTATTTAAATATGAATGGTTAAACTTATTTAATTATTTTGAATTAATACTAAATTGGTAGAATATATAAGTTTGAGGACTAAAACTGTTATACCAAATCTTTTTATATGTCTGTTTGTATTAACGGATGAGTGATCCGATTGTAACTAAAACTTTAATTGACTCAATTGAAACTCTTAATAAATGAGTGATCAAATTGTAACTTTACTAATTATTGAGACCTTCAATGTAATTTACCCAAATTTTTTATGGTAGCTCACTTGACCGTAGATACGCCCTGCAAGCAACTGCTGAAGCATATAACAACCCAGCGAAGAGCTTGGTCACAAAGGAATGGAAAAGCCCAAGGCCTGTCAGGTTAATCCATAAAGCCAACGCAAACATATATTTATTAATAACAATAGGGAACCGGCGCCGAAAATAAAAAGTTTTTATAAATGTTTTAATTTTAAGGTTTAGAGACTCGGTTTAAAGCTTAGAATTTAGGGTTTATGGACTTGGTTTAGGAGTTTAAGTGTATGGTTTTAGAATTTAGGGTTTGGCGGTTAGAGTTTAAGTTTTAGGGTAATATAGTTAGGGATTTAGGTTTTAATGTATAAACCTTAAACTTTAACCCTAAAACATCTAACTATACCCCTAAATTCAAAACTCTTACATTTAAACACTTAAACATTAAACTGTAAACCGAATTCTTAAACCTTAAAATTAAGGCGCTCACTTGTGCATAGAATAATTACTTGTATCAATATATTTCACTTTCTTAGTATAACAAAAGCACAATATACTTAAGATAGAATGAGAGAATTTGCTCTTAAACCGTATGATATTTTATATTTTTATCAATATTGTAGATATAAATATAAAAAATATTTTTTTAACGATTTATACTTAAGAGAGAATGAGAAAATTTGCTCATAATAAGTTGTAAACCCACAATTTAAGGAAGAAAATAATATGTTAACTAAGAACTTTAACCACTTACTGTCAAGATTGTTGACAAATTTATAAATTAAAGTATTTATATATCAATTATATTATATTTATTTAGAACGAGAAGATCGTCCCTATAATTATTGTTTACATAATTTGATATAAATTAATAAATTATATATGGACAATTTTTTTAATAAATTATATCTGGATAATTAAAATTATATATAATGTTCAAATGCATTTACATTTATAAAAAACTTGTTATTTAAAAGGGATTTAGGATATTTGTTAAAGGATAAAAATAATGAAATAAAATTTGCAGAAAACTAGAGAATTTGCGGGAAACAATGGTCAAAGGGCAACTTGGAGCGGCAATTTCATTTGCGTTAATTAATTAGAAGCCCACAAATTATGATTGATATTTTAAATTGGCCCCAAACTTTAAAACATTCTAATTAAATTCTTAGTACCAAATAACATATTAATCAAATCTTTATGTCGGTCCAGACACCAACTTGAATGTGAAAACTTATTTAAAATATATAGATCAAATTATATATATATAGACACACACATACACACTTGCTACATGAATAATTTGGTTAATGTGTATTAAAATTTCAAAGATTATTTCTTTATGTTGAAACGTCATATAGAAGGATTTGATTGATACAATACCATTTATTTGAAGATTCAATTCGAAACTTTTGAAGTTTGAGGAACAATTTAAAATCTAAGCTATAAGTTGAGGACGTTAGTTAAGTTAACCCTTTTGTTTTAAACATTTACCGGCAACGGAATATAGAAAATAGGAAAAATATATGAATCACTGGCGGTGTAGGCCCGCGGCGAGTTCAAATCATTCTTCTGTTGTTGATAGTGATGAAAATGCTTGAGTATCCACCAGATCTTCTGTTGACAAGGATTCACTGCCATCTGAGACTATTGTAGAACTGTCTTCTAGTGGCAAAGATTCGTCTGATTTAAAAAATAATGAGATGCTGGAGAAACCTGTAGAGCTTCCAAAACTGTCGTCTAGAGCAACAGAAAAGAAGGCGGACACTTCCAGTTTTGCATCTGAAAGCAATTCTGGTGGTATTCCTTTTACGCTTGTTTTTATTTAACATCCAGTTGTAGACCAAGAATAGTACCAATTTTGTTCAAGTCTCATGTCCTGGTTTGTTTTAGTCCCCCATATTATAGTACGAAAGTCTCTTCAAGCACAGGGAGACTCTGATTGGTTACTCTCTAGGCTGTGACCTGTACAATGGAAAGTGGTTCTACGATCCACAGGGACCATCATATACCAACAACTCTTGCCCTGTCCAGAAGGAGGCCTGAGAATTGGCGTTGGAAACCCTCTAAATGTGACCTCCCCAGATTTGATGCCAAGAAGTTTCTAGAGTTGATGAGAGGAAAAACGCTTGCTTTCATTGGTGATTCTGTTGCCCGAAATCAGATGGAATCAATGTTGTGTCTTCTCTGGCAGGCAAGTATCTTCAATCTTAAAATGCCGGATAAAAAGTGCCCCACTTTGAAATCTGTGATTGCTGCAAATTTTCACCATGATTTTTCTAACCAAGGGTATTGTATTGATTCGCTTAATCCGTTTTTGAAATATCAGAACAACATTATGCTCCGGAATTGTTTGTAGCTCTTGTGGTTTTGAATACTATTACCATCAAAAAATATTTTTGTAATTTACATTCTGTACTTTGAAGTGTGTAAAACTAGGTTTCAATTGTGTTCATCTTTTTCTTAGTATAGATTGATCTTTTGATTTCTATTTTTGGATTGGTTTCTCATGAAAAACATTATGCTATAATTTCAGGTTGAAGTTCCGAAAAACCGAGGAAATCGAAGAATGCAACTATGGCATTTCAGGTCGACATCTGTGATGATTGTCCGGATATGGTCCTCTTGGCTTGTCCAAGAAACTACTAAAAATTTTGATTTTGCTCCAAAGGGTGTTACCAAGCTCCTGATGATAAATTCATGGAATTCATCCCAAAGATTGATGTAATTGTCATTTCTTCTGGCCACTGGTTTGCCAAACAATCTGTCTATGTCTTGAACAATGAGATTGTGGGAGGACAATTATGGTGGCCTGATCAATCACGTCCTATGAAGGTCAACAATGTTGAAGCATTTGGAATATCTGTTGAGACGGTTCTGTCTGCAATTCTTACACATCCTAATTACACCGGCCTGACTATCGTTCGAACCTTTTCTCCCGATCATTACGAGGGTGGAGCTTGGAATACTGGCGGATCGTGTACTGGAAAGGAAAAGCCTCTTGCAGCTGGTGAAGTGGTGGAGAATGGTTTTACAAATATAATGCACGAAAAACAGGTATCTGGTTTCAAACGTGCTGTTAAGAAGGCAACAAACGAGTCCAAGTAGAGGTTGATGGACATTACCCAAATCTTCGGGTATCGCCACGATGGGCATCCTGGCCCGTATAGGAGCCCGGATCCAAATTAGATGACGAAACGCTGTCCAGACAGAAGGCCTCCTCCTCAAGATTGCTTGCACTGGTGCATGCCAGGTCCTGTTGGTATCTGGAATGAACTCGTCGTCGTAAGACTGGTATGTGTTTGAATCCGGAAAGTCCCGTATGATTATGCTTCTGTAACAGAAAACAGTAACGTATTCACTTCAGTGAGATGTATGAGAAGAGTGAAAGGATAGCTAGTCCTTTTGTTTATACCCTTTGCATGTATTATTGTTTTTGTCCTTAGAGAATAGAGTTTGAGAGAGAAATTTTCACTCTTTCCGGGAAAAACATATATGGTGTATTTTCTTAATGCTTTTAGCGAAACATGTTGGATATTTATAGAAGACATCAGTCACAAAACTTGCTCGTTGATTCTTACCTAAATAAAATCTCGACATTTATTATGTCCACAAACGACCAAAAATACATTTTCAATTATAAATTCATAATCCTAACATCAACTCACTTAAATCAAATTTTGTTATTAATTCATATAAGTTGTCAGTTTAATTTCTATTATTTAATTTAATTGTTTTTAATCTTCAATAATATTATTTTTAATATTTGAATATAATTTTTTTTCTTTTAAGCTTACAAATCGTATAGTAAAAGTTGGTTTAACTAAACAGAAAAATAAGATTGTAGTTGGTAAAGGGCATGAATAGCTCTTTACAATTCATAACATGTAAAACGTTAATTTTTTTAAATAAAATTAATGATTCAAATCTTGAAACTTAGAGCATATTAAATATAATTTAAAATTAAAAAGGTTATTTTCTTTTCCCAAATTTCATTTTTAAGCTCTATTTTTTTCTTTGTTATTAAATTTCCAAGCCGGACGTGAAACATTTTCTTAACCAATTTGAAATTCGTAATTAGAATAATACTAATTAATAATTAACTTCACAATATTAAATTCCTTTTTACATTTTTTCTACTTTATTTATTTATCTTCGTTTTTCCTGCAAAACCCTAAATTCTTGTTCGCTGAACAAATTCTTACCTCATGCCAAAAAGTTCGCATTTTTCTTCTCTGTAATTATTGATAATTTTTGTTGATTTTTTTAGCATTTCCAAGATATCTCAGAAATGCTGAAGATTTAAGCAAAAAAATTGTGATTGTGGAAGAAGTAAGCTCAATTTCTGTTCATAAAACTGGGTTTCTTTTCTTTTTATCTTTGAGTTTTTAATCAAAGTTCTTAATTTCTTCTTCTTCTTAACAATTTTTTTTGTATTTTATGTTTTTTACTCTGTAATTCAGCTCAAGTTTTGTTTTCTCCTTCAAAATTAGCTCTTTTGAACCTTCTAATCACTCAAGTTTTAAAAATAGCTTCAATCTTTAATTGCAGATTGCAGGGGTTTTAGCCAGTTGGGTTTTTTTTCTGTTTTTTTTTTCTTCCTTTAACTTAACATTTATGGGCGACAAAGAGGGACCTATGTCTGGGGTCACAGTTAAAGGAGACGAAGGTCCAGAGGGCTACCACGTGGCACCCGTCACGGAAAACCCCACTCCATATGTAGGGCCTACGCCGCCAAGCACCGTCGCACCTCCTCCGGCGGAGATGAAGAAAAAAAGAGGCAGACCGAGGAAGTACGCACCGGGTGGGTCTTTTGCTGTAGCGCTGTCACCGATGCCGATATCGTCTTCGATTCCTCTGGCGGGTGAGTTTCCCCCGTGGAATCAGGGGAGAGGACGACCGGCTGACTCGGTCAAAAAGCCACATAAGTTCGAGCTCGAAAGCAGCCCAGGTACCTTGGATTTTGATTGCCATAAATTGAATGAAAATTTTATGAGCCTTGAAACTCATGTACAGGGATTTAAATTACTGTTTGTCGTTTTTTTGTGACATAACAAAGGTTACCATTGCGGACTGTTATTCAAAT
Organism: Hibiscus mutabilis; assembly: GCA_019671005.1. Taxonomy (NCBI): domain Eukaryota; kingdom Viridiplantae; phylum Streptophyta; class Magnoliopsida; order Malvales; family Malvaceae; genus Hibiscus; species Hibiscus mutabilis. The sequence goes on from CM033716.1 coordinate 813,645, forward strand.
CCTGCTGGATTTTTAAGAAGAGTTGAAATAGGATCGGATTTTGCAATGGGAGTGGGACCGGTTTTATCTTATCTGATTCTAGTCCATAATCCATATATGGAATCAATGGTAGCTATTGAGTCAAGACAAGCGGATTTTGCAGTAGTAGGAGAATCTGTCTCTTGTCCATAGTACTATATAGTTCGCCTTTTATACAGCAAAACATGGCAGCAAAATACCAGAATGATACTCAAGGTGCCAGTGTCACATTCCTGTAGAATAATTTAGATTTAAGTCTTCACCTCTTTAGATTCACTTCATAAAATTTTCTAGCACAAGTAGCCAAAATTCGGGGGACCGGTCCGGTAATCGACCTTTCTTCCACCAGTCAACCCCCACAGTCAATGTGGGTATGTGCGTGCGTGTTTCATGGGGTACAATGAAGCTTAACTGCCGGATAGCGGTCTTGTTGTACTTTGAGGGAGCTTCAGTGAACAATGATACTGAATTTTTCTGATGCCTTCGTTGAACTTGGGCATCAGCTAGAGCATCAAGTTCCACCATGCTCTGTTTAGTTATTTGATCTTTAAAAGTTCTTTTTATTGATAAGACGCTTTTCAGTTCGGACGCCATCGATATGCTTGTAAAAGAGTTGCTGATTTATGTTTGTTTTACCGTTTCGAATTCATTTTATAGGTGACAAAGTAGCATATTTTGTCGGGGCAAATTTCACACCTCATATAATCACTGTCAATGCTGGTGAGGTATGCCCTAGTGACATATCTAGTTTCTTCTTTTCTATATTCGAGTTCAAAATTTAAGTACATTCTCTCTTTTAATGGTATTGGTATTGGGGGTGATTGATAGTACTTCTGTTATTATTGCTATAGGATGTTACGATGAAGGTGATGTCCTTTTCCCAGCAAGGAGCTCATGCTATCTGCATCCTTTCTGCAAGTGGAACTATTTCGAACGTTACCCTTCGTCAACCTACTTCATCCGGCGGCACCCTGACATACGAGGTGTGCCCATTCTCCACTAACTTTTCCGTATTCTCCTCGTTTTTGTCGAGTAATAATCTAGCTTCCTTATTTTTTGGTTCAGGGACGTTTTGAGATCCTTTCCTTGTCCGGTTCATTTATGCCTACTTGCAACGGTGTAACAAAGAGTAGATCTGGTGGGATGAGTATTTCTTTGGCAGGTGCGGATGGTCGCGTTCTAGGAGGGAGACTTGCTGGTCTGTTGGTAGCTGCCAGTCCCGTGCAGGTGATTAAATAGTTAAAAACTTCTAATACTGGCATATGTTCAAGGATTACTGTCACTGCCTAATACCTTCTTTCTCGATCGGGTTTTGAGTGAACAGGTGGTTGTCGGCAGTTTCATACCAGGTCCCCAGCAGGAACAGAACCATAAGAAACAGAGAACCAAACCCGCAGTGCCAGTTGTGAGCCCTACCACCTTGCCAACAATGCCTGCAGAGATTAAGGTATCCGATGGTGGAGTCATGCCAATTCTTACCTCCCCATTCAATGGAGGCAATTTCGGTACTCCGAAACCTATCCAGGACTACACAAATTCTGCCATTGACAATAAGTCACCTTCAACCGGAGACGAATCAGAAGGTCATAGTCTGTCACAGTAAGGTTTCCAGTTGATAGGATATGCATGCTCAAAGTCAAGTAATCATCATTGTTTCATTTTATATGGACACACAAATCGCTTATGCTGTCTAAAACGAATATAACCTCTATCTTCTTACCGAGGGGAAAACGAAAAGTAGGTTTAGATCATGAAGGTTTCAACCCCAATTGTACTGTATTTGTAAGGTTTAGGTAGGATTTCTAATGCATCTGGCTTTCCTTGCGGTGCAAGGTGTATCTTCAAGTGGCACTGTATAAGAATGACTCAAAGTTCTAAATGCCATTTTGATTTGGTTGTGATTTATGGAAAATTCGAACTGGAAAATGACTTGTTTTACTTAAGTAATCGATCTCGGATCTTAGTTACTATCATATCAAATCCCAGTATCAAGATAACAGATTGATGTAGCCATAACACAATGTATTAAAAAAACAGTTTAAAGATGTATCCAAAACATAATTAAAGATGAAACAACTGCTTAAAATTAAGCAAAAGCTTAACAAAATTGCACCAACTGAAATCAGGTCCTAGCTAAAATCACCTTTTCCTTTTCTTGTTTCCGGCAGCACCGCCTTTACTGAAGGCTCGGAAATCATTTGTTGTTTCTGCGGTGTTTTGCTTCCTCATACCTTTCTTTCCTCCAAAGCCGAACTTAGAATCCCGGAACTCCCTGTTTTTCTTAATCTTATTATTACCCTTGCCACCACCTTGCTTTGCCTTCCCTCCGGAGCGATCCCATGGAGACACCCCAGGCCTTTTCTTGCCGGACCTCTCAAATGATTTACCATCTTCGAAACCCAAATCCGGCATACTATCTTTTCCGTCTTTGAAGCCACTCTGCTGCCTTTGCTTCCTCCACTTCTTAACTTCCTCAATCTCTTGTTTCTTCTGCTTAGCTCTTTCTTTCAACTTCTCAGCTTGAACCTCTTTAGCAATTCTCTTGGCCTGTCTCGCTTTCCTCCTCTCTTCGGCCTCTTCGATCTGCCTCTTCTGTGCCAAGAGTTTGCCCTTCACCTTCTGCATATGAGCATCTGTCTTAACCATCTCCGCGTAATAGTCCGGCGGCCTAAGGAACGGCAGCCCCATCGACTCAAACTTCTCAAATGCCAGCCTCGTCCCCTCCAATGCCTGCGTGTAGAAAGCGAGCTCTCTCGCTAAGTCGTCATTCACATCCACCTCCTTCTCTTGATCAATATCAAGGGAAAGCTTGTGCATCCAGTCAACATTCTCCGGCCAGCCAATGTCTTCGAGTTTCTCAACAAGGCCTTCTCGATTGTAAATAGCTGTCTTCGACGGCACCACCAACTTCACATCTTCCTGCCCCGATTCGGACTCAGATTCAGACTCTTCTTCCTCACTAGGATCATCCATTACATCATCAACACCATCTTCCACTGTATTCTCAGCTTGTAATAAGCTTAAATCTTTTCTTCGCAAACCCATAGCTTAAAAATCTGCCATAAAAATGAGGGAAAATCAAAAGCTCGTAACTCGTAAAGATTCAAATAGGATTGGGCAGGGTTTCAAAAAACGGCCCGTGACCGCTATAGCGGCCGCTATTAAGCGGTAACGCCGCCGGCCGAAACCGCTATCGGGGAAAACAACGGTGGGACGTGGAATCACACAAGTAGCGGTGGATCGCGGCCGCAATTTAACGGGTAGCAGTAAATAACGGTAGTAACGGGCAGCTATCCCCGTTACTGTAAAATCTAAAAAAAATGCATGGGCTGGCGATAAGGGTGAGCGTGAGAGTGTAAAGGGAGGCGAGTTGATGAGACTTACAGGGAGAGGATTGGTTGACGTTGAGGAGAGGGGATTGACGGCGCGCCGACGACAAGAGTGAAATCGCGCGGCTCTAGATGCTGGTCTGATGACGACGGCGTGAAAATAAACCTTTTAGGGTTTGAAAGCCAAAGAGAAAACGAAGAATATAGAGGGATTTAGGTTTTGTTATTAATATTATAATCTTATTTTATTACTAAAAAAACGTATGAGAATTCAAATAGAAAAAGATATTAAGAGAGCTCATTAATAATTTTTAATTAAAATTGACAGTTAAGATTTGAGCCTATAAATAAAAGGTTAATTATGATAAGTTAATTTTTATTTTAATCATGTTATTTTTTATTTTTGTTATTTTAGTCTTTAATTTTTTTTAATTTGGAGTGTAAATTATTTTTTTTGTTCAATGTAGTTTTTTAATTTTTGTAATCTAAATTTATAAGTATTGGAAAACACTCTAAAAATTGTTAAAAGTACCTTTTTATGATTATAATGATTATGTTTTATAAGAAGTGTTGGAAAACACTCTAATTAAAAGTACTTTAACTTTTTATGACCGCAATAGCCTCCGTTCTGTCCGTAACCGCGATAATTACAACACGACCGAGATTTAAATCCCCTGTCTTCACATATATAAGTCTTGTGAAGTTGCTCAAATTGAACTTACAATGAATCCTTAGCTTGAAAATAACAAAAAGGTATTTTCAATTATAAGAGCTAAAATACAATCCATATATATATATATATATATATATATATATATATATTATATATAAATTTTGACTAACTTTAGAACTACAAATTAATTAAGCACCAAACCAGAATTTTAAAAAACGGTCCGCAACCGCGATCGCAACCGTTATATAGCGGTATTGTTGTCGTCCGAAACCGATATCGCTGAAAATCATCCTAGGAATCGGATTCATACCAAAAACAGCAAATTGCGACAACCATTTAACGAGCAACGTCCAATTGCGACAATAATGGACCGCTATTTTCGTTATTATCTCGTTAACGATAAAAAAATATATAAATATTTAAAAAAAAAGATAATCTTCAAAAGACGATTTTAAATGGTATTTTCTGCTATTATAGGTGATCCAGGCGTTGTCTACCATATTCGAACAATTTTTCGAATGGTTTTATAAAAGTGATGCGATGAAGTTGCAAAGATGGGGAAAAATCTGGAAAGTAAAAAAAATAAAAAGATATTTTTATTGTTTAAATGGTAAAAGTTAATTTTATTACCAAAAAATATATTCATCAAAGGCCTTGATTCAATGTAAAATGTAAATATCAACGAGAATAAATTAAAAGTGTCTTGGAAATCGACACTACACTACTTAGAAAAACTAAAAAAGAAAAGAAAAAATTAAATACATCTTATAAACTGACACTAATTTCTCCGCTACTCAAATATTATAATTATTATTTATATTATATCGTACATTTGTTATATTTTCAATTAAAAATATATTTATTATATTTAATAAATATAATATTGTAAACTTATATACTCTTTATATGTTATATATTATGTTGTACATTTATTATCATTAAAATTTTATTTTATTATAATTAATTCAATTACTTATATAACATTATTTTTTATTATTACTATTACTTGTTTATTGTTATAATTTTATTATTTTTTTCAAAAATTAATTTATTTTTATTTATTTCAACCATGTTAATCGCTACTATTTAGATTTGTTATTTTATTCTTTGATTTTATCTAAATTTATAGAGTAAACTTTTCTTTTCGTTCATTTTAGTCCTTTAATGATTGTAAAATTATATTATCATACTATTACAACTTTATAAGTGTTAGAAAATACTCTAAACATCATGAAAAGTGATATATATTTATAATTTTTATATTTTACAATAAGATGTACGAAATTAAAAAAAAATTCACGACCGTGACACCCGCAGTGACCGCAATAGCATTCGTTATGTTCGCAACCGTGATAAACACGACGCGACCGAAAACATGGCCGCATATGCTTTTTAAATTCCTGGCTGGGAGATCGGAGGGAACGTTTTGGGGATGGCACTTTTTACTAAACACGCATACCCAAAGTGTTAAAATCTCGAGTTGGAACGCGACTGAGAACTGCAGTAGAAAAACAGTCGGAGAAAGAGGATGAAGAAACAATTATCAAGGAAGAAGGAATAAGAAATGATAGTTACGAACAGAGTTTTAACCTTTACGACAAAATTTTCATAAAACCCTAAAACTACACCGTTTTATTTATGTTAAACTGAAGAGAAGCGGTTAACAAAAAAAGGAAAATAGGAACGCAAAACTAGAGTATAAAATATTTTTATTTTACTAAATTAATTTTCATAGCTTTAAAATATTATTTGATTTAAAGTTTTTTTAATAAAAATTTTGAAAAAAATAAGTGCAACAAGACTATATTTTAAAAAATAGATAAGAATTTATATTTTTTTGTTAATATCTTTTTTAAAGAATCACAAAATAATTAGATTTTAATTGAAGGAGAGATCACCACAACTAAAAAGAATTTAACTTGGACTTCATTTTAATCCATGAAAGTTATTAGATTTTCTAATTTACTATGAATTTTGTTTTTTTATGATTATATGTATTGAATTTTTTTACATTTGTCATACCCCTATCGTACCCGTACATTGTAAATTTGAAAACTATCGTTTCTCATCCTGTACCTGTATCTGTGCAACATGGAGTATTATCCATTCTTTTGGTATCCATGAATTGTATTTTTAGAATTATTTGGGCCTCAATGGACTTGAAAAGTTTGGGCTAAAGAAACACGCGTATTATTCATTCTTTTCGGTTAGTCAACTCTATTTATACTATCGTCAAAATTAGGACAAATAATAGTTAGTCCTTAAAATTGATTATTTTTAAACTTAATTTTTGGATGTTTTAGAGTTTGCACAAGAAGTCTTCAAACTATGATTCTTATTCTAAACTAGTCCCCAAATTTTAAAAGAAAAAGAAAATAACTTTTGGTATCTATCTCTGGGATATGAATCTTACTTTAAAAGCCACCATTGAAGTTGTAACTAGCGATCACTACCCCAATCGACTAATTTGAAACATTATTAGAATATATATTAAAACATGTCACGTATCACATTTTAATTGGCCAACGTTTTTTTAACAGTCGAATACTTAAAATGATCGAAATGAAACTTTAGCCATATATTTAGAGTGAAAAAAGGTTAGGCACCAAAAGTGAACCACGTGTATAGTTTAAGCACCTATTTGGCTATTAAGTCTTTATTTTAGATCATACTTTAAGTTAATTATATTATTTTTCTAAAAAAATTATATTAATTATTATAGAAATTATTAACTAATTAAAATATATTTATTTTATAAAATATTTATATTTTGAGTTTTTTAATAATTATTTTTTGAGTTATTTTTTGAATAATTATATTTTGAGTTAAAATAATCATTTGCATCGGTTTATGATACTACACCAAGAAAGTTTATTTCATTCTACACCATTTATATGTATGTACCTCTTTACATAATAAAGACGACTCATATTTGTGAGACTTGGTACAAAACCGTTAAACTCTTTAACTTTTAATCAAAGTGAACAATACTTGACCATATTGTCACGAACTACCAATTCGAGTCTGAATCACATGCACGCATGGTTGCCTATGAAGTTCTAACGGAGATTTTGGGCCTAAAGAGACCATCAGACTTAGCCCGATCTATAGAGGATTCTAGAAAGCAACCACTTTAACCTATGTAAACTTTTCACGTAAATATAAGATTTGTTTCCTTATATAGCATATAAGTTTTAGAGAATATTCCATTGCGGTTGGTAGGCTTCGATCATAGCCATCGATGTAAATCATTAGAACCGTCGGATGTAAGGGACTCACTACAAATAGAGGTCTTCCCCGCCTCATTTGTATTATTCATCTTTTGAGTAATGAAGGCATTTACTCTAAAACTCTATGTGTTATTCTATAGTGTTCTTGACTTTCTTTTCTTTGTTCTTGAGTTGTTTTCTCTATAGTTTGCTTCTGCTTAAAATGATTCAACGTTCTTAGTGCCTTGAAAGAATTTGGCTTTTCCGAGTGAGAATTCAGGCCGACTTAGTCGTTTGTCTATATTTATAATTATTATATTTTACAATAAAATGTGCGAATTTTAAAAAATTTAAAGACCGCGACTAAGTAAAGATAAAATCAGGGCCTGTTTGGCATTGCTTTTGAAAGGTGTTGTCAGAAAAAGTGATTTTAAAAAATTAATTGTAAAATTTTAGTGTTTGGTATTACTGCCAGAAAGTACTTTTGAAAAGATAAAATATCCATTTTAGACATAATATTGTAAAATAAGAATAAATAAATGTATGTGGTGTTTTTATTATTTATTTTTAGTTAAAATATTAAATTCTATTATTATTTTAATATTAATACTTAATATATTATTTTTAAATATATTTAATATATTATTTAATATATTAATATTCAATATATTTCATATTTACTATTGATATTATTTAAGTATAATAGTGTTATATTAATGTATTGCCTAAAATGGATTTTAAAATATATTCAAATTCATTAATATTATGATATTCGAAATATATTACAATCCAATTTGAAGATTATCAAAACTTTTTTCTTTATCCACACAAATATAAAAAAGAAGAACAGTAGATGAATTCAATAAGAAATTAAAAAAAATATTAATAATATACCTTTCAGAAAGAAGAACAATAGATGAATCCAACTTGAAGATTAGCAGAATTTTTTTCTTTACCCACGCCATGAGAGAAAATAAGATTGAAAAAACACTTTTATTTGGTTATTAGCTCAAGCATTTACTGCAGATCAGAGTACCGTTGGGATACTTTATGAAGGGCAATTTTGGGTTTTTCCATTCAACCGAGATTCTTCATCATAAAAGTTTTAAAAAGACAACTTTTGCGTTTGGCTCTTAAACGCGTTCTCACCATTGATTTTCTGTTAAAATTATGTTGTTTAGGAATGCTTATCAGTGGAAACGTGAATTTTTGAACTTAAATGCTCTCCCGAATGGGCCCTTACTCTTTAAAAAATAAATTTTAAACTTTTAACACTAAAACTCAAAAACATTAACCCTAAATCCTACAAACTAAACTCGTAAATTTAAATCTTAAACTAAATCTCTAACCCTTAAAGTATAAAGGATTGAGTAATTTTAGACTACACAACATATGTATTAGGGTTAATATTTTATGTAATGACAGTGAAAAATATTTTTTTCTACAAGCATGTTTATTTAAAATTTAAAACCTAAGATTTAAAATCTTAACCCTATACCATAAACTTAAACTCTAACCATAAACTTTAAATTCAATACCCAAAACATAAACCCTAAACTAAAATTATAATCTATAAAATAAATATAGTTGTATAAGTAAAAATTTACAGTGGCAATGCGTCAAATATTTTTAATGTATTAATTTTTTTTTCATAAGAACTATTTTATATGCATAAAATTAACCTATAACGTAAAAAAAATGGAACCCAAAGTGTAGCAGTTTTTGACTTGTTTTGTTGAACTTTTTATCCCTTGATTAGTTGCTAGGGAAAGTTGTTTGTGGAATTGTTGTAAATTTTCAAACTTGAATAACGTAAAGGTTAAGGCAGTCCAAAAGTATATTAATATAATAATAAAAAGATTAGATTCAGTGGTTGGATGTTCACCATACAAAAACAAAATACATGGAATTAAAAACATGTGCACACATATATACCTAAAAGTTAATGATTCTTCCACCCTTCATAATGCAAAACAATGATGGGAAAAGGTACCTTTAGTTCACCTTCTTCATTTTACGCAACACAAAGGACACAAGACTTGTAATTTAGTCTTTTTACATATAGTAAACTAAAAAATTATTTGATATAAAGGATATGTAGTCTTTAAATTATACGATCATTTATATTTTAAAAGTTAATGATTTAATTTAGAGTTCAATAATAATATTCAGAATTTAATGTTTAAAGTTTAGTTTTAAGGTTAGGGATCCAGATGTAGGTTTTAGAGAGTATATATAAAAAAACTACTCAAAAACTAATTATAAACATGTTTAATACATATTATTAATTAAATGGTGACTATGAGTTTGTAAATTTTGTTTAATATGATTTATTAATCAATTATATATTACTAATTATTTAATTAATTTTAATCCCATTATGTTCTAGTACCTAAAGTTTAAGTTTTAGATTTTTTTTAAATGAAGTAAATATATTATGATTTGGGGAAATTATTTTTAGTCAAATCAAAAAATTTTTTTTTTCAAAAATTTAATTATAAATATGTTTTAGGGTTAGAGTTTTATTGATTATGATCTAGAACATAAAATTTAGGGTTTATATTTTTCGTTGTTAGAAGATCAAAATAAACTTTTAATAATATTATGATTTAGGGAATAAAGCTTAGGTTTAAGGGTCAAATCATTTATGTGTTTATTGTTTTTTTTAAATTCCATGGTTATTTTAGTATTTAAAAGTATTTTTTTAGATGTTATAATAATAATAATAATTTCAGATAAATTTTCATTCCTATTAAACTTATACATGAAATTAATTAGCGTTGATGATTTTTTTTTTGTTTAATTATGTATTGTAGAATAATATCTTTTTAATATTTGTAGACCAGAAAAAATCATATTCAAAAAAATATTTGTAGAGAAAACAAATATTTTTAACAGCAACTAGGTACTAAAATTAGATCGGAAAAAGTTCAAATCTAAAACAAGTTCAGATACTAAATTAGTTTAAAAAATATACGAATTAGATGTCTAATACCAAGTTCAAGACAAAATATGCATTAATTCATTTTAAAATGTATAATGTCATTTATCTTAAATTTAAATATTTATACGAAAAAATATTTATCTTATTATTTTTACTAGGTGAATATTTATTTATATAATTATTAACGAGATGAATAAACAATTTACGCCCAATTAAAAGGTGAGAGTCGGTAATATGTTTTTATATGTATATGTTTTTATTTTTGCCTTTTTCAAGTTTTTTTTAAGAATCAAACCTCGACCTCATGATTTTAAGGGACCTTCTAAGGTGAGCAGAATACGTACAGTATATCTCAAATTCCCATTAATCCATTTTAAAATGTATCAAACTCATTAAATTAAAAATTTACAAATAGAAAATATAAGAAATAACCCTATTTGAATTTTATATTAATAAACATATTATTGTAGTGATGTGAGAATTCCCCAAATTTTATACTTTTATGTAATATATATAAAAATTACGAGATGAATAAACAAATTTTTACGCAATTAAAAAAGGTGAGAATCGGTAATATATTTTTATATGTCAAGATTTATTTTAATTGAATATTTCCGAATCTCTAACAATCTTTGCTATTTATCCATTCTTTGTTTATTTATTTATTTTAACTTTTAAACTAATTATATTTGTCATCATTATTTCTTATTAATTACATTTGTATTTGTAGCCTTTTAGTTTTAGTATTATTCTCAAAGTAATCTATTTATTTTTTAAAAAAAGTAATTATTTTTATTTGATTTTTTAATAGTTTCTTTTCTATTTTGGGTATTTGAACTATTTTTTTTGGCTAATTCAAAGTTGAGTTTTTTCCTATTTTGGTCAGAACTAACATGCAAAAACTCTCACTAACATTATGTTTTTTCTATTTTTATAATATCAAGCTTGGAATTTCAAATAAAGGGGGTGGAGGAAGGAACCAAAATAATTGCTTACTTTATGAACATTGTCAAGTTGTAGAGTTAAATTCTACAAATGTTAGGGCTGAAACTTTTGCCTTCCAAAATTAGGAATCTTAATGGCTATGATTAGAAGGCAAATTATCAAATTAATTACAATGGGTCCTGTTTTGTGCCCAATGTGAATTAAAGTTGTATACAACGTATTATCATAAGATCGTGATTTTTCAAATTTTATTCCACTAAAAATTTTCTTTTAGTTTCAAAAGAAATATAAAATAACAAGTCATCGGACAATCAATTAAAATTAAAAAAATAAAATAAAAGTCCTAAGAAAATGGTTTTTTCCCCTTAGATGTCTTTAAATGTATTAGGACATGGTTCTAGAGTAGCCCTCCATGGCCAACCTCTTCAAATTTAGGTTCGGCTTTTCAAGTTTTCGAGGCTCTTTTAATCTTATGAACTTCGACTATTCTAGACAGAGTTTGTGAGATAAAGTCTAACCCAAAAATAATATCAATTGTTAAAGGTTCGACCAACTATTTGACGAACGATACTTTAAATTAAAATTAAAAGTAAAAAAGCCACCAACAAAATTCAATATCAATATTTAAAGGATCCTAATATCTCAAGCAAACATTGCAATTATAGTTGTGATTTTTTAAAGCGAGAACAAGGTAGCATTAATAACTAGGAGGGCATTTTGAGTGGAGTCTTATTACCAAAGAAAATCATTGATTCACGAGACACCAATAATATCACGAGCGTATTTTGCCGTTAAGATGGGTTTCATTTCTAATTATTATTAGGAAAACTATAAATTTAGTATCTAACCTTTGCCTTCCAAAATTATTAATCTTTTTGTTAGGGCAAATTATTATTTTTAGTAAAATAGTTTTTTGTGTCCAATGTGAATTATGTTTTTGTTATATTTTATTATTTTAAGATCATAAGGTTAAAATTTAATGAAGATGATTATCCGACTAAATTTGAGAGATAATCAAAGTGTTTTAGTTAAAAGTCGACTTATATATATTATCAATCTAGTTAAAATTCATCAATTTAAAACATCATCTTAATTTTGATAAATTTGTTAGGGCATCCCACCCCCCGTATTCTAAGGCCAAACTCTTCAAATTTATTACTGGGTTCGGTTAAAAAAAAGTTTTCTTGAAGAAGAAGAAGAAAAACGATTTTTTACAAATTTAATCCAAAAATTAAAATAATATTTAAATTGATCGATTATTTTAGAACTAAATTTTGTTTTTAAAATAAGTTTGGACAATAAAATTGTTTTTAACTCAAGCGTATGTTACTAGAATAGGGAATTTTTTAAAGTAGGGGTCATGCCCTCAAAATTTTAGAAACAAAAACGTAACATTATATATCAATTTACGAAAAATAATAGTTGAGATACCAAAATAATAATACATGCATAATTAAGATACTAAATATGTAATTTTCTTTTATTATTATTATTATTAGTCTATTCAAATTTTATCATTCGGAGTTATATATTGTAAAAGTGACAACTTTAAATATCAAATTACAATTTATCCGCGATTAATATTTAAAATAAAAATTAAATAAAAAAAAGAAAGGAAACAAAATCATATTTAATTTATGAATTAAATTTTTTTTACCACCAGCCTGATTGGCAATGGAATCTCTAAATTATAAGTTTATTTTTTTAACAGAGAAACGAGATATAGCTTTTGTTGAGTTGAGTTAAAAAAGCACCATCCCTTCTATAAATATTGGATACAGTTGCCAAAAAAATTGATGGGTTAACTATATTTTAAGTTTTAATGTTTTGTATTTATTGTAATTAAATCTTTATTTTTAAATTTTTTTATAATTTATTAATAAAATTAAACATTGACACTTATTTTTTTAGTTCAATTAATTTTAAAACCTTTTAATTTTAAAATTTGTAAAATTAAATTTAAACTCTTTTAACGTTTACGGTTTAATTACATTTTAAAACTTTTTTTAATTTAAAATTTAAGAAACTAGTTTAAGAGTCAAATTATTTTCGTTTTTGTTTTAAAAACATCTAATTTTAAGTCTTATAAAAATAACAATATTAGAAGAATTTTGTAGAATTTTTTTTATTACATTCCTTTTTCACTTGTGTTCATCAAGATTTGAATTTAACATAGCACTGAGTGACATCTTTTAATGAACGAATAGTTTGACATCACAACTATAATCATAGGCATAGGCCCTCTCCTTTTCTCTTCATTTTCTGCATTTATACCCCTTTGTTTCTTTCATTCTTCTTCCATCTCTGCATATTCTCCCTTTAAATCCATGTCTTCAGTTTCCAGTTCAACCACCACCGTTCAGTGACACCGGAAACACCACTTCCGATAACCCCATCACCACCACCACCACCACCACCACCTTGTATTGTACTCCTTATACAGCTCTCTAATGGCGTCCACCATCTCTCTGCCGCCACCTGACCCTTCTTCTTCTTCCACGGAAGACCCAACTGCCAAAGCCCTCAACAAGCGTTACGAGGGGCTCATCACGGTTCGGACCAAGGCCACCAGGGGCAAGGGAGCCTGGTACTGGGCCCACTTCGAGCCGATCCTCGTTCGGAACCCGGAGAGCAGCCTCCCCAAAGCCGTTAAACTCAAGTGTTCCCTCTGCGACGCCGTCTTCTCCGCCTCGAACCCGTCGCGGACAGCTTCCGAGCACTTGAAACGCGGCACCTGCCCTAATTTCAGCTCCTGTTTGAGACCCGGTTCCTCGCTATCTCCTTTGCCTTTATCCTCCTTGGCTTCCCCTTCTTCTGTTTCGTATCATCATAATCGTCGAAAGCGAAGTCCACCGGCGGGAGCTATCTCCGTTTCACAAAACCAAGTAAGTAATAACGGTCACGATGATAATCATAGTAACAATAACAACTCGTTGGCCATAGTTGAGTCCGATCGTTTTCTGGGTTACTCGAGCCATAGTAATAACAACAACAGTGCTGGGTTGACTCCGCATCATTTGGTTTTATCTGGTGGGAAAGAAGATTTGGGTGCCTTAGCAATGTTGGAAGATAGCGTTAAGAAGCTTAAGAGTCCTAAAATTTCCCCAGGTCCAGCTTTAAGCAAGGGCCAGATTGATTCTGCACTCGATTTATTAGCTGAGTGGCTCTATGAGTCTTGTGGGTCGGTTTCATTTTCTAGCCTTGAGCACCCAAAGTTCCGGGCTTTCCTTAACCAGGTTGGGATGCCGGCTATTTCGAGAAGGGACCTCTCCGGTGCTCGGCTCGATAATAAGTTCCATGAGGCCAAGACCGAATCCGAGGCTAGAATTAGGGATGCAATGTTCTTTCAAGTTGCTTCTGATGGGTGGAAGAGTAACAGTTGTTGTTGTTGCAGTAGCTATACTAGTAATACTAGCAGCTACGGTTGTGTGGAGGAGAATTTTGTTAAATTTAGTGTTAATCTTCCTAATGGCAGCAGCTTGTACCAGAAGGCGGTCTTTACTGGTGGACCGGTGACTTCCAAGCACGCCGAGGAGGTCTTGTGGGAGGCAGTAATGGGGATATCCGGAAGTGGTGTTCAGAAATGTGTAGGAATCGTTTCGAATCATAAGACAAAGGCATTGAGGAATTTGGAGATTCAGAATCATTGGATGGTTAACGTATCTTGTCAGCTTCAAGGTTTTATTAGTTTGATAAAGGATTTTAGCAAAGAGCTTTCCCTTTTCAGGGCTGTCATCGAGAATTCATTAAAGCTAGCGAGTTTTGTGAATAATAACTTGCAAGTTAGAAACATGTTTCAAAAGTATAAGATGCGGGAGCTGGAGTGTGCTGGGCCGATACGGGTTCCCTTCAACAAATGCCATTGCAGCAGTAATGTCACACATGTTGCTGCAATGTTGGAGGACATATTGAGCTGTTCACAAGTGCTTCAGATGGTCGTACTGGACAATTCTTACAAGGGGATCTGTATTGAGGATCCCTTCGCAAGGGAAGTTGCTGGGATTGTCCAAAACGAAGGGTTTTGGAATGATTTAGGGGCAGTTTATGCACTGGTCAAGTTGATCAAAGGTATGGCTCACGAGATTGAGATGGAGAGGCCATTGATTGGGCAATGCCTCCCTCTCTGGGAGGAGTTGAGGGTCAAAGTGAAGAAATGGTGTACCAAGTTCAACGTTGCGGAAGCTCCTGTTGAGAAAATTGTTGAAAAGAGATTTAGAAAGAACTACCACCCTGCATGGTCAGCTGCATTTATACTCGATCCGCTTTACTTGATACAGGATACCAGTGGAAAATACCTTCCCCCTTTCAAGTTTTTGACTCATGAGCAGGAGAAGGATGTCGATGAGCTCATCACTCGTTTGGTTACCAAGGAAGAAGCACATGTTGCACTGATGGAGCTCATGAAATGGAGATCAGAAGGGTTAGAACCACTCTATGCACAAGCTGTTCAGGTTAAACAACGAGACTCTGTGACTGGAAAGATGAAAATTGCTAACCCTCAGAGCAGTAGGCTGGTATGGGAAACTTGTCTAAGTGAATACAAATCATTAGGAAAGGTTGCAGTGAGGCTTATCTTCCTACATGCAACATCGTGCGGGTTTAAACATAACTGGTCTTTGATGAAGTGGATTTGTGCCCACAAACACTCGAGGATAGGCCTTGAAAGGGCTCAGAAGATGATATTCATTGCAGCTCATTCCAAGCTTGGCAGGAGGGATTTCTCCAATGAGGAAGAAAAGGATGCAGATCTGTTTATGATCGGCCGTGAGGATGACATCCTCAATGAAGTTCTCACAGATGCGCCAGTGTGATGCTTTCTTTCAACTCTTGTAGAATTGTAAACTTTAGGGATTTGATCGAATTCTTTCTTCGTTGTCTTTTTTGTCCATCTTTTCTTCTGTTCTAATTTTAAATCAGGAAACACATAGATAGTCATGTAGTAGCCAGAGAATGTTTGTTAGAATTTCGTAATTGCATGATTGGAATGAAAAATCACTTTATTGCCCTACCATGATTTCATTTTCTTTTGTCCATAGTGAAGGGATAATAAGTTCATCCGTCACCTTTTTGATTTGTAAACTGTAATTTTTTACCGAATGAGTTTATCGGGGGACTAGTTTTCATGTATGAAGCATTCTACATTCAAGTTTAGTCTCTGTTTCGGGTGCCTATCTTTGGTAAGAGAAGAATGGGGATTATCTGCAGAAAAAAATAGCCTATGTTTTGCATGTCAAATGCATCAATGTAAGATATCAACTGTTTTATTTTACAATTTAAAAGTAATTCTCACAAGGAAAATTTTAGCAATAGTTAAACCAAAGGACTGGTATTATATTTTGCCTTCATGCTCGATTCGCTCATAAAGCTGCATCTCTTATACTAAATGTGGTATGCTCTTAAGTTGTTTCGATTTAAAACTAAAATTCTGTCATCCCAACACGCTCTACTCTGTTTTGGTCACTATGATGAATATGATATATATTAAACTGTCAATGAATTGCAACAATTTTCATGGAGTTAATCGCAGACAATCCAGATATTTGAGAGATCTCAAATGAAGCATTACAATCTCTTTCTACGGAATGAGCTGTAATAAGTCGTCTGAATGTTCGATCAAGTGAAGTCGATAATGTCTTCAACTAGCTGCCTGTGATAGATATGGTTTGTTTTATGTTTTTGTTGGATCCATCTTCTGTCTTGTTATGCACGACGACTGTAGCCAAAAATATAGTTGGTGGAAAAGATCATCAACTTTCAAGATCTCATAAGCTGAACTGGAATTCATACAAGGATGACTTAACTTGGTGTATCCATTGTTGGGACTATGCTTACTGCCAAAAGGGGACTTGATGCAATATGAATTTCTGCAGTTTACTTTATTACAATGTTGATAATGGCAAAAGAATGCAAATGGACTTTGTCAAGAAATTTTCGAGTATCATTATTAGTGCAGGTATGCCTTTTGCTCGGATCAGTTGAGCTTGCGGTGAATCAGATTTTAGTTCCCACTCAAAAGGGTCAACCTCGGATGAAGTCGGGAACATATCTTGGTTGCTGGAGGGCACTTCTTGCTGATATGACTCAACTTCATAGCCAGGGTTGTCTGGTTTTGGCAATGTGTGAACCCCACTATGAGGAGTGGATGTCGGTCTCGTCATAGTCGAGGAAAAGTAAGAATTAACGGCCCTTTTCCTCCTCTCTCTCCATTGTCTATCAGTTTTTTTTGTTGTGTTTTGGCTGGCTTAATCCCATCATTATCGGTAGCTTGTCTTTCAAACATTCCAATTATGGTGAAATTCTTACTTTCTGGCCGGGCCCCCTTCCTCTTTTTTTCAAGCTTTTAATGCCAAGATTGAATATTGAGGTTTTTGCAGGGTTATCAGTTGGATAGCTGCTACAAAGTTTTGAGCAAAGAAGAAGCAAAGCGACCTGTCGGCTTTAGGAGGCACACAATGGCTGATGGCGATATCGCAACGAACTTGACCTGATTCTGTTTGCTCTATTTTTCTGTGAGCTTTGTTGACTTACTCAGCAGGTTGGTGGTATTAGTGGTATTCATGTAGTTTCGGGACAAGAATTTACAAGAATATGAAAATGTCGATAATTCGAATTTAACACATACGTACAATACATAGTACATACTACGCGTATAAAAGTTATGTTTGGCTGCCTGCACCATGTATCCTATGATTCTCACAGGAACTCAGAAGTGGAACTATGAGGACTATGATTCTAACAGGTTACCGTTCTAATGGGCCGGAAATCCTCTGTATAGGTATATCGCGAAAAGGTAAGTCGAGTACGAACTCTAAATATTACAATCGTTGATTCTGCTTAGTTATGATACTATTGTCCAATATCGAACCCTGCACACGTTCTCACTCACTCTCCGGGCACGGACTTAGACTCGTCTACCTACCAACCTTCCTATGTAGTCTGCTGTAGTGCAGCTGAGAGTATAAATCATAAATGTAGATTTCTCAACCCTTTTTGTGTGCGTTTACTACTTGAATTTCAGGGAGGGACAAGGGAACTGTCGGCAAGGCCAAGTAATAGTGACTGCTCACCAACTAGGGAGGAGGGGCGGGACGGGACGGCTTTTTCTCCTTTCATCTTTCGCCCGTATGGTATGGCCTTATTGTTCATCCCACTATTTTGGTTTGATCAAAGGGAAAGAAAAGCATAATGATTGTCGATTGAGCATAGTAGAGGAGGAGGACCCTCTTTTCTCTCTACAAGAATCTTGACACTTTGAATGTTACACCATGATTTACCATTCTTTATCTTTCTCACACCAGTTGAATGGTTGTTGATTGTTTTTGAATTTGAAGCAGAATCAGATCCATATATGATTGTAATGTGAGACGATGTTGATTTGTATTTGCCGTTGTTATGTTCATTGTTTAATTGCTTTGTGGACCCTTCTTCCTTTTTCTCTTTAATCTTCTCTAGGTGCTCTTATTCTCAATGCCTCCTAAGTATTTTATGAAAGTTAATTTCAGCCGAATTTGTCAAAGTTAAGCATGGTTTTACCAACAACCGGTTCGTCTGGTGGTACGAGACACTAAATCTTTTATGCCTTAAACAAGATCAGAGGTTCACCTCTATAATAAGATTATAGAGTACTTAATTCGAGTTAAACACTCAATGAGTTGAATATCGGTAGTTAAAAAAAAGCAGATATCTATTTTTGAGCAATTTTTTTGATGCTCATGTTGTAGTGTTAAAATAATACACAATCTTAAATATTTCCTCTTTATAAACTAAAATCTAAATTTCTAACTCTACAAATCTAAACTTTAAAATTTAAAACACTATAAACTGAACTATTAAACCCTAAATTAAACATATAACTCCTAAAATAAACAGATTTGTAGACTACACATCATGTGTTTTGAATAATTTTCATGTTTACTTTAAT
Organism: Hibiscus mutabilis; assembly: GCA_019671005.1. Taxonomy (NCBI): domain Eukaryota; kingdom Viridiplantae; phylum Streptophyta; class Magnoliopsida; order Malvales; family Malvaceae; genus Hibiscus; species Hibiscus mutabilis. The sequence goes on from CM033716.1 coordinate 832,684, forward strand.
AAATCTGAAATTGATAATAAGAAAATCCATTGAGTTTGAGACTAAATTTGAAGGAAAATAGAGTGTAGTTAAATTGATAAAAATTATAAACATATTATAATAAAGTAATTTTATTTTTTTATAGTTGTCATGTCAACAAAACGAAATTGAACATAAACAACGAAAGGAACTAAGCTTTTCAAATAAAAAAATAATATTGAAAATTAATTTCGTAAAAATAGAGTATAAAGATTAAATTTCAAATTTTGAAATATTAAATAAGTTACAGAAATATCCAAAAAGCATTTACTTGCAACGAATCTAAATTTAATTATTATTATTATTTAAAATATTTTCATTAATTATTTTTTTTGAATAATTTGTGATTATAATGTAGTGTAGGTATATATTCTTTTAACTGTTTGATATCGTGCACACACCAAAACTGGTTAAATCGAATCTCTATGATTAGTAACACCATTCCTTTCATTTAATTAAATTTTTTTAACAAATCTTAATTGCAATCCTATTTAAAAGGGAAGAAGAAAGAAAAAAAATACTTTTAATAAGTTTAAAATTTATAACTTAAAAAATGTAAAAAAATAAAGATAAACAATTTTACCGACTAACCAAATATATTTGCTCTGTTTAATTAAAACTTTTAAATATCACTAGAATGGAAAGCAATGAATCAATTCCCCCAACTACATTTACCTACTAATAATGATGATTCATATACTCATTACAAACAAAATAATTTATATTCTCCTAATTTCATTGATTACACTTTCTTTTGTACCCTTCAAAACGTCTAGACCTTATTTATTATTATATATATTAATTGCAAAAAGACGTTTTTTACATTGGTCCAAATCCCCTTTTACTTTGACTTTATGTGGTTAAAACCTTCAAAAAAAGCTTTTGATTGGACTTCCATATCTTGCTTTTGCCGGCTTTTACTGTACCTATTTTGTAATTTAGTTTAACAGTCAAAAGTAAATTGCATTTCACACTAATCTTTTCACACACACAAAGGGTAATAAGGTGAAAATATGTAGTTTATTAATAAAGGAAAAAGAGGAGAGATTATCCAAAATTGATGAATGGTTATGATATTAGTTAAGATGGTATTTTGTAAACAAATTTTACACAATTTATTTATTTATTTTTTGAAAATAATACGTTGTTTTATATAATTTTGAGAACCATTTTTACATATAATTAACTGTTTTATGAAATTATAAGGTTTAGGGTTTAAACCCGAAATTATGATAACAATTAGGTGTGGGGACATCTGGTTACCAGCTTCTTAAAAGCTAGAACAAATTGGAATAATTTATTTAATTATTATCATTTTTAGAGCTTAACCACCTCCATGCCCTTTAGGGTTGGTAATTGCTTCTGAATACTAACCCAAATTGTTGCTTTTTAATTATTATGTGGAATTCAAAAAATTAATTTAATTTTTAAGGTGGTTTAATGTGAATTTTGAATTTTTCAAATGTACACAAGCTCGAGATTTGATAAAAATTTCACATACCGCTGAAGTTTAATGAAAATTACACATTTCCCTTCTACTTAAATAAAATGACAATTTTACTCTTATTATTTGTCTACCTATTTTTCATTTTTTATTTTTAATTATAAAAAATAAAAATTTAACTATATTACAGTTATATTAAAAACTACCAAATTAAATTTTAAAAAATAAAAAACAATGCCAATAAGAAGTAGAGATTTTTTTTTACCATTTAACGGGTATTTAAATTCTGAGCTTAACCAATCTAGATATTGGCCCAAAACTCCAAAGACACTGAAATGCATTAAGTGAACCTACCGGCAGAGCAATGGCTAGAAGAGTTGGGTCACTTCGGCCGGCAAAGACTGGGCCATAGGTCCATCAAAAGCTAATAATCTGACCTAATGCCTCACTAATGAGATAAGAGCTTTGAAGAAAAAAATTGTTCCTTATTTGTTTATTTTTAAAAGTGTTAGTGTTTATATTAGGTTTGTTTAAATTTTTATTATATGTTCGTTTGTTTATTTTTGAAAGTGTTTGTGTTCGTTCGTTTTTATCTTCACTGACATGTTCGTTTATATATTCACTGGTTTACATGTTCACTAAAATGGTAAAATTACGCTACCAATCCTTAAGCACCTCATGCCATTTTTAACTCCAAAGTTTACCATGTGTTCAATTTGATCCTTACTTTCACCAAATTTAAAATGTAAAAAAAAGAAAAAGAAAAAAGTAACCAAGTAAAAGAGCTTATAAACAAATTGATAAACAAACTTATAAACGAGTTGATAAACAAGCTTATAAACGACCTTATTCGTGAACATAAACGAACACTATACGAACGGTTCACGAAAAGAACAATTCATCGAACACTGTTCATTTACACCCCTAAGTATTGTATAACAAATCTAAACACAAAGACCAACCTATTACTATTAGATTGTTTATCTTTACTTTGTATTCATTCAACATTTAGTTGAGCACTCGTTGCCTCCATCAGCCCATTCCGGATCTGGTCACCGATATCCCTAACATGACCCGGTCCGTGGGGAATAAACACGGTAGTGTTCTTTGAGGAGTTGCCAAGGTCCTTGATCGTGTCGAAGTACTGTGTGATCATGATAAGATCCATCACTTCCTTGGCCGAGGTGCCTTCCACCTTGTGAGAGAAGTCCAATATGTTCTCCCTCAACCCATCCGTGATTGCCTGACGCTGCCTGGCCACACCAACTCCACCTAAGAACTTGGATTCGGCATCGGCTTCCGCTCTTTTAACTTGGAGCGCTTTCTCGGCTTCACCTTTGTACACACTTGCAAGCTGTAGTCTTTGAGCTGTAAAGACAAAATCACTGCGAATTTTAGTCTTTTTTCAGCTTCACATGAATGGCTCATGGTCGTCGACTTACTTGGCAACATGTTCTAGTTTGCATCATTTACATGTTTCTCACAGAAACTGGAGTTTAGGGAGTAATTTCAATGTTTAACCAAAAACGTGTGTAACTGTATACCTGCATTGATCTCATTCATTGCCGTGCGCACAGCAGGATCAGGTATAATGTCAACCATCAGTATGTGCTCAATGCTATATCCATAATCTCCCATCACCTGTTACATAATTTCAGATTCTATACAGCAGTATGTGCTCAATGCACATAGATGGAGGAAAGTTTTTCATTTTTAAAAAAAAGGTTCAGACGGAAACATAAATACTCTAATGCAATTAGATAGAATGTATCATGATTTTTTTTATCATGTAGCATCCAAAATCTTATGTTTTACAAGACAAAATGCTTGTTCCCCTTCCTCCCTAGGCATTCATAATTTCATATTCTGGGAAATTGCAAGCCAAAAGAACATGACCACTATAAAGAAGAGTATGTATGTATGTATGTATTTCATTAACTATATATTTCTTGACATAATTCGAATTGAAAGAAACAAGTCGACCACTGACATATTACTGGATCTTTTTCACCAGCTCAGCTGTTTCTAAATCAAAATATGTCTTATGCACATAGTTTAAGCATTCTAGAATAATTAGCTAAATGAGGGTGAATGGGACAAAAGGATGCACCATATTACCTTCCCAAGTTCCTCAAGAACAGCTTTAGCAACCTCACCCTTTTGTTCAAAGAGATCATCCAAATTCATTCTAGGAACTAGAGCTCGAACCACTACCCCAAGAAATGAAATGTCAGAAATAAAACAAAAAGGGAGGAGAGGTAGGGAGGATAACTTATAAATGAATAGCCTAATTATTTAGAGGCTGATATGCAATAGGAAGAGGATAGAAAGTTACCATCAAACACATAAGCCCGGATCTGTTCTTGAGGATTTTGCAGTTCATAAAATGCATCATCAGCATGTGCCTTAACCACTCTGTATTGAATAGAGCAAACCAATTGCACAAAGAATTGTCCTACAAAACGCAGCATTTTCATCTTCGTGTTCATTGATTCTTCCAATAAAGTAAGAAAACTTAGGGACCTGTTATGTATTGTACTAACTAATCATAATTCATAAACCCTTAAAATAAAAAGGTTTGTCATAAATGTTAAATTATGTAAATTCAACAAAAGATAAATTCACTCTTAAAAGGCAACCGATGATTTCGAGCTCAAATCTGTTCAAATAAAGGTCGAAGCCTCTGGTTATAAAGGTTGAATCGAAGCTTAGCTCAATCGGTTCATATAATCACTCTTAAAAGGCCAGGTTCAACAGATTTGGAGCTCGAAATTAGAATCACAACAACTACGGACTACCTACCATCCTCCTATGTCTAGGCTAAGCCTTCGAGCAAACAAATATGAAAAAATCATGAAATTCGAAATTCCTTTTCAAATACTCAAAATTTCATTCCTTTTTCTTCTCCTACAGGAAGTAAAACTTTCAATGATATTGTGATATATCTCGTCAAACAACAAAACTGATCAAACTTAAATTTATTATCAATTGAATTCAATTCTGCTAACTAGGCATATTCATATAGCGTAAAAGGAATCAGGCGTGGAATAGAATAACTAGTGAATAACTAATTTACCTTGGTTTTGGTTTCGATGCGGACATCGAGGGAGGAGATTCTGGTGGAAAGGATGCCGGCGAGATACAGACCGGCACAAGGGTTAAATGTGTGGAGGCCAGGCTCCGCCAACTTCTCGAAACGGCCAAACCGCTCCACCACGTCGATATTCGCCTGTTCGACGCAGGCACAAAATATGCAAGATGTATTCCCCATTTTTTTTCTCGATCGAAAAATACTAAAACAGATTGATTCGGGAAGACTGTCTTTTTATATGTAATTTTGCTTTGGGAAGGGACCGTCACTCAAATTAAGTTGAGTTTTATTTTAATTTTAATAAGATTTAATTTAATGAGTAAATATTTATTTTTATATAGAAAATTTTATTGAATAAAGTTTTTTAGTTGTAATCATTTAACAAAAACTTTCAAAAAAATAAAATATATTTGATGCCGCGAAAAAATAATTCTCTTATTTAAGTTTTATTTTACAAATCAAATTTAAATTTAAACTAAATTATAATAAAATTTTAAATTATTATATAAAACATAAAATTTTAGTCCCTAAACTTATAATAATCTAAAAACGATGTTTGTGTAAACAAATCATTAATTCACGTGAGTAAGAGTAACGTTAGCTTTCTATTCTTTTTTGAAGTAGGGACTAAAAAATATTTGAAGATATAGATAAGGGGTTAAAAAATTTTTTACCTTTATTTAAATTCTAAAATTTAAAATTTAAATCTTAAAATTTTTAAATTGTAGTTCTAAATCTAAATTTAAAATATTAAAATACAAAACACTAAATTTTAATTCAAATAGAACTCTAAACCCTTCAAATAAACATGTTTTTTGTTTCCTCTCTTTTTAAAAAGTTGATCTTGACAAGGGATAGGCTTTTATTTAGATTTTATTTTGTTTTGATCACCTAAATTAAAAAAAATTATTTTTATCATTTATATTTAAAAATATTTTTGTTTTAGTTATTGAATCGTTAGTCTATGTTATTTTTATTTTGCAGTTTATTTTATTTTCAAAATTTTTAATTTTTTTGAGCTATATGATTTTTTGTTTTATTTTTTTTAATCATCGTTTTTTAGTACATTAATAAAAATTATTGCTAATTTTATGATATAGAATTTAGAGCTTATCTAAAATAATTTACATTGAAATATTTTTGCGTTTATTTTTTATAATTTATGATCAAATTGCTCATTTTTTTTTATTTTTGAATGTTTTTTTGTTTTCCAAGATTTCTTGAAAAGAGTGGGGGTTCTTTAGTTTGTTGTTTTTACCCAAAATTTTTTGATTTTTGGACATTTAAAATTAACCGAACTAAAAATTCAAAAAAATTTAATTGAACCAAAAAAAATTATATTAGTTATTTATGTTTCGAATTAATTTAATTTTTATAAAACAAATAAATTAATATTAATACTAAAATGCTAAAATAACATAATGACTTTCATTTTATGCTAATTTGATTTGTTTAATGACCATTTTATAATATATCAACAAATTTAATGATCATTTATATTTTTTAAAAATTAAATGACCAAAAATAAATATATGTAATATATATAAATTTAATATAGAATAACATTAACAAACGAACATATATAAATAAATTTAAAATTTTAAAAAATTATAATACTTTTGTCATAAAAAAATAATAAATATAAATAAATATATAGAAAAATAAATTTAATCGAGAATAACAAAATAAACGTCTTCTTGGTTAGTATATCAAAGTTAACATCGTTTGTGATTTACTATTTAAGAAAAGTTTAAATGAAATAACGAACAATTTATTCGTATTTATTTATTTAATTAAACGAATAAAAAATCTTAATTTTATTTATTTATTTAATAAATAAATAAAACAAACTTTTAAAATTTAAGTTCAAATTTCATTTTTATTAACGTGACACATCATTAATTCCGGTGTTAACGGACTATGGACCAAAATTTGGCAATTGATAATATTTGTGTTGTTAACAAAAAAAAAAATTAATGATAAATGGCGATTGAAAACAAAAAGTAACAAAAATAATAGGTGGTGACCATTTTGACCAGCGCCAAACATAAGACTAAATTTTCTTTGTCAAAATGGAACAAAAATTAAACAAAAGGGACCACAGGTGAAGATTACCCTTTTAAAAACCATTTCTTTCCCTTTTTTTTTCTGCAAAAACAAAAACTTATCTCTTCTCTTAACGGAACACTAGCGCCAGTACTGCCGCCGTCGCTTTCTCCGATCAACACGAGCACCAATACACTTCTCTGGCAGAAATGGAAGCTGATTCCGTGCAGACATCACTGTCATGGCTTCATGATGTTCTACGATGTAAAATAGGCCATGGATTGGATACCAGAGTCCTTGAAGGACTACGCGTCGTCCATGCTGAAAAGGGATTTATGCGATTTGATTTCGTCGTTCCCGGATGGCGTTTCCGTATGAAATTTCATTCTCAATCCAACAAGAATTCTGGGTTTTCTTTGTTTCCATTAAATTCATGACAATTTCTTTGTCTTTACAACAATCTTTTATTCTTTTTTATTACTATTATTTATAGGATGTTGATGGAAATTGGATGTTGGAGCTTTAGCATCGTTGCTCGACCTCCTCGGCGGCGTAGCCATTTTCTCGTTTGCCAATCGTGTAATTACATCCGTTGATTTCAACATTTCGTATTATTCAACAGCCAAGATTCGAGTTAAGAATCTCTTGTTTAACAGTTTAAGTGTGTGTGATGAATTTGAAGATGTTTGATTGATGTTTGTGAATCATATGACTGTGTAGGAACATGTAGAGATTGAATCGAAGGTTACTGCAAACAGAGGGAAGCTTATACATGTGGTGGTTGAAGTTAGAAGGAAAGGAAATGGAGAGGTAATTGCTTTAGGAAAACAATGGATGGCTTCAAATAAACTCACTGTTGCTCAACTCAGTAATCTTTGACAACTTAAACCTTGTCAATCACAATCTGTTGTTTTCTTATCATCTCTTGGAGTTGGACATTTAATAAACAGTTATATATGTTTGTTTCGAATCTGGGACTTGGTGTAAATGGTTTATGTCATTGCCATTATTGTCAGACTATTAACTCAATCTGTGCAAGCTTTTGTGACTGAATTGGAAGGAAATTTGGAATTTAAAGATGCCTAGTAAGATGGAAGATGCCTGGATTTGAAGGTGAATGTTAGGTATGAGTATGTGTGCGATTTGTTCAACAATTTCTTGAGTTTTATTTTTATATGGAGTTTGACAGTGTCTAGAAAGATGAAAGTTTTCATATAGAAAGCATATGTTCAGTTTTAGTTCCTACTAGGCCATGGTTCATAAGTTTCTCGGACTCGAGTCTGAATGTCGAATACAGGTATATGTCTAATAGGCTCAATGTTTTATAAGTTTTACGTTATATTCGGAGTTCAAAGGTGCCTAGTAAAGATGAAACTTTGCGGTAGATCAGACAGTTCGGTGTTCTGTTATTTCCGAGTCATATTTTATGCTGCCTGTAAAGTGTGTTGATTTACAGAGACTGATAAAGTATGTGATGGTTGAGTTAGAAAGTGTATGACACACTGAGTTAGAAAAGCATGGTGAGAGTATGGAAGTTATCCTCTTTAGATTCTGCCGCCAACCGCCCGGGACCTCACACTGGTTATTCTTTGGCAAACTAAATGAAGATTCAGTTGCCGTATGTCGTAGATGGCTGGAAGCTCTGCTGTGATTTTTAGATGGCTGGAAACTCTGCAGAATGGACAAAGCAGAGGATGGCAATGGGGAAATCATCTCTCGAAATAGGAATATGATGAAAACGCAATTTTTTTTAGCAAATCCACCATTGTCATAAATTTTCCGAAGAACTAACCTAGAATTCACATGAAAATCGCCTTAAAATTCCGATAGTACAGTACAATAATGCACAAAATCCACAAGGCATGGCCCTCAGCAAGAGGATACAATTAAAGCATGCCCCATTCATCCACAGTGAGTGGTTAGTGACAACATCATCACCATTTAAAACATTCGCACCGTTTGCACCTAGAGTCGGCTATTGCAGTTACCAATTTCTTGGACCACTTCTTCCATGGAAGGTCTTTCGATAGGGGAGTTGTGAGTGCAAAGCCACGCGATTCTCGTTAGTTTAGTCGCTTCGTATTCGAAGAACCTACCGTAGAGGTTAGGGTCAATAAAGTCTTGGAACCTGCAACAAGATTCGGCTCCCAAATGCATCAAACTGGTGATTTTTTGTTTCCCTGAAAGGATTTGGAAAACAACTACCCCGAATGCATAAACGTCACTCTTCTCAGTGAAACGACCGGTATCAACATATTCAGGAGCTAGGTAACCCATGGCTGCACTGGCCTTGAGTGCTCCGAAGACGACGTCGATGGTGAGGATGTTGTGCAAACCGGAATCCGAAAGCAGCGGATTGAATCGGTGATCGATGAGTACATTTTCAGCCGAAATGTTTTGGTGAACGAGGGCCGGTTTGTTCACCCTGTACTCATGCAAGTATGCCACCCCTGTTCCAAAAAAAAGACAATCAAAGAAATCTATCTTAGCAAATAGGAACCACACTTTAACCTTGCATTGATTAAGGACATAAACTAGAGACCAACCTTTGGCTATGCCTTTAACAATGGAAACCCTTGTGGACCAATCCAGGACCATGCCATCACAATCCTTCACGTCGAGATAGCGCAGCAAATTCCCATTGGGGACGAAATCATAAACGAGGAAGCACTCTCCCCGGGCCTTCGAGCAACAAAACCCTCTCAACCGCACCAGATTATCATGCTTCAGTAATGCCAAAACATTCAATCCTTTCAAGAACTCCGCATCATCCGATTTGCAACTCATTTTGCTGATCCTTTTAATCACAGCAGCAGATCCATCCCTCAAGAACCCTTTATAGGTCAAGTAAAACTTACTCTTCCCCAATAAATTTGCCTCCGAAAAGTACTTAGTAGCAGTCTCCACCTCTTCTAAATTGAACCTAAAGCTCCTAAGGACATCTTGGGTGAAGCCATTGAAATTCCTGCCATCCAAAGGATCCCAACCATTAGCATACTCGAGGCTAGCGAGTGGTGAGCCGTTCTTCCTGTAAACTCCCTTGGCTTGATCAGTGCTAAGGCAGCTATTAGAAACTTCTATCGAGTTACCGAGCTTCGGTTTTCTGCGACAATATTGTTTAAATGTGAGGAACCCTATAGCTGATAATGCAACCGAGACAACAATTAAGCCAACGAGAATAGGACCCTTTCGAGATTTAGATGGCTTCGAGCACTGAGTTTGCTCACAAGGTAACCTTAGATTTGCTGTCTCTGGTAGGGAAAGACCAGTTGCCCCATATGCATCTGCTCTGCTCGGATTAATTTCACCGGTGACATTACAGGGTTTCAGCGAATGGAAAACCTGACCCGCATAAACCGAGATTGTTTTGAAACAGGAATCCATCATTCAGTCTCTTGAGAGCTAGATTAAACAAGTAAAAAGCATATAATCAAATTGCTGAAAATCAAAATCACCCAAAGATGAAAAAAGAACAAGAAAATGGAAGATTTACCAAGAGGAACACTGCCAGAAAGTGAGTTATTACGAATGTCTAGAACTTCAAGCAGTGGAGCATCAGCTAGTTTCATGGGGATTGAACCAAAGAAACTATTGAAACTCAAATCAAGCCTCATTAAAGTACCCAAATCCCCTAAACTTGCAGGGATTGCGCCAGTAAGTTGATTAGACTGCAAAGCAAGAACATTGAGCTTCTTCAAAGATCCAAACTTTGTTGGTATGCTTCCTGTCAACTGGTTATAACACAGCTGCAATACTACAAGTAAAACAACAAAACAAAAAACATGTTTCAAAAAATGCTAGAAACGATGAAAAACAAAACATAACCATCACTAAACTGACCTTTCAAGCTACCCATATCAGCAATCTCCGGAGGAATCTGACTGGAGAGATTGTTCATATTCAAATACAAATCAGTGAGAATAGTCAAGTTAGCTATTTCTCTTGGTATCTCACCGTACAAAGCGTTGTAGTGCAAGTAAAGCCCCGTCAAGTGCTTGAACTCGGTAATAGCCGGTGAGATTTTTCCGGCCAAGCCTTTCCCTTGCAAAGAAATGTTAGCTACTTGGCCTCTCTCGTTACACGCGAGGCCTTCAAAAGAACCGTCACAAGGCTCGCCTTTGAAAGTCCATGATGATAAATATTTATCGTCTGGGTCTAAACCGGCTTTGATATCCATTAATGCTCTAAGCTCAGTTTTTGCACTGAAACAACATTGTGTTGTGAAGAGAATGGAGAAAAACAAGAGACGGAGGTTGAAGAAAGTGGAATCCATTTCTTTGGGGCTTTCAGTTTCTCAGATTTTCAGCCAAAACAAATTGGTAGAAGAAAATGGGTATGTTTTTTTAATTGAAAGAACCTCTTTTTTTTTTGCTTTCTCGGTTATCATGTTACAGTCTCTGTAGGACAAAGGGAAGAAACAAACTTGCAGTGATGGCCATGTTTATGCTTCTGTAGTAAAAAGGGGTAATGCTTAAAAAGTGAGTTTGAAAATTACAATAATAACAACAAAAAACCTAGAAATGAAAGAGAAAGAGACGAAGGAGAAGATAAAAGAGTGTGAACCGTTGGATTTATTGGCTTTTTTGAAGCTCAATATATTCTATCCGATAAATTCAGATCAGATATTATATTTTTTAATTTAATTTGCATCACTGATAACACTTGAATATCAATATCTAATTTTGCTCATCTTTATTTTTTTATATTCACTTAGATCATGAGTTCATTAGGAACAATTTCTTCCCCTCCCTTTTATATTAAAATTAGAACTTATCAAAAAATTATTTGAATGACCTAACATATCATTATGCTAATTGGTTTACGTTATTTTATGATAAAATAATTTTAAAAGAGAACAATTGACAAATGACAATGAATTCGTGTCTGATTATAATTCGAGTAGACTATAATTAAGAATGACAAATCTGCTTAAAGATCTAAATCTATTTTTAAACATGAATAATATGAGTATAACAATTTGAATCTGAATGAAATGGTATCATTCATCAGACATTTGAATCCACAAATAATCTGAATTCAAAATGATAATAATACACTAGAATGTTAAATCAAACAACCCAGAATTTTAAGACAAATGTGAAAATCAAATCATATTATTATGAACAGAACAAATTAAGTTAAAAGAATCTGCTTACATGTGCCACGTGGTCGTTTATACCATGTTTGTAGCCGTTAATCGTTATGTACCCGGAGGGTTGGATGTTCAAATTTGAAAGGATAGGCTCTTCTGAGAACGATGCACCGTAAGACCATAGTCACTTCCCAGATTTTGAAATTTGACCATTGATTTGAGTTTCATCAAGGCCAAGGTGATCTGGTGGTCAAGATGAAAGGTGGGGTGAACCGCAGTTGATAAAAATCAAAATTCAAAATTCAAAATATAATACTAATAAATAAATAAAATTAAGAGGTTGTCTTCACTGTTCAACAGCCTCAATTCTGATTGGTGGTAGAAACTTTTATTTAATAATAATATTTTCTATTTTATTTTCTGTCAGAAACTCAGAATCTGACATGTCTGCTTCTCATGCACCATTCCACCACTTTCGCATTTCCTCCCATTTAGTTTAAACCTCTACATTTAATTGCACCATGCACTAATACTTCATATAGAATAATTGTAATTAGAATTAATTATTATAAAATATAATCGAATTAATCGTCATAATACACTTGAAAATATAATAGAATAAATTTCGTTATATTGTTTCATTCAATTTGTTCATGTTTATTCTTACGTATTCTTTTATTTTTATTTTATTCTTCTCCATCTCTTTAGAAATTGTGTTTGTAAATATGAGATTTTCAATGGTAAAATAACTGATGTCAACCTAACACATACGTTACCTTCCAATGGTAGGAAGATGTGAAAATTTCCAAGGGTCAAAATAATTTTTTAGATAAGCTTAGAAGTAAAAAAAATGTTGTTAGACCAAAAAGAAGGAAAAGGTGGGGGACTAAAAGCAAAATTTACCATTGTTACAGTGAGATTTGGCAAAGTAAGAAAATATAAGGTGGGGGACTAACACATACTTGTTTTCATTTATGAACAAAATTGCAAATACAAAAATGATTAGAAAAAAGTGGTACAAAAGTTGAATTCTTTAAATAATGAATAAAGTAAATTAGATTGAAAATGTTATGGTAATAAAACTCTACTATATTCAATCTTATTTACGAATTTGGACTGGCCCTCACAGTCCATCACAGGTTGTGGTGTGGGTGTGGCAGTGCTCCCCAAACCTTTATCGTTTTCTTTTGTTTATTTGTTGCGCTTGCGTCGAGCCTTTTCCAAACTTTTCTTGTTACTTTTAATTATAATTTGATTTTTTTAATTCTATATTTTTTTACTTTTAAAACATGTCCAGATGGTACGCATTCCATAAAGAAGATAGATTAAAAATAGGATTAAAATTTGATGCTATATAATTTTATTGGTTATAGCTGTTTAGGTATTGACACATTATTATAATTTTTTTAAATTAAATTTATTTTTGATAACATGTCATCATCTAACTCACTGATAGCACATAAATTTATGTATAGCCGGTATATTAAATATTCATTCTTAAAATGATTAAATAATAATAAACAAATACCAACGATGTATTGTCCGAGTTGATAAAGACGCGGTCCCAACTCCGGGAGCACTAGGTTCAAGTCTTACCACACATAACTATCACAAGTGGGTTCTTAGTTAAATTCATCCTGATATTTAATTTTGATTCAAATCCTACTATTTATGTGTTTTGAGCCTGAATATATTTTGAATGTTGTTATATATAATTCTATTTATAATTTTACTTTTCATACATAAACCATTAATTCTATCGACGAAGTCACTCTTAAATTGGGAGAAGTTGTGTCTCAAATTCGTATAGTATATTTAATTTAAATATTAGTTGATTAAAACTTTTATACCTCTTAATTTTTATACTTAAATACTTAATGGATCTGTCCCTAAGCTATTCAAACTTCTCTTAATGACGTTGATAGTACTATGCTAGATAGCTAAAAGGCTATTTTGCTGTCATACAGTTCAAAGTATTACGTTAAGCTATAAGTTTTGACGAGCTTATAGATTAATCAGATTTCTCATATAATTTCGAAGAATTTGTATTAATGTTTTTTCAACTCGGTTACTTTTATTTATGGTTGTCAATCGATCTGCTATACAATTCTGCTCACGTCTCATGTATCCGATCTTTAACTCCCAATTTTGATGTAACATTACGTTCGACGGTTAATATGCTGGAATTAATTCCCGCATCACTACAAGCGAGTTGGAGAAGTAAGCATTAAGTTCAACATCAAATTGATCGGAGAATCTCCTTTGGTAGAGGAGATAAAAAGAGGCTTGTATAAAGCCGGCATGTTCAAGTTCCTTTTTTTTGGTTTGCTTTTGCGAAACCTTTAGCACACACCAAAGTAGCTTTTGTTCTCTTTGTTGAATCTTCTCTTCGAAGCAATTGAGTGGTAGAGCTGAGATTGTTTGTTCTCTAATGACACATTTAGTTATATAAGTTATTTTTTTCCGATAAAAGAAAGGGAAAAGATTATTTCGAATATAAAAAAAAACTAGTATCAATTGTGAATTATGATTAAAACATGTTCAATGCTCAAGGTTTAGGGTTTAGGGATCTAGGGTTTATGGATTATGGTTAAGGGATTAGGCATTAGGGTTTTGGGCTTTGGGATAGGTTTTAGGGTTTGTAGTTTAGGGTTTTAGTCTTTAGGGCTTAAGGTTTAGTGTTTAGGGTTTAGGGTTTAGGGTATATGGTTTAGGGTTTAGGGTCTAGGGTCTAAGGTATATGGTTTAGGGTTTAGGATAAAGGGTTGAGGGTTTCGCCCCTCTTAGGCATAGTTTACCATTTTTCGGGTCCCAACAGGCATGCTCTCACTCGAGCCCTTCTTAGAAGATCATGGTTGGTCGGCTGTGCACCCGCGAGGGATCTCGCGAGGGTTCCACGATCGAGGCGTGTGAATGCTCGGAGAACATGTGTTATCTTATGTTTTGATAAAGGAATTCAGATCTCCTAGAGTCAGTACCACGGTACTTATATAAGGGGATGTGTACTTCGAGCTGAGTGATCAAGTACATCCGACGGGCCGAGTGATCTAGGTGCGGTTAGAAACCTATCCGTGGCTACGGTGATTTGGGTAAGGTAATAAACTCGATAGGCTGAGTGAGCTCGAGTAACCTGATTGGTTGAGTGACCTCATGTAAATACTACTTATGGCTAATGTGATCCAAGTATGTCTAAGACATCCGTAGCTATGGTGATCCGGATATAGCCCTTTCAACCCTACGGATGTGTGAGCACGTGTAATGTAGGGCTTTGTTGGCCTTTATGTGGATGATGTATGAATGTATTTATGTATCATATATGGTCCTTTCAACCTTGCCTTACTTAGGGCTTAGGGTTTAAGGTCTAGTGTCAAGGTTGTATGGTTTAGGGTATAATATTTAGGGTATATGGTTTATGATTTAGGTTTAAGGGTTTATGATTTATGGTTTAAGGCTCAAGGTCTATCGTTTAAGGTCTAGGGTTCAGGGTTTAATGTTGAAGGTTTAATGTTTAGGGTTAAAGGTTTAGGGTTAAAGGTTTAGGGTTTAAAATGAACCCGAATCGTGAAAGTCATAATGAGATAATTTCGTTAAGCCTTAAAAGAGATTAATAAATGATCCAAATAAGTTTCCGAACTCCAATTAAGCTTCCGAATCTCTAATATGCTTTCCTGTAGCACTTTTCGACCCAGTTCCCTACAAGACCGGGAAATGGGTGTTACATTTAGGGTTTAATGTATAGGGTTTAGAGCTATTAATTTGACCGACGGTCACGTAACACACGTGTTTGTGAACTTTAAATTCTAAATCACATATACTAGATACCATAAACTCTAAACTAAATTCATAACTCTTAAAACATAAAAAATTATCTAGTTTTTTAGACTAAACAACATGTTCATCAAAGTTGTTTTAGTAATATATTAGAGGTTTTGTGTTGTTCATCTGAAATTCGAATAATAATTTTAAAAACAAAACAAAAAATGTTTAAAAATTAGTTTTATCGGACAACCATCTCAGAAAGATCGAAGTAAAGCCGTAATTATTACTCTAGAAAGTTATAAATAAAAGAATGGATTATGAACTCAAATAAAATAAGCATTGACTTAAGGGTAATTATTCCGTGCACAAGAGCAAGCGCTTTAGTTTTAAGAGTTAGGGACTTCATTTATGGTTTAGAGGTTTAAGTGTAGTAGTTTTGAATTTAGAGGTTATTGATAAAATTTTAGGTTTAAGGTTAAAATTTAGGGTTTATTAGTTAAAACTTAAATCACTAATAATATTACTCTAAAATCTAAACCTACCCTAGATTCTAAACCCCTACACTAAAACTCAAACTCTAAACCTTAAACTAAAACTCAAGACCCTAAAATTAAGGCATTTTTGAAAACAAAAAATTTTCATCCCCGGGATAATAATAAGTGACTTAATTATAATAAGTGAATTAATAATAATAATAATAAGTTAAGCATAGTCCTAATGTACCTTAATTCCTTAAGAAAATCAATTTATGCCCCATGTATCCACGGATAGAGAAAAGGACTGAGGCTTGGGTTTGGATCTTGTAAAAACGAGCCTAAGAAGCATGGATCTTTAGCCCAAAACGTAAATGTATTGTCTAACTTTTACTAAAGCTAGTTTAATTTAGTAGTTATCAAATTGAATCAATCAAAAGGTTTCAGAAAAACAGGCAACGTTGTTATTCTTAGATTACTTAAGTTTGAATAATTTATTTGAATATTATGCTTGTGATATTAAAGGACTATAATTAATAAGCAAATGTTATATTATAATACATATTTTTACCATCATGATATGGTGCAATTAGGGAGTATGTAGTTCGGTAAGCTATGTGTTTGGTTTATATTAATGTTGGCTTTTTGAAAAAAAATTATTTTATTTTAACAAAATAACTTTATTTTATGATTTTTTAACTTCAAATGGTAAATTTTTAAAGTATTTTTTTATAAATATTTACTAAAAATTTAAATTTTAAGTAAAAAGTAACAATTGACAATATTGTAAATATAAAATATTTATTTTTACATAAAAGTAATTATAAATTAAATAAAAAAATCAAATTTTGTTTAAATTAAGTAACTGCGGTTTATAAAACTTGTGAATCATAAATAGTCCAAGTATTTTGGTTCGGATCGATTTTTGATTTTTTGATTAACTATGTTCAACCTTAGGTGCAACGTCATTCTTTGTCTTCCAATCATCATCAAAATTAAACCCTTAATCTTAAATTTCAGATAGCAAAAGACCGGATATTCCAACAAAATATAAAATTGTAAACTAAATTGTGTATAAATTGAACGAGATCTATATATAGAATTTGATGAATGGTAAGTAGAGATTATTCTATTAAGTTTGTCATACTATTATCATAAAACTCATAGAACGATTTCTAACTTTTTTTTTTTTGAATATATAGAACGATCTCTATTTAAATTGTCCAGGTCCGGTTTGCGTTTATAACCATAATTACCTAAAATAATATATAGTATTAATTAAGAAAACCCGCATAAAAAGAAAACACAGGGTTTGCGTTTGCGCCTCGTATCCAACTGCTTAGTGCCCGCTTCAAAACTTTAGCGGTAAAGCAAAAAATCTCACCACCGCCACCATGGGTCGCATGCACAGCCGCGGGTACACCGGCATTTCTACGTATTCTTATTCGCATATTAACGTTTTCTTTTCTTCCACTTTGTTACAGTAAGGGCATTTCTGCCTCAGCTCTGCCGTATAAGAGGACTCCACCCAGCTGGCTCAAGATCTCTTCTCAAGACGTGAGCTCCTTGAATCGGTAAAGTTCGGCACACTATTTTGATATTCCAAATTCCGATTAGCATAATGTTTAAGCTGTAAAACATTAATTTAGCTGATAACCATTCAATTTGAATCGGTTTTGGAAAAAAAATTGATTAGTATGTAGTATTTTGGTTTTCAAATTCGAAACCAAACTGAATATAAAAGTTAACTGAACTAAAACTGAGCCGAATATATTTAAGTGTGAGCTGAACCGAAAACAGAATCGAAACCGACCTGATCATTATGGTTCACATTGGTTTTCGATTTTCTCAATTTTGTTTTTAGCTTTGCTCTAATACGCTGGTTGTTTATTGATTTCGAAAGGTCTGGCCCCTGAAATTCCCGAGGATTTGTACCACCTTATCAAGAAGGCTGTTGCTATTCGCAAACATTTGGAGCGAAACAGGAAGGACAAGGATTCCAAATTCAGGTTGATCCTCGTGGAGAGCAGGATTCACAGGCTCGCTCGTTACTACAAGAAGACAAAGAAGCTTCCTCCCGTCTGGAAATAGTAAGTCTATGTGCCGGTCCATAGCTTTATACTTGTGTCCTTATTTACGTATTGATGGATGGTATTATTGGTTTATTATTCCATTCATTGTTATGGTCCAAATAAAATTTACATGTTGGTGAACTAACATACGTTTGGTTTTATTCCTTTATGCATGTTATTTTTGTCTTGACGTGCGATGAAGTTATGCTATGATGGTATTAAGTCATCATTGTACTTGTATAATCCTATTACAAAATGGCTGTCCATGCACTTGGTCTTATTCTTATATTGTGATTTTCAATCAAATAAATATCCAGTCCACTTTAGTTCTCTGTTATGCAGGATGGGGCTTAGCATAGGTTGCTTGAATCCATTTCTAAGGTCGGAGTTTGGGAGAGTTATTAGAATACATGCACGAGTTTCGTTTAGTAAACAGGATTGTTTTTGCGTCTTTTTTAAATATGTAAGTTGCAGCGTTAGTTTGTGTTGAAAACTTTTTAGCAGAGAAATGCATGGTTAGTTTAGTTTCCGTTTGATCAGATTACTTTAATTCATAATGTTGTTGATTGCAGATCACCATGTCTCTCTAGCGGACTATCTTTCCTGTATGTATCTTTTTTCTGCATTATGTTGGAATACTGATTCAACTCATTGGTTTGCAGTGAGTCCACAACTGCCAGCACTCTTGTTGCCTAGATTTGGCATGTGGGTAGTGCAATTTGGGGTTTCTTCGTGGTTTAATGTGGATGCTCCGAGCTTGTTAGATCATGTTTTACTTTTCTGGCACGATGTGTTCTGATCTAAGACTATCATTAGATGTTAAAAAGTTTTTTTGTCTGAAAAAGAGTTAAGAACTCATTTTGCGTTCAATTCTACTTGATAATTTTTTTCTGCACTTAATTTAACTTTTGGAGTAAACTGGATTCCTGAAATGATGCTTAGCCATTGATTTACTATATATAGTAACAGAAGAATCTTCCCAAGCACACTGAGATTTGCCCTTGATCATATTTAAAGCTCGAGCCCAACAGGATTCAACGAAACCGTTTTCGACTTCCACATTCTTTCCTGCATCTCAGGTGACATGTCGATATTGAGCGGTGCTTTTGTGCTATATTGCCATTGAAATCGCAAGATTGTTATCTTTTAATAATAAAATCGACTCGAGCCAATTTTGTTTTCGAATTCGTATAATAATTTACAGGTATATATATATATCACTTAAATACTCTCATTTATATTGGGCTTACTGTCAATGGACTCAAAGCCTAAGATCCTATAATTTTACTTTATCAACACCAAAAGACCAAATGCTACGGCCCCGTGGCAACACTGGCAACGGCGCCGGGGAATGAGTTCTTGACTCAGATAACAGCGAGGAGCTCGTTCTTAGATTTATCCAAGATCAGAGAGATGAGGCTTATTCCTTCAGATGCTCGCCAATGTGTGTATGATTCAGTATTTTCCTCTACTAGTTCTTAGATTGTTGTGTCTTCAGTGGTACTGAATGCTGGCTTTTATATGTATCTATTTGTTGTGTAAAAGTGGATACTCTGTTTCAAGTATTATGTGAGTGTGCTGAGCTAAATCCGGAGCCTATCGAAGGTGAGTTCCAGTTATAAATTGGGAAATCTTTTCCTGTTGTGTGAGCATTTTTCTTCCACTGAATGAATGGTGATTTGCTGTTTTTGTTTATGCTTTATTTAGAAGGAGAAGAAGGAAATAATTGCATTTTTAGTGCCGATCGGTTGCAAGATGAAACTGGAGGTATGGGATCGACAACATGGAGGCATTCTTGAATTCCTTTCAATTTATATGCTTGCATTCTCTAGACACCTCTAATTACATATTGTATCTCCAGAGTGTGATGACCCGGAATGGTATTTCTCCCAGAATCCTACGATCACAATCGGTCATTCTAATGGTTATCATGACCTATCTCGAAATGTGCTTGAGGTATGCTAGTTACTGTTCATTCTACATCATCAATGCCGATGCTTTGAATTTGATCAAATGAACTTTTGTGACCGGAAATTCTGTTGTGCATTTCTTGTTTTCGTGTTATCTTTCAATACTTTACGTCTCCGGTTAAACTCTTGCATACATTTCTACATTCCTTTCTTGATTTGCTTCTTGGGCTTGACTCATTCATCCCACTTGCAGCTTCAAATCAATGATCAACGGTTTGAGGATGCGGAAGAGATGGGTCATCATCATCAGCCACGGTGAGCTTCCTTGTGTTATTTGCTCGTCAATTCATAACCAGGAATTTCAAGGTAAGGCAAAGCTTGTGTTGTTGTTGTTGTTGTTTTTAACTGATTTTGCGTCCTTTCTATGTGTTGTCTACTACTACTAATAATATTTAATGACTTAAACTGAGACGTGAATATTTTCCTTTTTCGAGAAATTTGCGTTTTTCTTCATTTCGGCATTCTTGTATCAGATTAACATAAGAAAATCCTAGATCTGCAGATAGATATGTAAAATAAAAGTTGGTGATGGGCGTGGATCAAATGAAGAAAATATGAAAAAGTATAAGATGGAGGGAAATGGAGGGAGTTGACGATAATTTTCGCACCTCGACAATGACCATAATCTAAAACTATCTTACAAAATCTTAAAAGAAAATGAGAAAAAAAGAAAGTAAAACACCTCCTTTTAGACTAGAAATTCTACAATTAGAAATTTCCTCACTATCAATGATGATGACTTTCCATTTTTTGTTTTTAAATAAATAAACACTGAAATTTCAAACAGTTTTTTATTCAAAGAATTAAACTTTGAACTATTTTATTACTATTATTTCCACAAATGAAGTTCTTCGTGAGCTTACACGTTGCATCTTGCTGTTTTATTTATTTGTTTTTGGAGAGTAATAAAGAAAAATCGGATGAGAATTCAAACTTTGAATAATGTGAACTAAATTCTTATTTTGACCAGAATTATATAACTCCATCCCCTTTGCTTTTTTTATTCCGAACAGATTACACAATAATGTCGACCTTTTACGATAACTTTGATGTTCTTGCCGGTGATGGCTGGTCGTGGCGGCGCCTTGGACTCTCCGGTTCCACCATCACCGAAGCGACAGCCACTCTTGCGGTGGCGACGCTAGTGATCATCTGTTTCTCATGGTGGGCCAAGAAACTCATCATCAAAACCAAACCGCCACCGCCGCCAGGTCCGCCAGGCTTGCCTATAATCGGAAACTTGCCGTTCATCAAACCCGATTTCCTTCAGTACGTCACCAAACAATCTCAAATCTACGGCCCCATCATCAAGCTTCACATGGGAAGCAAAATCTACATAGTAATAAGCTCCCCATCAATCGCAAAAGAGATCCTTAGAGACCACGACGCCACCTTCGCCAACCGCGACACTCCGGCGTCAGCCATAAACGGATCCTATGGCGGACTCGACATTGTGTGGAGATCCAACGGACCCGAACTTCACAAGCTGCGTAAGCTCGTCGTTCGCGAAATCATGTGCAACAAAGGGCTCGACGCTTGCTACGAGCTCCGCCGGCGCGAGATCCGACAGATGGTGAAGTACATATATGGGAAAATGGGGTCCTCCATTAACCTCAGTGAGCAAATCATCCTCACCACGCTAAGTGTCACCATTAGCATGCTGTGGGGCGGTTCGTTGAACGGAGAAGAAGCAGAGCGTGGGGTTGAATTCAAGGAACGATTAGAGGAATTTGTGGGATTAATCGGAGCACCCAACGTTTCTGATATTTTCCCAGTTCTCCGGCCATTGGATTTACAAGGGATTGAATCCAAAACCAAGAAGCTTTTGTCGTGGTTCTATGAGTTTTTAGAATCGGTGATAGAACAGAGAAGGAAGGTCGGAGAAGGAGAAGAGGAGGAAAACAAGGATTTTCTGCAACAATTGTTGGAGCTGAACCGAAGGGGAGATGCCAGAGCCTCACTGTCAATGCAGGAAGTCAAAGCTTTGCTGCTGGTAATGTATTTTCACCATAAACTTTTGAGATAACTACATGTTTAGCACTCGCCTATTACTGTTTTAGTACTTTATTTTTTTTTGATAAAATAGTACTTAAATTTACGTTTTATTTTTATTCTAATATTCATCGTCAAAAAATTAACGGCAAACTTATAAAAAAGAGAAAATCACATGTGGCATGTTGTCATGTTATTTTTCCCTCTTAGTTAGCATGTCATGTCAACTAAAATTATAAAAAAATACACACATATTAGTTTCCAACGTGTTGTTGTCTATCTCTTAACCAGTCCTACATATGTGCTTTTTTCTCTCATAATTAGGATGCTGTTAATTTTTTAACAGAGTATAAAAATAGAAACAAAACATAACATTAAGTACTATTTTGTCAAAAAATAAGTAGGTACTAAAATAGGGTGCTAAATATTTAGTTATCTCTAAACTTTTTATCATTCAATTTGCATAGCTAATTTTACATAATTCGGTACTTGTTTAGCTAAAATAAGTAAGGGTAATTATTTTATGCAGTAGGTGGAAATTAAAATTTTTTATGAGGTGCATGGTTTATAGGCTATAATTTAAAGTTTATATACTAAAAGCTAAGTCATTATCTTAAAATTTAAACTCTAATCTCTAAACCTTAGATTTTAATTTTTATAAACCCTAAAAATAAAACATATATAAAAACTTCGCCAGTGCAATGAATATAAATTTGATACGAAGGTTTCATTCGGTTAATTATTTTTATTAAAATATTAATGAGTTTTTTGTAAAAAAAAATTATCCTAACAAAAAATCATTGTTAATCTGACGAGTTGAGATGAGTATTTTTAGTAAAAAAGTTCCATCAAATATTTTAATCATCCAATCTAATATTAAGCTAAAGTATAAGGGCTTAGTACCGAATCGGGATTGAAATATTGATGTTGACTTTTTTGAAAACTTCCAATCTAATAAAAATGTCATTTGGCCATACTTATTAATTTCACATGACATTTTGAATCATAGCTGAATCTTAATTATTTTTTAAATTTTCTAATATTTTAATAAAATATTCAAATGTAAGTATTTTTTTAAAAGGGTATTTTTCTTAATTTAATAAAGCTTGACCTGGATTTAACACAATTTTAAGAGTTATATTTTAATATGAGGGGTAAAAAATTTATAGTCTAAATTTATAATCTTAAATTTTAAATTTTAATCTCTAAACTTTAAATTTGTTTGTCATAGCTTTTCTATTTTTAAAAAATGTTTATAAATTTATAAATGATTTTATAAGTTAACGTTTAAAGTTAAAGTTGAAAAAACTTCTTTTGACCGGAATGATATTTTAATTTGAGAATTTAATTGAAACGTGTTTAGAGATTAATTAAGATTATAGATTTCATGATTCTGAGCATTTGTGGGTATAGGATATGATAGTCGGAGGTACGGACACAACATTTACGACAATGGAGTGGGCAATGACGGAATTACTCCGGCACCCAGATAAACTGAAAAGAGCCGTCGATGAATTAGATGCGGTAGTCGGGGACCAAAACGTCGTCGAAGAAACTCATCTTCCTCGGCTGCTCTACTTGGAAGCGGTGGTAAAAGAAACATTTCGAATCCACCCACCGGCTCCGTTGCTACTGCCGCACATGGCCGGCGAAACCACCGTAGTAGCCGGTTACACCATCCCCAAACATTCCAACGTTTTCTTCAACGTGTGGGCAATACAGAGGGATCCCGAGCTCTGGGAAAATCCTCTCCGGTTTGAGCCGGAGAGATTCATGAAAGAATACGAGAAAAGGAATCATCTGGGAAACAGTTTCCATCTTTTTCCGTTCGGGTCGGGGCGGAGAATTTGCGTCGGGATTCCTTTGGCTGAAAAATTGGTGATGCATATTTTGGCAACGCTGGTGCATTCATTTGAATGGGGGTTGCTGGACGGTGAGAAACCGGACATCAAAGACAAGCTTGCTTTGGTCTTGGCGAAGGAAGAACCACTTGTTGTGGTTCCAATTCCACGTTTATCTAATTCACAACAATACCAATAAATATTCAGGTTTATTTCTATAAGACTATATATTCGATTCAGAATAATTAGTTAATAAATTGAATATGAATAAATATATTAAAAATAAATAACAGTCCTTTACTTTTTTCCTTTTCTTTTGTTAACAAATTAGATCCACCAACAATCGGTTGGTCTAGTGAGACGAGACACTAAGTCTCTTAAGTAAGGCCAGTGATTTGAATCGTGATGTTGTATATGGAGCGAAATGGATATGGAGGGTTACCCCATATTTGACATCGGTAAAATTTGATATGAATTAATCGATCAATGAATCAGATACTATGGTTAAATAAAAAAATAAATTAGATCCAATGAGTAAATATCTTAAATTGAGAAGTATTATGGGCTTATCCCACGTTCAAAAGTTCAGAAGGCCTAAATTTTCAATTACTATGGAGCCTAGTGTGCAAATTGAAGTTACTATTGCATATGTTTAAGCCCAAATAATAATCGTAAGTCTTTTCAAGGGATTGTTGAAGTTTTGTGTATGGGGCATTGGATGAGGTAAGAGTTAGATTCCTAATGAAAATTGGAAAAGACATTTGAAATATTTCTTAAACCATATCCTTTAACATAATAAAATAAATTTAGTATTAATACAATCAAACATTTGAAAATGAATTATACAGGTGAACAAAAGTAAGAAAAATTTTTTTTTCGTTGTCCCTCTCCACCCTTAATAACTCTGTCACTGTCCATACAAGTTTAAGCGATATCACACTGCTTATTACTTGCAACAACTCGTTTGTAGGAGAAATGTCTAATTTCTTATTATTAAGTTGAACATATGATACAAAAATTATATGTTTGTATGATAAATAACTTGGGGGTAATCCTTAATGAAAAAAATCCCTAACATAATACTTTCCTATAATCATTTGCAATCACTTTAACAACATCATTTTCGCACAAAAGGAAAAGGAAAAAGTGTCGATTTTTGTTTTGTAATAATTTTGCTCTGTCTCTAACACTATATTGCAAAAACTAGTACAAAACCATGTCCTAATTTTGTGGATTCTTTCGGTTCTTTTTTCATTCACAATCATTATTTCTTCCCCACCATCATTTTCACCTCAACATGCATCATTTTTAGGGCAAGATTTTTAAGTTTTTTTTAAGGAATATATAAATCATTACTAATTTGTTTTCAATCCCAATAAAATATAGCAAAATGCTTATGGTTGATGAATTACATGTCCACAACTTTTTACTCTTGTGAAAGTGAGGGATTCCCGCAACTAGTAGGTTTTAAATGATCGGTACAAATACAAACACAAGATTTTAATTAAGAGGTGCGAATTTTTTTACTTCGTAAACCGTATGAAATTTTAAATTTTTAAGAGTACGAATTTAGATCATCAATATAAAATACAAAAAAATTTAAAACATAATGAATAGAGGTTCGACTACCCTTAGAACTCATCGATCTATACCGACACGGATATAGATATTATTCATATAAGTATCGGTCATGCAATATCCGACTTAACAAGACAAATACCGAAATGTGTGTGGGCAATGGAGTGAAGGTGAAATGTGTGTGGGCAATGGAGTGAAGGTGAAATGGGTGTGGCTATATTGATTGCATGCTTACCTATTCATATACATGTGATTTAATTCGACACTTAATATTTTCCACCTTACTGACTCCCTTCTTTAATTATTTATCGGCCTTAACGAGCTGTACATAATGAATGCACAAATGCAAGCACCATCACACACACACATATATATCACTTAATAATTAGGAGAAAAAACAAAAATTTCAACTGCCAATTTAAATGCTTATATTTATTTATATATTGACTGCTTTGTAAGATCCTGTCTACAAAATTTTACTTGGAGACTGTTATGAGACGCTTTTATTGAGTTCATTATATTTTGTACAAAAATTGTAACGGAAGGGTCCGATCTGATTTAATTTGAATGTAATAAAAAATTTATTGTAATTATCGAATATTAAAATATCTTGAAATAAAAATATCAAACATCTTGGTGTGTTTTCAATGGAAAACTGCCCCTTCAGTTATCATTGAATTAGATTCAGTAGTGATAGTGCCGTGGGTTTTGCAGCATGAACGGAGGTTGTGGAACTTGTGAAGGTGGTTTAAACGTATCGATAATCAGTGTCAGACATTATCTTGTGTGTGTTTTAACAATGTATTTAAAGAAGCGAATGGAATAACGGATACTCTAATTAAAAGATGGATGGCTCGTGCATTTTGATTCTAAATGTTTGAATGATGGGGCATCGTCTTTGATTGTTGGTGTATTTTCGATTTTTGTTGTATGATATTACGTTTTTTTTTTCGCTAATAAAATCATACTTTTTGATAAAAAAATATCAAACATCTCTCTTGATAAGTCGGTCTCGGAAATGACCCTTAGTTTTTGTTTTATTTTGTAGATGACAGCTTAAGGGGAAAGGCTCCATAGATTTTTCCCACCTACTACATAGACATTTCCCCTCTATGCAGTCGTCACTACTTTGCTTTGTTAATTTAAATATTCTCTAGATGGGGAAAATGAACCCCCTAGGGTAGACTAGTGGTGATCTCTTATTTAATATATATATATATATATATATATATATATATATCGATACACGAATTAATATTAGTTGTCGATAACTGTTCACGTAAATCTGATAAAAATCGTTTAAAATTGTTCGATTGAAATTTAAACATGAACAAACGATTCAGAAGAGAAGTAGTTTTCATGAAGCCTTTTAATCATGAATCTCCAACATATATTAATAATTGTGACAATAAAATTTGTTATTCTATGATGAAATTTCTTATAAAAATTCTTAATATGATTTGATGATGATCTATGTGTTAAGCATATACGAAACAAATATTGATAAAGGGACAACTTAGTTATTATCTTCCTAGGTAAATTTTTATACGATAAGAGCTAAGCAATTAAATGCAGTACCCAATTTAAATCAATGAATCAATTACTGATAATTATAAAAGAAAAAACTTCATCTACAATCTAAGTACTATATATTAATAATGAGAAAAAGAGTACTTCAACTATGTGGATAGAAAGGAATAAAAGAGAATGGTAGCTGGCAGATAGAAATAGCTAAACGAGTACTCATATAGGGCTTTATAAATCATTATCTCAATTAAAATGCCATCAAATTATGAACTGTCCACGAAAATGAAGCTAAGCAAAACAAAACAGCTATATGTAAATCTATAGTTTTAATTACGAATTCCATCCCTTCATTTCCTGAGAATAGAGAGATTAATCCTTTTAATCTGTAAACTGTTAGTTTTTAACATCTCGTTGTATTTAAATTGTTTATTTTATTTTCTGTATTTGCTATTTCCTTCCCTATATATTTAAATTATTAATTTTTAACCAATAAACGTTGTTTGTATTGGTAAGACACGTTACACTCTTAAGGAGAGAACACAAGTTTAAATTTCGAAAACAACATTGTTAAAAATGGCAGCCTCACACCTCTAACATAAACTGCCAAACAGACATATGTATTACCCAAAAAAATTATTGATTTTCAAGTTGGTGATTTAATGACGATACTTAACAATGTTATCTAATAGAACTACTCAGTTTCATAAAATACAAATATCAACTTCTTATGATAATAAACGCTAAAATATATTCAGTCTTACGTTTTTTCACGTCTTTATATATAAAGTATTGCCGGCAATCCAACTGAGTTAAGCTTTTTCAACTTATTTATCAAATTTTTGTGTGTAAATTATGATGAAATAGTTATTAAAAGGTTACTTTTTGTTCTTATAATAGTCTTAATTTATCGATTTGGCTTCTATAGTATTTTCGCATCAATTTAAACAATAAAAATAGTCGAATTGTATCACCGTTTGTCCCTTGACTGACACTTTAATCTTAATTTTTAAATTTCAAACTTAAGTCATAATCTTTAATCAAAATGTTTATCAATCTAAAGTGACTGTAAAACATAAAAGTATTTCTAAACCCTAACTGTAATGCAATACGATTATTTTAAAAATCAAATTGATACGAAAATAATAAATTAAGACTACTACATAACAAAAATAACCTTTTTAAGCCTTATTTAAATATCAAAATGGATTAAAGTGTAGAAATATAATTCAAGAGTGTATCTAGCTTTTTCGAAATATCAATATTGGCAGTGCTTGACACGCGCTAAGCCCGAACGTAAGGCAGTCAAAGAGAGGCTGATGGCAGAGTATGTAAGCCAATTACCCGCCAAACACCCGAGTTTCGGCGCCGCTGTCAGCCGGAAAAATAAATTAATATAAATATATACACGCGCGTGAGATGTTTTGGGTGGAGCGCACGCGTGAAAAGGGGAGGTGATATCACATTCGGAACAGGAGAGTGGTTTGATAGCTTTCAGTGGGGTCCATAGCAAAGAAAAAACGAGTCGCTCTCCATCTGAGCTGTTAGATGGCTACTGGCCGGCTCGCCTGTCTTGATTTAGAGCCGCGCAAATTACTCGTGATTCCCCTATCCTATCCGCCTATGTTCCCACTTGTATTTTAAGACAACTCCTCCCTTTGTCCTTTCAAGTCTAAATTTTAAATATCAACTCAAATTTCATCCAATAGAAAATTTTATCCAATAGAGTAATTGGTTTAAACTTTAACATTATGAATAAAATAAATTAAATTAAAAAATCGTTATTAATAATAAATATTTATAATATTTAATCCAAATTAATCAATAAGTAAATTAGATATCGATACTAAAAGAGAAGTATACATTAGGAGAGCTAAACTGGTGACCCCAAAAGAACTTTGTGAACAAAAATCTTTGCCTTTTTTTTGGTGTCTCTATGCCTCCAAAGTTAAAAACTTTAAAAACTAAACTATTATATTCATAAAAACACTAATTTTAAACTTTAATTATAAACTCTAAATTTAATTTTTAAACATGCATAAAAATACCAAAAAGGCGGACAAATTATATTTGAACTTTGTCAATGAGTGGGAAGGTATCGTGATAAAAAAAATTATCATCTAAATAATTTTGTCAACCTAAAGCCCGTGCACGCGTTACAGTCGAAGAATAAATAACGGTAGAAGAAAACTTAACATTCTCCCCATACCCCCTTATATACCTAGCAGACTACATTCACAGGCTCCAATCCTACAACCTTGACCACTTCGTTTTCAAATCATTACTCCTAACCTTA
Source organism: Hibiscus mutabilis (assembly GCA_019671005.1). Lineage (NCBI taxonomy): Eukaryota > Viridiplantae > Streptophyta > Magnoliopsida > Malvales > Malvaceae > Hibiscus > Hibiscus mutabilis. The sequence goes on from CM033716.1 coordinate 861,880, forward strand.
TACATATCCGATTATCGTACTATTTATATTCAGAGTCGAGCTAGATTATATACTTAAATTGAAAAATAATTTTTTAATTCGAAATTAATCGAAACGAGTTATTTGATTACTCAGTTTTTCACGTTTGAATTGAATTGCACGACCCAAATAAAGTAATTAATAATTAGTGTAAATATATATTTGTTCCATATCAGTTTTAAAAAGTGCAACTTGGTCTCTATAAACAAATAATAATAATATTTTTAAAAAATTATAAAATTTCCAATAACCTTATAAAAATTATAAAAAATATATATTTTTAGATTTATATGATATGAAAATGTTAGTTATATGAAACTTAAACTCAAAAACTCTACTTCAAAAATATCAAATTACTTACCATTTAAAAGAATAAATTTCGATTGCATATTTGTATATTTGCTCCAATTACTAGACATGGAGGGGTCGGGTTGTAAAAAAGGGTAAACCCATGACCCATGAAACATCGTAGCTAGAACTGATAGGAAAGGACTAATGATTTAGAGGTATCTAAATACCTATGACTATGACGCTTGTGTTATATTTTTGCTGCCCATTTTGGCCTTTTTTTTTCTCTAACGTAGGCCATCCTAAGCATTTGAAATCCCATGAATGCCCTTGATTGTTTAAAGGATGGTTCCCTCGTATGGAGACGTAAGAAAGGGTCCCGGTCAGTCGTTTCAATTTTGTACAATCACAAAATGGACAAAAGTGGGGGTGTAATCGCAAAACAACTATTAAAGTCGGTTAAATCAACCTATTCGAATATGAGGTGGAATGAGTATTTATACATTCCCTCTCCTAAAGACGAAATTAAAATTTGAGGTAGAGAATAAAATATAAATGTTGAAAAAGTAAAGAACAAATACATAATGTTTCTAATTTTTTCAAAAAAATAAAATAAAAGTAAATAAAAAATGCCCCTGTTAGATTAACTAGTTTATTATAAAAAATTAAATACATACATACAATTTTATGTTTGGTGTCTTTTCTTGTTGTGTTAATTAAATCTTTGATGGTGGTCCACAATGAAAAAGTTATGTTAGGGGTACCAAAATTTATAATATCGTCGTGCTCATAATCTCAAGTTAATAAATTAAAAAATTCAAAGTTTTAGTGTTTTTATTGGAGTATCCGAAGTCAAGTTGGGGTAGATTTTTTTAAGGAATAAATTGTTCTCATGCTGTTTTTATCGTTTATGAAGTTTAAATTCGAATTTATTTAAGGACATAAAGGTTCTTAATTGGAACATAACCATTAACATTTTCTATGTAATGCATGCAAATGATAAGGAAGATAATCAAATAACAAGTGTGATAAATGTTTTAAAAGCATATAGAAACAAATCATATGCATGGGGTTAAAAGAGGTTGTTCGGTCATAAATTGCACTCCCAACGCCAACTACCGGAAGCAATCGTTTAAATAAGTAATTTTTTTGATCTAACATGTGGTCTAAGTAAAAAAATAGATAATATTATTTTTAAAAGATTAAAATTTAATTATTTTATTTGTAAGTTGTTTGTGTATTATCAAAAAATTAAGTAGTATGTGCAAGGAAACCCGAGTCTTCTAATGAACTTCAAATTTTTTTCAATGAAGTCGTACATTGAGACATTTAAAATTGACGTTTGCGTGAGTTGATGACATAAAAAATAATTAAATAAATAATTTGTATTAATTAAAACTATAATTAATATAATAAAAAATGTCCATTATATAATTTTTAATGTATTATTTGCCATATTTTATTTTAAATTCTTAAAATATTTATTAAAAAAATCTAATGATTAACTCTTCGTGTTTTATTGAAATATTTTATTGTACTCGTAAATAAAATTCATCAGAAAGATCAAATCAGATCATGATGATGATCAAATGTCCCCGCTCTGACCCCTTAGGGGCCCCACTTCGCCTCTCTTCACTTTAAAGAATCTTTCTGTCCTCCATTACCCGCAACTCAATGCACCATCAAAATTATAATTTTTTGTTCCTTTTTTCCAAAAATATCCTCAAGCCCCGATATGTAAAATTCAAAATATTTTACTGTAATTTTTTTACACTATTTTAAAAATTAAATTCCCTCTCCTTCCACTGTTTGTCTCTGTATATATAAGTTCACAATCACCGGTTCATTGGAGAGAATTCTCGCTCCCGCATTTCATTTTTTTTCTCGGTTTTTCAAAAACCCCAGTTTTTAAAAATGCGCCGTGTACCGGTGATGCTCAGCTTTGTCGCGGTTGCTACACTGGTGGTGGTCTTAACTCCTGTCACTGGATATCGTCCATGGCCATACTTCAAACCCAACAGTTCCGATTTAATGTTTGGCGGCTCCAAAAAATACGAGGGCTCATCGGAGTTTGTCCATATGAGATACCACATGGGACCAGTGCTAACTGCCAATATCACCATCCACCCAATCTGGTACGGCCGGTGGCAGAACTCCCAGAAGAAGATCATCCGCGAGTTCATCAACTCGATCTCCTCCGTTGATTCCAAGCACCCATCGGTGGCCGGGTGGTGGAAGACGGTCCAGCTTTACACCGATCAAACCGGGGCCAACATTTCCCGTACGGTCCTTTTGGGTGAAGAGAAAAACGACCGTTTTTACTCCCACGGGAAGTCCCTCACCCGCCTTTTGATTCAGTCGGTGATAAAAAGCGCGGTGTCCGCCCGTACGAGGCCGTTGCCGATAAACCCAAAGAGCGGGCTCTATCTTCTTCTCACATCCGACGACGTGTACGTCCAGGATTTTTGCGGCCAAGTCTGCGGGTTCCACTACTTCACATTCCCGTCGATCGTGGGATACACGCTCCCATACGCATGGGTGGGCAACTCCGCCAAGCTTTGCCCGGGAATCTGTGCTTACCCTTTCGCCGTGCCGACGTACATGCCGGGGTTAAAGCCTTTAAAGTCACCAAACGGTGACGTGGGAGTCGACGGGATGATTAGCGTCATCGGACACGAGGTTGCCGAGCTGGCATCCAACCCACTTGTGAACGCTTGGTATGCCGGACAAGACCCCGTGGCTCCGGTGGAAATCGCTGATCTGTGCGAGGGCATTTACGGAACTGGAGGCGGTGGGTCGTACACGGGGCAGTTATTGAACGATAGAGATGGAGCCACGTATAACATGAATGGGATCAGACGGAGGTACTTGGTTCAGTGGGTCTGGAACCATATCGTGAGTTACTGTACCGGGCCTAATGCGCTTGACCAGTGATTTTTATTTAATTTTTTGAAACCGGTGTTTCTGTCTTGGCATTTTGTCTTGTCTGTTTATGACAGTTTTTGTTCTGCCTGTTGGGGTTCTGGGTTTTGGTTGATGATTGGATTAGTTAAGGTAGTTACGTTTGTTAAATATGTACTTTGTAGTAATAAGTTTGATTTTCCTAATATACCATCCTCGTATACCCATACATTGTACTTGTCCTTCAATTTCCACCACCTTCTCAAATTAATCCTTTTGATTCATGATTCAGTTTCTTTGATCGATTTCTTCCGGTTTTCCTGGAAAATGGAACACATAGTCATTGTCAAATTGTCAATGTCACTGTTTTCATAAATATGAGATAAGATCCACTTAAACATAATGTAATTTTAGATTGGTTGATAGGTAAAAATGGATCACTAAGATTAATTTATATATATATATATATATATATTACTGAAAAAGGAGTATAAACACAGATGAAAGAGATAAGCCTATCAATATAACAGCAAGTGCCTGCCCATTAACTAATAATATTAATAACTCACCAGAACAAACGATAATGGCTATAAATTTTTGCTTCTAATATACAACTGCACAATTATGGTGTCGTATCAGATGATTAAAAATGGTAGGCTCAACGAGATTGAATGCACTTTTGCACCAGTATGTATAACTTGTAGATTTATTGTTTACAGTTGCAGAATCAAGAGTACTGGAATGGATACACGATTTTATGTTAGGGGTAAACTTTTAAAATTTTAGAAGAAATAGATTTTCATTAGAAAATACATTAAAAAAATTAAAAAGTGTTTAAATTATATACAAATTTTAGATTTTCAGGAGACGATCGCTCTCTAATATCCTCTTTGTCCATCCCGGCCGGAGGATATACAAATAAAATATAGTGTTTGCAAAATGTTTGTAACTGGACTCGACTCCAAAAGAGAATGTATCTGCGAAATGAAAACATGGGCTCCGAAAGTGGAGATTCTTCTTGTGCAGAATGTGGAGTTGAATCATGATGTGGCCTAATAAAAAAACTGTTCGACAGTCCACGGTCGAACTCCTATGGAACAATGGGATTCTTTTACTCAAACTCGGGTGCGATTAGATAGTCTATATTCATGTTTCTACGTTTTAAGTTGTGTTACTCGGACTCGGGGGTGGACATCTAATTCAGGTTTGTTATACTGTCTTGATACTCTTAAGTACTATTGCCTTTATCGAGCACTGCCGTGACAATATAAATGGCACAGCCGAACTATGAGCGCCGTGTCTGGGCCATCACACTGTTAGGATCCGGCAAATCAGAAAAGCTCAATGTTGCGTATACTGAACTCGTATGGGCTGAACTGCTTTGAGATTTTATAATTGAAGTTGTGGGTGAGCCTATGCATCTAGTGGGAAACTCAATTGGGGTGGTAAAAGTGATAATCGGGTCGTTCGGGTCGGATCATTTGTAATTTATTCCGTACCTTTTCGACAATGTCAGCAACAATTTCTTCCTCTTTAGCAATGGCGTTATCATTTGTATTTGAGATATATTTTGATACACAAGTTGTGTTAAAAAAATTATACAATCTTTTATATTTGAACTATAAAATCCAAAACCTACTCTAACCCTAACACCTTAAATCCTAAACTCTAAACCCTAAACCTTAAACTTTTAATTTTAATTATAAACTCTAAATTCTACCCCATACAACCTAACTCATTAAACCCTAACTCAAAATTTTAAACTTTAAAATTAAAAGACTTGAGTAAACTTTAAATCGTGTATCAAGATATTTTCTTTCGTATTTTTCTTCACTCGTAAGATATGATATAAACTCGAATCCGATTTGATATTATGTACAGAGAGTTGCATATGAATGTATCAAAATAAATTCGAAACCGATGTTAATTGAATTTAGTCATTATATTCGTAATTAAGTTCGTGGTTTATGTCAATTGTTATGGAAGTCCAAATAAATGAAAAATGACGTCAGGACTCAACCACTTATCCTCCAACTTCCCAAGTCGAAGTCCACCTGTCGTGGGATGTGGATTATCAAATTTTAAAATAAATCAATAGAATACAAAATTTATTATATCTATGATGTTAAAATTTAAACTCTTAATATTATTTAATAAATTTAGAGCATCATCGTACCAAAACCAACTTATAATTGATTTAATTTTTTTATTAACTATGATTCGAACCCATACAATAATATAAGCATCCTTAACTATTAAGTCAATCAGTAAATTTTCAATTGATTTAATTTTTAATCCATTTGTATAAACACATACACATATATTATAAAAAAATATGCTTTAAAATCTTATCTATTTATGCTACCTTATCTCATTCAGTTCACTTTCATTCAAATACAAACTAATTTAATTACAGGTTTCATAATAAATGAAAACAAATATGTAAAAAAATATTATTTCAAAAGAATAGCAAGTGTTGTTTTCATTAGTTTTTTTCCCTTCATTTTCTAAAAGGGCATTTAAAGGGGAGTTTGGACTCACAAATTTGAGTAGCCATCTTCATGCTTGGAGTCTCTTTTAAATGCCTTTAAATTTAGGAGTCTTTTTCATATATCTTTATTATTTAAGAAACCAAATTACATGTTTCGAATTGGAACATTAAAAATAGCCAAGAAAAGACATTTTAAAAAAAGAAAATATAAATATCAAATGACCAATTAGGCTTTAATTGATGAAAGGGATGTCAGGGGCAACCATTGTACCCATCATATATATAGGATTTTATCGCAATACAATCATTAATTTCAACATTTAGCATGCTTGGACATAATAGTAAGAAAAACAATTACTAAGGTAATAAATTACTAGTGATATATATTTTTTTCATTACGAAAATTTTTAAATCATTGTCATGTGTTCTTTAATTTATTGACATATATATATTTTTTTGACAAATTTTAATTTTACCTAAAGAAGAGGGATTCTAAGGGAACAAATGAGGTGCTCTTAATATGTCTAAAATTCACGACTTAAAATAAATGAGAGAACAAAGATAAGCAGTTTGGCCAACCGACCAAATGTGCTTAATCATTAACATATGTTTTTGATCGTTTATTTAAATATTAATTAAAGACACATTATGATAGTTTTTTAATATCATAGTATAATTGTATAATAATATCTGTTCTTTACTCTTAATCTTAATCGTATAAAACATTTATATTATGTAAACAAACTAGTTAAACTCAAATTTCTTAAAATAATTCGAATTTTTAGAATAACTCAGGTGAATTACACACGATAAATAAAATTAAGTTTAAAGGTCACATAATTGACTGGGTCGGGCAGGTTTATGTCGCGACGTGATGCAAGTACTGACCTACTCTATTTTAATTAAGCTGCCTAAGTAAACAATTACCATATTTCTTGGCCAAATCTTTTTTACCATATTTTAATCTCTCATTTAAGGTATCCCCGCCCATCATACGTTAACAGAAAGGGGTAAATTTCAATTTTGGTATCCGAACTTTGCTTGAAGATTTCAATTTCACATGTAAACTTTTGTTTATTCAATTAGACACTTAGATTTAATTTTAATGCTTATTTTGGTTTCTAAACTTTCTTTTCGTCTAATTAGATACACAAATTTATCTTTTTGGTTCAAATTGATATTCAATAGTAACTTTTTTATTCAAATTAGTTTTTACCGTTTCTTAAATCAGTTTGAATTAGAAAATCAAATTCAAGTATCACTTTGAATCAAAAAAGTTAAATTTAAGTACCAAAATATATATTTAAACCCCAATAAAATTAACTATTAGTTGGCGTAACGGATGAAAGATTAAATTCCTCAAGCAAAATTGCTTTAATTCTCGAATTTGAATGAAGCATATTTGATAGAAAGGATTACCACATAATGGATACTTGTAATACTCAATTCTGATTAAAAGATGGACAATTAAACTCCCACAAAATCATTTATAAGTTGGGACAAGGGGTTAGGTTTCCAAACAAAATAAATGTTCAAATCTTAACATTGTGAACAAAAATAATAAAATTAAAAGGATTATTTTCATAAAAAATATATGCATTATATTCGTATAAAACCTATTAATAAATCGAATATTAATGATTAAAAAAACGCCCACAAAAAGCCGTCAACATTTTTGCATAATCAAATCCCAAAGTCTTGCCAAAAAGGACCCAAACTCAATTAAAATCTCAAAATCCCATTTCTGGTCTTAGCCTTTTGACACAAATTCCATCTCAGAAAAGGTGTCAATTCTCTCTTTCTAGACTCTAGAGAGAGAAAACGCCATGGATGTGAGGAAGATAGTAGTTGTGGTCGAAGATGTAGAAGTATCGAGAACAGCACTTCAATGGAGTCTCCACAATTTGCTCCGATACGGTGATTTGCTGACTCTCCTCCACGTCTTCTCCGCCACGAAATCAATGAGCAAAAAGAAAGCGAGGACGCTCCGGTTGCAAGGCTATCAGCTGGCTCTCTCCTTCAAGGAGATATGCAACTCCAATTTCTTTAACGTGAGTGAGTCAGCTCAGTTCCCTGTAATCGCAGATTAAGAGACTTAATTTTTTTCTTTTTAAATATTGAGAGAATTTTGTTAAACAGACAAATATTGAGATGATTGTGACGGAAGGGGACCGGGAAGGGAGGAAGATCGTAGCCATGGTGCGAGAGATTGGTGCCTCTGCTCTTATCCTTGGCCTTCATCACCAGAGCTTTCTTTACAAGTGAGTCAACTCAACTCGGTTCCTCGTGTTAATCATTGCTTTTAGAGATATAAAAATTTCCTGGGTAGTAGTTTGGGGGTAAAGGAAGGTACAAAGAAATGGTTCAAATTGTCATAAGATATTAGTAGTTGTTTAGGTTGGTAATTTTCAACACCTTTCACCTTTGAAACTATTGATCAAATTTGGATGATTATAGACAATTATTGATAATGATGATATTGTTCAAGAAATATAGACAAGGTCACGGTTGGAGTAATAAAATTATTGTTTATTGAAATCATAGATCAGAGTTTGAGTTTTGTGTCTCTTATTCTTTAAATTTGTAATGATAAAATGACTAAACTATATAGAGCATGATAAAGGACAAAAGCGGATGCATGTGGACCCTAAGAGAGCAATTGCATCTCTATTTTTTTAGAAAATAAATTTAATTTAGTTTAGTTTAATGTGTAAGGGTAAAAAATATGCATATCTATTTGAGTTTTTTTTTATATTTTATTTTAGACTATATTCTTAAATTTTTAGATCTGTCACTGATAGAGGACATGATACAATGACCGCCAATTTTTGTTTGTATGATGACATTTTAACTATGTCAATTTATACATTTATTAAACAACCTTGAAAATGCTTGAGAAATTAAAAGCGGGACCAAAAGAGAGGCCCCGGGTTGCACTTTAGGGTGAACAAGTTTGAGGCATTGTTCACTAAACCCGGCTTGGATGGACAAGCATGTGGCTATGTCTGTTAGCAATGGTGAAGAAACAGCCAAAAGAAAATTTTGGGTCCACCTTGTTTGCTATATGTATATATATATAATATATACACATATTGGGATGCTATTAGGATAGCTGAACTCTCTTGTCTGTTAGAAATGGATGCAAAGTTCCCGAAACACTAAGTTTTTACAGAATATTGTCTGCTCGAAAAATATGGTACAAAGTTTGATTTTTTTATTCCATATTGATATGGTACAAAGAATTCATGACAATATCTTAAACTTGTTGGTGAAATTTTTTATTCTAATGACTATGGAGGGGATAATTATCCCACACAAATTGACCCAAATCCAAAGTTTGCAATTAGTTTCAGAATTTCATGAAATAAATGACTGACTCAGATCAGTGTCTTGATTGGCAATAGGTTGGCATTGGCCCACGATAACAACATAGCAAACAGCTTGAGCTGCAGAGTACTTGCCATCAAACAACCAGAAGTGGCACCACGGAGGAGCAACAAGACCAGAGAAATGTTACCACCACTCGACGGTTCAACTACCTTGGACTTTTCCCAAATTGAAATTTCCGGTTTGCAGTAAGATTCAAAACCCACCATTTATTTTTTCTTTTCTTCTCAAAGTTACCCATTTTTCTTGCACTCTGTCTTTGGATCATGAAACAAGTTTTCTACCGACGCCGGTTGTTTCATTTGGTAGACTCGTTGATACTTTAGGAAGTATCGAGGTTCGAGTCTTGTCGTAAGTCCAATAATTTGTAAGGGACATTATCGGGAAACAAGTTTTCAATCCAACATGGGTTGCTTCAGTCGATTGAGAATCGTTATTATCTTGACGAAAATCACGATTCAAATCTTTGACCTATGGTGCCTCATTCATTGCAGGGTACCTGACATTCCCACACCAAAAATCCCATACCGAATCTGTCCAAGCCCTTCTGCAATTATTTGGAGGTCAAGAAGGTCGAGGAAAACACGGAGCTTTTCAAATGGAGAATAACGTTCAAACTTAGATTATCATAATTGTTATTATTGTATCTAAATTGCATATAGTTTGTGAGCTAATTTTCTCTGCAACTTGGATTTTTCTTACACAATATTACACCACACCAAAAAAATGGGAAATGAACAGTTGAAATTGACACCATACACTGTAACACCCCAAATTGGGTCTAGGAGAATGTTATTAAATTAATAACATTAAGTTCTTTTGACTTGTCCTCAAAAGTTGAATGAGTTAATTGTGGGTTTAAACGAAAGAAAAGAAGAAATGAGTGACCTTAATAAGAGTACTAAGAAGATTAAAATGGAAGCTTTGCATGCTAAACAATTTATGATTTGTGGCTTAAACACATGTCTAATGGAGGGATGGCATGAGTTAAATGAACTGGCCACTTGGTTCAAAATTAACAAAAAAAGAGTCATCTACTTTCCCTAGTGTGAGACAGAAACAAAAATGGTTGAGAGATTAACAAAAAAAGAGTCATCTACTTTCTCTAGTGTGAGACCGAAACAAAAATGGTTGAGAGATTAACAAAAAAAGAGTCATCTACTTTCCCTAGTGTGAGATCGAAACAAAAATGGTTGAGAGAGAGAGCTTGGAACCAGCCATGGATGTTTGAGTTAGAGTCAAATTGGCTTCAATTTTCATGATTACCGAATGCTAAGAAGTAGGTGAATGTTTCTATCTCCTTTAGTTGCAACTCTGTTCAATTTCTATGAGTTTTTCCATGAAATGTGTTGCTGGATTCTATGAGAAACTCATCCATGTCGTTGATTAATGTTAATTGTTTGATTGATATGGTTGGTGAATCATTAAACATAATTTTGGTTGTTCATAGTCAGATTAAATGTATACACGTGACTGTTCTGTTTTATGTATATATATAAGAGCATGAAAGGATTGAGCTGAGCATGTATGTATGTGAGTATGAATCGGGTCTGTTTTAGGAGCTTATAAGGGGCTGTAACAGAACCAAATTACTTGAGAAATGTTAACACATTGCTGGAAAATAGCATTGAAATGTTGCCATGATAGAGTGACCGAACATATTGATCAATAATGCCATGATTTCACATGTTTAACATGTAATTAAACCGACCTAGACTTGTATGAGTATGTATATAAGTTGAATTAACATGTTAGAAGTACCATCTAAGTGATTAATGAAGCTAAAAATCTAGCTTGGTGAAATATGCCCAAAAAACTCTGTTCTGGGCAGTAACTTTGAACATTCACCATAAATAGTAATGGTTGAATTAAAGACTGTAATTTATATGGTTAGAACCTTAATATGTCTAGTTTCATTAGAAACAAACGGAATTGAATTCCGAATTGTAAAACAGATTATGGAAATGAAACTCTAGGGACAGTGCAAACTGTCAAGTGGTGTAACTTGGCCTGTCTTTAAGTTAAAAACTGTATTAATTGGTAAAGAATAAAAATGCAAGGCCTATATGGTTAGAAAGATAGTTAAGTTATCTTTCTAACGGTGTAAACGGTTTGAAATTATGACGTACAGAATGAAAGTTATGGACGTTTAAGTAAGTAGTGCACCTATTGCTTGGCAGCAGCAATTTAGATGTCCTGGACAGTTTTGTAAACTGTTTTGAACAGTTTGGTTACTGCCCTGTTTTGCCCAAATTGGGATGTAAACAATTGTAGTAATGTGCATTAATGTATATATATGAATATCCTGCATGTTTCTTACATGAAATATATGAATATTGTTGCCATGTTAAGTGATTGTGTAAACATATTTGACTGCTTGAGATAGGTAATTATTATGCTCAATGTACCTTGTTTGACATTTATTTACTTGTATGAATTGCTAGAGCAATGAGTAAATATTGTGGAGGAAGAAAGATTGGAGCATTTGAAAGCTAAAAAAAGAAGATTTGGATACAAGACAAATAAGCTAGCTTAGAGTATTGTGAGTGTAGTTTACTATAGGGTTAGGACTTAGGTCCTAACCAAATATACATGACTACCTTCTTGCTATTGATATGTCATGATAATGAGCTTAATTTAACTTGAATATGAATAAAAAGAGAAGATTGGACTAAACTAAAATTGTGAGTAAGTAATAGCATGCAAATTGATAAATTAATTAGAAAGAAAAGTGAAAACAAATGTATGATTTCATGCCTTGGATATGACTTATTCGAATGCTTGCTTGATAATGTTCTATGATGTAAATGCTTGATTCTTGATGCCTTGGGTGTGAACCATCGAATGCTTGCTTGTATGGATTTCTATGATGAAAATACTTGATAACATGAATTAAGTCATGAAATAAAGACCTTGCTTGAGGCCTAAGATGGCATATGTAAAATGTTTACTTGAATATCAAGTTAAATTGCAAAATGATGAGCTAAGGCTCAATTGGCCTAAGGGCTAAGCTTGACCTTGATATAACTTACTTGAATGTGATCCTTGAACATGAAACACTTGAAAACGTAAAAAGTAATTAAAGAGCTAAGGCTCAATTAGCCTAAGGGCTAAAGCATGATGTTGCTATACCTTGCTTGAATTGATTCTTGAATGAGATAAGATATCTAAGTCGCTCTTTCAATGGAAGTCTTTGGATATTAGAGTGTGATACTTGGTCTGCCTTGGGACTATGGTCCATGAGCTACGGCTCTGGGGGACGCCCCATTGATTTGTGAAATGTTATTGGCGACAGTAGGAGGTAACGAGGGAGTTGTACGAAGATTGGCGATAGTTTGGTTGGATAGATGTGAAGTTAGTATTGACATGTTTCGATATTAGCCTTTGCTTTGTGCTTTGAGCTAAGTATCGCTTGGACATATACGGTCAAACTCAGACCAAGGTTATTCATGATTAAATCTATGATCCAAGGCGAACAAGTAAAAGGCATCTAAATACCAAAGGCTCAAATTAAAGAAAGTAAACAAGAATTACCAAAGGGATAAACTAAAGTAATCAAATGAAAATAAATGAAGCATAAAGCATACTTGGAATACTAGAATTACTTGACATGTAAACTTGAATACTTCAATTACTTGACATGTAAACTTGCTACTTGAATTACTTGACATGTAGACTTGCTACTTGGATTACTTGACATGTATTCTTGAAATGACAAACATGTAAACTTGAACTATTTGCTACTTTACTTGTATACTTGAACTTCTTGCTACATGAGTATTACTTGAAATAGATCTTGATCTTACTTGAATTCATGAGTACTATTTGTAAACTTGTCTTGAATGAAAAGCTTGAAATGCATTATGGTTATACTTGACTTGATAAAAATGTGTATTGCTTGAGTGTTGCTGCCATGTACACCTTGTACATGAAAATATGGACTGTTTTATGTGATTAACATGTAAAACTTGAGTGTTGCTGCCATGTACACCTTGTACATGAAAATATGGATTGTTTTATGAAATTAACATATAAAACTTGAGTGTTGCTGCCATGTACGCCTTGTACATGAAAATATAGACTATTTTATGTGATTAACATGTAAAAATTGAGTGTTGCTGCCATGTACACCTTGTACATGAAAATATGGACTGTTTTATATGATTAACATGTAAAACTTGAGTGTTGCTGCTATGTACACCTTGTACATGAAAATATGGAGATTAACATGTAAAACTTGAGTGTTGCTGCCATGTACACCTTGTACATGAAAATATGGATTGTTTTTTGTGATTAACATGTAAAACTTGAGTGTTGCTGCCATGTACACCTTGTACATAAAAATATGGATTGTTTTATGTGATTAATATGTAAAACATGAGTGTTGCTGCCATATATACCATGTAAATAAAAATATGAGTTGTCTTGAAATGTTAAAATGTATAAGAATACTATATGGGCTGTTTTGTCAAAGTGTGATCAAATTATGAGTTGTCTTGAAATGTTAAAATGTATAAACATGTAAAATGGATAGATTTGAATAAATTAGAGGTCACCATGGACTGTTTTGCTTGTATATGTGTATATATGTATTTAATGGAATCTACATACCTTGCTACCATGTATTGCTTACATGTGATTAAAATGGGTTGTTTAAGTATGTTATTGGAATATACATACCTTGCTGCCATGTATTGCTTACATGTGATTAAAATGGATTGTTTAAGTATGTTATTGGAATATGCATAACTTGCTGCCATGTATTGCTTACATGTGATTAAAATGGATTGTTTAAGTATACTAACGGAATATACATACCTTGCTGCCATGCTAGGTGACAATAGGTGTAAAATGAGGTTGTTTTACATGTATGGGTGTATGTTTGTAAATGCTGCCATGTTAGGTGACAATAGGTGTAAAATGGGGCTATTTTACATGTGTGAAGAAAATATGAATTATGTTCTTACTTGAATGAATGGGTATTACTTGTAAACATAACTTGAATGACAAGCTTGAAAAGAAAAATGGTTATACTTGACTTGAGATGTATGTATATTGCCTGAATATGTACTCGACTTGAATTGAAATGTGTATAATGCTTAAGTATATTACTTGACTTGAAATGAAGATTGAGCAAAGCTTGAATTCGGATGCTTTCAACATTGACTAGGCTCAAACTTAGCTAATTGATACATGTCTTAGTAATTGGCTAGAATTAGATTACTACCTCACTAATTACTTTTGTACTTATCACTCTTGTTTCCACTCTTCTCAACCTACAGGTTAAGAGTGCTTCAAAGAGGTTACTTGATCTTGAAGTTTGTTTTCTTGAGCCTGAAGCAAAACATAAGCAAGAGCTAAAGTATGAATCCATACTTGTTTGTATTACTCCTAGTTGGTGGCACCTAGATTTGTATATGGTTAAGCTAAGTCATGCATTTTGATACTTGAAAGATCTTTTGTATATATGTATGAAGTTGGCCTTTAATGTTGTCAACCTGGTTGCTAGAACTCTATGTGTAAATGTTAAAATTTCATGTGAATGAATGAGCCACGCTGCGCATATATGTACTAAAATGAATGATGGAAATGTTTATTGTTATACATGAGCTTGTTAATGCCGAATAGGTAAGGAGTGATATGTTACATGCTTACTTGAAGTTATTTTTGAATGTACGTACATAAAAGCATGACTAGTTAAACCTACATGAAATACTTAAACGGAATGTTGGATTGAAACGAAAATGTTCCAGTCTATATAAGCCATTCGAATGCCTTGCTTGTTCACATGCCTAAATAGTAGTTAACCTTGAATGAACAATTGAAAGTAACTGATCATATGAATGACCTATAATGTCCATGAAACATGATATGCTTGCTTGAGTCATGAATCGAATGTGTGCACATAAGAACATGTTTTGTTAAACCGTTATGAAGTGCATACATGTATTGATTGTAATGTCCTAGAAGACTATGCCTAGTAATTCAAATTGTGTATGCCATTGTAAACATGATAATTGTTGTTAAAAGAAAATCAAGCTGCGCATATATGAGTTTGCATTGAAAGAGCATATGATAGTTTAGGTATACTATTCGAATGACATGCATAATCACATGAATGATTAATAGGTATCCTTGTATATAGATTGGTAGTTAATGTGGTAACCTTCAATGATTAAGAAGCATGACCATGCTTGTATGATTGAATATGATTATCTAAGTTGTCTTGTTAGTCACTCAACTTAAACTTGCTAGTCTATGTACGTTATTCGAATGCTATATATATGATCACATGAATGATAAACATGTACTTTCTTGCATGATCAAATTGAAATGTATAAGTGTCTTGCTAGTCTCTCAACTTACCTAATAGTGGTGAGTTAGAAAAATTTTAATTGGTTCGTGATTTCTAGTTTAGTGTTTGTCTCCCGTAGCGCTCCTCAGTCGATTTACTACTAAACCGGGTGGGTGTACATAGACAATTGTTTTGTCTACTTTGATTAGTGAAAAAGTGATTTCAATCGTGTTATTATCATTGTTCTATGTCCAACAATTATTACATTAATTAATGCATTAATCCCGTGGTCCTAAACAAGACAACATTAAATATTTGATGAACAGATTTATACATTATCGCGATATCACCAAATATGTTTAAAATAGTAGTTCAAGTTTTCAGTTTTCACTCAATAAACCAACCCAATTAATTAAAAGAAATGACGTGCACGCGATCAGTACTTCTTTAATATATATTTTAAGTATATATTTAGGTATGTCATGCAATGGAAGCTTAGCTACTTCAAAAGATTCTAGTCCAATTTTTATTGTATCGAGTGATAAAAAGATTTATTAAGTCATGTGCTTTATTAAGCATAACTGCAGGCATAAAACATGCCGACCGGTAAAAATCCTTCAAGCATGTCTACCTAATAACACAAAAACGCAATAGGAAAAACAGAGAGCAAACAAAATACACAATTCAAATATAATAAAAATATTAAAAGGATAATTTTAAAATACACTTTGATTTTCTGATTAAGCGAGGATCCAACAAATTTTCTGATTTAATTATTTTTAGGACGTTAATTTTGATCCCAAACTTTTGTTTTCTTTCAAAACAATCAAGACCCATTTTTTCTTAACCTGCTTTTCTTTGTTTTTCCCCCCGAGTTTTAAATTATTAGGCTTAGATTTCAATGAAACAGAGTTTCTCCTGCTTTCAGTTCCTGTCTTTGACTTTTTTGGGTAAATACTTAATTTTCTTTTTCAATATTGATTTGTTTAGAACTCAAGCTTTCTTGATTAGCTGTTTGTGTTGAACAATTTATTTGAAATTCCATTCTTTTGCATGATGGGGAGATTATTAAGTGGGAGAATCGGAAACAAAAATAAATTGGAGTCTATCAATTTATTCTGCTATCTAACAGCTTAATTTACGACTCTGCCAACCTATCAAATAGTCAACATTCTCTAATTACTGACATTAACTACTAATCAGTGCAAGAGTGAATGAGAGCAAAAATTTAGAGACTAATCCATTGTTGACCTTCTTCTCACACTTTTATATCATGCGGCTTTCTATGTATATCAACAAGAACGAACCATTTAAAATCATCACCATCCCATATATATATTATCAAATAATCCACCTTCTCTTATTCTAACATATAAATATCATATCGACGACGGAGGAAATGTTTCTTTTGTCGAGCAATCGCTTCTCCAACATTTTGGAATACATTAAAAATACAATTCTTCTAAAATAGAAAAGGTCATTGGTCTCTTACCCTAGGACTGCAAAAACTGCAAACGTTCTCCACGTATGTCCTTTGCATGTCTCAGATACTGTACTTTCGACACGTGTCACCAAACCCTACTCTCTCTCGTCACCTTTATCGCTTTAACCCTTTACCGTTTCCTCTCAAATCTTTTCCTCTTCCCCTCCACCCTTTGAGCTCTCTAAGTCTCTAAACCATGGCTGAGTACAGTCCGAGCCACCGGAGAGCACCAAGACCCAACCCCACCGCCGCCACCACTTTCTTACAAAGAATCCGAACTCAAGCACCGAATTCCGCCAAACTCCCGTTGTTTTTACAGCCTCGATTCTCCTAATCCTCACCGGCGTCACCGTGACCGTCGCCAGCCTCGGGTTCATCCTTTTTATGCCATTGATCCTCATTTCGAGCCCAATATGGTTCCCAGCAGGCACCGTGGTGTTGGTCGTTTCGGCCGGCTTCTTCTCGGCGTGTGGCTTCGGAATTTTGTCCGTGGCGGGGTTGTGTTGGATGTACTGGTACTTCAGAGGCATGCACCCGCCGGGGTCCGACAGGGTGGACTACGCCCGGAGCCGGATTTACGATACGGCTAGCCATGTCAAGGATTATGCTATTGAATACGGCGGTTACTTGCAGAGCAGGGAAAAGGATGCTGCTCCCGGTGCATGACCGGTGGATGGGTTTGGATCGGAGTTAGGGTTGATCCGTTCATAGGTGCCGGCTTTTCTTTGATCGAAAACTTTGGTGATGGATATATAAGATTAGTTTTCACTGCTTGTTTGCAACTTCAGTCTTTAGTACTAGATAAATGCTGATGTATGTTTTAAGAGATGTTACTTGGTGGTGTTTGAGTTGATTACATAATCTTTTAATAGTTTAATGTTGTATTTATTTAGGATAATTTTTATTATTCTTGTTATTTTTAGTTTATTTGTGCAAATAAAGTTTCATTATTAATAGTTTTTTTTTTCAGTTGAGTTCTTGAACTGAAATGAAAACTTCAGTTGAATGCTTTAATTAATGGTTTTTTTTAACTATTAATATTCGACTCGTTGGTCGATTCAGCGATTCTTTCAAATCAATTTTTCATAAGTTGCTTATGAAATTTAGCGTTAGTTTTAATTGATAGTTTTTACCAATTGATTGCTGGTTTTAATGGATAGTTTTTGTTGTTGATTATTACTATATTAACAAGATTATTAAATTTGGTGATGTGACATTATGTGAAATAAAAAAGTTAATTGATCTTTTAAAAAATTTAATTGCCTTTTCAATTCCAGAACTTGTTAATTTTTTAAAGATTAAGTTTTTAAATGATTCAATTAACTAAGTTTTTCTATTTAAGGGTTTAAATAAATAATAATACGAATAATTTTTCTGAAGAAATTGAAAATCATTTTTAATCTAATAAAATATTAGAGTCGCAGTCAAAGGAACTGATAACCTCCGAGTTGTGAATAGAATAATGGATAAGTATCAAATAAGGCGGCGACATTTGAAAGTCAACTCAAAACCTTCCCTATATGTTGGAGAAGTATGAACTTCACTCATCACGTCATTCGTGATCTCAATCAATAAAATTTATTTATCTCATATTTTCTAAAATAAATTTTATTTCTAACCTACATATCAATAAAAGGTGAGTAATTATTTAAAAATTAAAATAAAATAGATAAATATTATTAGTTAAGATCAGGCCTATTTAATAATTTCTCCAATCATATCCCTCTTCACGCCTACCCAAAATGACTAATCCACTATACACCTCTCCTATCCTTAAATTAATATTCACAAATTAAACGATGAAACATATTCCATACATTAATAAAGTTGAAAATCTCCATTTTATAACTAAAAGAGATTTACAGGACATAAACATGTAGTTATGGAGCCTCGTTTACCGAAAATCTCTATAATTCATAATTTAAGATTATCTTCGGCTAGTGTTATCGTTTAAACATGTTTTGTTTAGCTGGATTAGGCGGCATGTTAATAGGACAATTTATTGTTTTGTTATATATAGTAGACTTATAGCAAGCATGTTTTATTTGGGATGTGATTCATCATAATGTTTTTATTATTCATATGATAATGTTTTGAATTATATATATATTTGATATAGTGTATGTATATTTTGTGGTCAATGTTCGAGATTTGTGATTTTCCCTATTAATAAAATATTCTTTAAAGTTCGAACATGAGTTCTCTCCTTAAATTATATTATTGTCTACTCTAAATGACTTAGAATCTAATGTATTAAGTTTATTTGACTCAAGTTTAGATGTATTTCGAATTTTTCATTTTTGTTTATTTCTCTATTAATGATTTTTAATATTTAGTACTAATTTAACGCATTTAAATTTAATTGTTAGAAAAAGAAATAGAGTACAGCAAATTATTTTCTTTCTTTATAAAGGGTAAGGCAAATAAGAGTCCGTCACCTGAGATCTTTGATCTCAATCCATACCCACCAATAAAAACTCAACACGTTACTTATACCAAGAAAGAAAATCGTAAAAACAACCTCGACCGGTGACCAAATCAAAGCCTTCTCTGAACTAGGTAACCAGGCATGGGAGTGGCACGCGGCGAGCGAACAGGCAACTCCTCCAGTTGTTTCCCTTTGCTGTCGTAATAAATCACGCCGGAAAAATCCAACGGCTGACACTTATCTCCCATCAGGATTGACCTCTGCCATACCCCGCCGTCACCGTAATCGTCCTCCGCCTTCTTCCCGTATCCGTCTGGATCGTCGTCTCCGTGGCTCTTCCGCTGCACCAGCTTGATCGCCTTATTACTTATTGTCGTCATAAGTTGCTTCGGCCCCGGCGATTTCAGTGGCGATTTCGGCGCGTAGAATCTCGGTGTGCCGGAAGCTAAGCCGTTTTCTCTAGGTTTTAGCTTTAGCTTCCTGGAAAGTCGGCTAGCGCGCTTGGCGCATATAGCCATGAATGAAATAAGGAATCCAAGAGTTAGCCGTTGTTTGTGTGAAGCAGAGCCGTGTGCAGATGAATCCATTCTCAGCTTGCTATTTTTTTTTTGACGAATGAAAATTTTGGCGGTTTCAGAGGCTTAGTGGTATACATATATAGAGAGACGTGAGGTAGGTGACGATGGGATGACCGGTTATAGCCCGTAGAAATTTCGTTGACATAATAATTTTATTAGTTTTAGTACAACCGAGTAGACATTGGAAATAATTTGGTGTTTCATTTTATTTAACAATTATTTTGGTGCTTTCACTATTTTTTAAAACTTTGTACTGAGTTATTAAGATTGACTTGCATTACAGATCTGGTTCTAAAAGATAAGTCTTTTAACAGATTTTTTGCATACACACAATCTACTTAAGCAATACCAAATTGTTTATCGCTTGGATCAACCCTATCGATAACCATTAGTTTTTCAATCTCATTACAATGTTATTTTTATTTTTATTGAGGTTTATCCTGTATTTTTTATTGAGGTTTATCTTTTTTTAAATTCAAACCGTATATTTAGTCGTCAATAACCTAAAAATTAATCGTAGGTCTTTTTTATTTATTTGAATTATTTTATATACATTTTTCTATCTCTTCTCTCTATTATTTATTTTGTAGGTTTTTTTATTGTTTCATAAACTTTTTAAATTCTTATAAAATTGATAAGTATTTTTTATATACTCTTATAATACGTTTTAATCTTACTTTTAAAATTTTATCTTTTATCATTGAGAAAATACAATTTTATATAATTCTACATGCATTAGAGCCAAAAAAAAGGAGAGTGCCGTTATATATGCACCGAGAACAAAATGATTGCAAGCTATTTAAAAATATATGTTCCTTTTACAAATTCAAGGCAAAAAATCACTATATAGTTTAAAATCAACGTGTAAGGAGGTTATTGGTGATTGCAGTTTCAGGAAGCAAATGAAGCGAAGCACCACATCATGTTTGCCACGTGTCGTGCACTCATCTGAAGTAAAGAAAAGGAAGTGGGTAGGTCAACTCATTAGGCAATTTTGGCAGCCCAAAGTCTTCGATACCTTCTCTTAGTTTATTATTACCCAACATTTTGTTATTAATGTTATTTTAACACTCTGATGTGAAGTATTATTTTTAGTCGTTTTAAAACAATTCTTTTAAAAATAATAACACTTTTTTTCTACTAAAATACTCAATGGATTTTATTATAGCTTAAATATATATTTCGTACTTGAATCATACACTTTCTCTTAAATTAGTACTTGAATTAGGTATATTCTTTTAAGTAGGTACCTAAATTTTTTTTTCTCTCAAGTTGATACTTGAATTAAACATATTCTTTTAATTTGGTATCAAAACTTATACATTCTATCATTTTAATCATGATTCGAAACAATTCAATAAATTTAACACTTGATATTTAAAAATATCACCAATTTAATCATCTTTTGCGATACCACCAAACCAAGCGAGACCATGAAGTGAAACAACAATTGGATAACTGTATTCTAACATCAAACAATAACAAAGTACTGTTAAAATATTATTATATCAAGAAACTAATATGCTAACATTTTTGGGAGAAGAACAAAAATTAAATTGATAGAATTTTTAAATATAGAGGGTTAGATTTATTATTTTTTAAATTATGACCAAATTATTAGAATGCATAAGTTTTGATACTAACTTGCGAGAAAGTGCCTAATTCTGGTACTAATTTAGGAGCAAAAATTCTTTAGGTGATAACTTAGGAGAAACTATATAATAATGTCTGATTAAACTTTTTGTTATTAATGTTTTTTTTTCATAAACAATTCATTCGTTCGGAGTCTTAATACATTAATGGATAAGGATTTGATTAAATAAGGTTGAGTTTTTATCGTGCTTTATATTTTAAGTTTAAATCTTTAGATTTATTCTGATTTAAGTTTATCGTATTTGAGTAGTATTCAAATTTATTATAATTTGTGTAAATATGCTGATAACCAATCTATTACATCCCGCCATGACATCCTATAAGCACCTCACCATACACATTGGTGATTAAATAATATAGTTTGTTAACGGGATGTTGTTGGGGATTTATCATGCATGGAACTTTTAATAAAATCAATTATATTAGATGAATCAAAAGCTTTAGACCTATTCCAAAAATTAATTTAATCTTCCAAAAAGATTATTGACTTGTCACGTATTATTATATAATGTAGCTGCGGTTGATGTGATAGAATTATTATACGTTGATATAAAAAAGTATTAAGGTTTAAATCATATATAAAACTATCACGTGAGACTATTATTATAAAACCACTAGAGATGATATTCAAATGATGTTTATTAGGTTAAATGAAAAAAAAATAGTAATCAAAGTCCTTACATTTTGACACAATATCTGAACTAATTATAATGAACGATTTTATTAAATTTAACATGATAAGACTTTAGGTCTTTTAAATAAGGATAAAAGTTTTATTGGATCTTATTATAATAAATCTTTACAACAATTGATTTTAATTAGACAATTAATAAATAAAATACCGATGGTTATTAAAAATCTCAAATAAACGTGGATGACCATTATGGTATTAGTTGAAAGTTATCTTGAAAAGTATGGGTGACCTAAAAATGAAGGTGAATAATGTGTAGTTTATGTTATTGATATGGTAGGTTACCTTCCATTTTGGTTTAGTTTTATGTAATTGGTGAATTTGACTTTAATTTATCTCCCCTCTATAATACATTAACATCAATTCTGTTACTACCGCTTAATGAATCGAATTTGTGCAGCCGACTTTTAGTTTTTTTATATATAATTCTATTCGAGTACAAGATAATACATGTGTTTAATTTTAAATTTTGTACATAAATATTTATAGACTAAATTGTTTCTGTTTGAATTTGAATTACCTAGGTGAAACATGTCACTCTTTACCAGGGCCACACCATAGGGGAGGAACGTGGGAGGGACCGGTAGAGTCCACGACCCTCTAAAAATTTAAAAATTTTGAAAAATTATAAGTTGGTTAATGGTTAAAGTATTATTTAGCCCCTTAAAAATTATATAATTCATTGTTGGCCCCTATAAATTTAAACATTTTAAAATGAGCCTTTCTATAAATAATGTGGAGTTCTGCCACTATTACACCATACATTCTAACATGAAAATTATGCTTTTATTTAAGCTTAAAACTATATATTTACATTCCCCGGTAAAGAGCTTAAGAGCCATCGGGGGCATGTTGCTTAATGCTTGGTGACCATACAAAATACGTCTAGGCCACGATAGAGTAGTGTCTATTGTTAATCTAACTCGATTTTAAATAAGTTTTCTGTCCAAATTTAATTTGATTAGTTAAAATTATGATATTTTATTTTTTAAATAAAAATGCTAAAAACAATTCATTATAATATTTATATAATTAAATTTAAATAAATAATATTTATAATATATCGGCAAGCCTACGAGCTTGACATATTGGGCCCAGGCAAGCGGGTCACCTGACCCATGGATAAACATAGACTAGAGTTGTTTTGAGGGCAGTTTAATTGTGTTTTCGGCCCCTACTCTTTTTGTACATTTAAAGTATGGTCTCCCTAATTTTAATTTCATCAATTTAGTCTATATCCTCTTTTGATTTAGTAATGAAGTCCAATCGATAAAATCATCAAAGGACCTTTTGTCGCCTAGAATTACACTTTTCCCATTTTCTCTTGCATTAGTCTCACAATCTCTTGGAATAGTTGCTAGATAACCATATATATAAATATTATATACAGAGAAGGAACTGCTTGAAGTCGAATTTAGAATCTAGTGTCAACTAAAACTGAAATTAACAAAAAAACATTTTATCACCGTCCACAAACTTGATTGACAGAATTTTCGGAGATGATGCCAAGAATTGTCTTAGGGACTGGAATATAATTAGAAAATTTAGAGGGCCAAAACTAAACATTTGTGTTAAAAAATATTTGAATTGAACTATTAAACTTTTTGTGAAGGGCCGAAATACAACATTTCAATTCAACTAAGATGTTATAGGACTTAGATTAAACTATTAATTTTGAGAGAGACCAAATATCCAATAATTTCTCCAAGGGGGAGAAGCCACATGACTAACCTTGGATTCGCCTCTAGCTTCATTGATAGTTAGGTGTAATCACTCATTTTTACTTAAATGTATTACTATTGCATGTATGTTTATTATGTGAATGTTACTAATATAAGGTGTGTACATGTATAAGCTACGTGTACGTATTAGGGTTGTATGTATGTCACGTATGTATCTAGGGTATAAGCGTATGTAGATGTCATATTAATTATACATATGGATACTAGAATATTATTAATTAATGACCGTATAATATGAAATATATATTTTCGTATGTACATGTACAGTTGTTATAATTATTATTATTATTAGTGGGTTGACTAAATGTAAAATTAAATATATATATTAAGCCCAAGTAAAGAGTCTGAGTCCAATTACAAAAATCCAATTACAAAGCCCATTTGGCCCAACTCTGAATCCTATCTAATTACAATGTGCAGGCCACGATGCAATGAAGGTTAAAAATATCTGCCAGGCGTGTACTCCACACGTATGGACCGTTCGAGTGCGTACTCGCGCGGCGTATGTTCCGTGTGGTCCACGTCAGCGTGGACGCTTTATTATTACGCGCGTAAGATCCACGCGTTCGACTCTCGATTGCGGTGCTCCACGTGGCGAAATCGAAGCCGTTTCATCGGATCGAGGCTTCATCCGGGCCGATCGTTCTTCAAGCCATCTCGACCGTTAGATCGGATCGATCTAACGACCGAAAATGCGTCGGCCTCTCGCGAAAATGACCACACCGCCACCGCGCCGATATTCGATCCCGCGTTGATTATGCCAAAGATAACAAGCAAATGTCGGATCTGGAAAAGAAGATACAAGTTGCAACCAAAATACTGAGAGATAGTGGTATATATGAAATAATTACATTTGTAACAGGATTTTTAGAGAGAGGCGGGCAAAAAAAAAAGAGAGAGTAGTAACACAAAAAGCAGAAAGTTTTGTAAAAACCAACTTGTAACAGTCAAAAAATCAGAAGGCGATCCGGTGGTAATTTTTGCCTTTTTTTTCTTACTGTTTCCCTTGCATGCATATCTGAAGTACAAAAAGAAAATAAAAGAAAACAAGTAAAGAAGTCTTTACGGCTTTGTCCATGGGTCTTCCCTTCCCTCTGTGACAAGCCTTTCGGCTTCTACAAGCAGATCCAGTGAACAAAGGGAGGAAGACCCCTTGTGGTCTCGTTTTGACCTAAAAAAAATATATTTTTGGGTTCGTATTTCTTAGATCTAGGGTAAATAAAGGGGATCCTCTGAATCCAACCATGGATTCATGTTGAGGACGACAAGAGGAAGGTTTTGGTGTATTTCGGGAGTCCACCGGCGCGGTTAGCGGCGGCGGGCGAGAGAAAATCTGACGGCCGGCCGCCGGATTTCGGGTTTCTCAAGAACACTTGAGAGAAAAAGATGAGCGTGGGATATTTGGAAAGGCGAAGAATGAAATGAAAAATGGGAAAATTTGGTTTCGGCTGAAAATAGCCGTTATATAGGTGTTATTATTTTACTAAATGGGTAAATTACACACTTAATCCCACAGCGTTTTCAATATTTTCATTTTTGTCTTGCCGCATGGTATAATCACAGTCCCAGTCCCACGAGTTTCCAAAAAGTCACAATTTAGTCACTAAATTACACGATCAAACACGAATGGTAAAATTACGCCTTAATCACCCCGCGTTTTTGAAATTTTCATTTTGAGTCTGCCCCTTGGTATAATTACAACTCTGGTCTTTGTAGGTTTTATTTGTTTTTCGATTTCGTCCCTAAATTACATGTTATTGCTCTTTAATTTACGCCACTTGATTTTCATTTTCCTTTCATTTGAGTCCTATTTTCTTTGTAAATATTATTGTTGAATTATAATCTTATATGTGGATATTATTTCATTTTATGTCTCCGTATATGACTCATTTTATGTTTATATGTATATATATGTGTCAAGTATGATATTCGTTTTTATCCGATTATTCATATCAAGTATATTATGTTTTAATTGGTTCGTACATGGCGTATTGTATTTTTTATATGTGTGTGAGCTTTCTTATTTTTAGGGCTACATGTTAGTATATTTACCCTTTTTACGATATGTTGACCCGTATATGTTGAAATATGTTTTATTACAGTATACATGTCTTTTTGAAATATTTGTTCGTATATATATATTTATTCTGCCTTATTATTTTGACATATGATAGTTGTTTTTATCTATTATTTAGAATAATATGTATATGCATGTTTTAATCTAGAATATCATCTATGTTAGATTAATATTGATTATGACAATATTTACTACACTTAAATATTTTACCATGTTTTATATTTTTGCCACTAAGATTGCATATGATATATAAATTGTTAATGCGGTGTCCTTTTATCCGAGCGTAAAGCGGGGCGAGTATCAAAGCGTAGTGATAGTGGTTGGCGTTTATTCTCGGATAACGAGACCCTTAAAATATATTCGTAATTATGACCGAAATTTAAAATAATCGTCACTTTAATCCGGAAAATCCAATATTAATAAAGCGGTAATTATTAAAGTACCAATTTTTTTGGGCGGTGTGGGGTGCTAATCCTTCCCCATCCGTAACCGACTCCCGAACCCCTGTCTTTTTGAATCTCTGGTTTTGTGGTGTCCGGCCTACCTAAGTGGCCGGTGGCGACTCCATTTTTATGAGGTTTTTTTTGTAAACCTGCGGAATAAATATTTTTAAATATCGCAAACACCTTTCAAAAATCCTTGAAAAACAATCATTTTTATTTAGCGATGAGAAGTATCGAGAAAAAGACATCGCTCTGGATGGCGACTCATTGGGGACATTTTTGTTTTTCAAAAACAAATGAGAGTCAAGCTTTTAAAATAATTACCGCTTTACTAATATTGGAAATTCCGGATTAAAGTAACTATTAAATTAACATTCGGTCATAATTGCGCGTTTATTTTAACGCATTTAAAATATGGCATATAAACCCGTCTTTTTAAGTGGGGAAAACGCTAATGCTTTCGTGGAGATATCGTTCTCCGTATGGGCCTAGCAAGTACCTTGGGGCTCAGTACCTTATGCTTTTCGTAAGGATATCGTTCCTTAAAGACAGGCATAAGCGAATGGGTCCCACGAATTGAACCCGGTTGAAAGGAGCCTATAATGGGTGATGATCGGGGCCTTGCTACCCTTAGTAGGGGACAGCAAGGACAATTCGGGTACCTCCTAGCACCAACACTGCATGTAGAGAACATAGAAACCCACCCTTAGAGCCATGCGGATAACCTTAGGTTTTAGACGGGATAAATAGGATTTGTTTTGTGTGTTTATTTCTATTTATTTTTGTCATTTTATTTACTTTATCCAATTGACTTGTTTTCTTTTTTCGCTTTTTGTTCTTTTTCTCATACATCATTGCATTTGCATCGCATAAAGGTCTTGGATCAAGTGGTTTGCCTGATCAGAAAGTCTTTCACTATGGAAAAAAGGTGTCTTAGGAAAGAAAGAGCTTAATTTGTCGATCGGACATTGGTCGAGAGGTCAACCAGAAAATCCAAGGGGACGATCGCTTAACGAACGCGTAATAGCTGGATACACCTATGTGAGTCTCACAGAGCGACTTGTGGGATCTTCAAAGCATTTGGGAAAGATGGGACCGAAGGCTACAAGACTTATTTAGCGATAGTTATGGCGACATCGCGCGGCTATTATATGTTCGGATTAACCAGCCCCTACTCCGAGCTATAGTCGATTTTGGAATCCGGTTTTTCTTTGCTTCACCTTCAATGGGCAAGACATGATGCCTACGGTAGAAGAGTACACTTTGCTTTACTTAACCAGAAAAATATTCGGGAAGATTGGATCTACGCGAAGCCTCAAGGAATCGAATTACAACTGCGAAACTCAAAGCCTTTGCGGGAATGAGTGATGATTGGGTTAGTGGCCTCCTTCAAATCCGAGGAGATAATACGGTCTTTGCATGGGAGAGTATTCGGGACATCATTTCGACACATCCAGACGAGGCAAAGAAAATGGACTTATTCGCTTTAGGAATATATGGCTTGGTGATCTTCCCAGTACTCGGGAACATTGACATAGCCATTACGGATTTGTTCGAGCGGGTAAAGCGGAAAGCAAACCCGGTACCAGCAATTTTGGTCGAGACTTTCATTTCCTTGAACGCTAGCAGGAAACATGAAGAAGGGCGTTTTTCGAGGATGCGGCAGCTATTACAAGTATGGATCCGAGTCACATGTGGAAGACACCGACGCTGGGTCTGCGGGATATCTTTCCAAGGTTTTTCGCCTTTACGAGAATACTTAGCAAAGGAATGGCGAGAAGATTTGAAAACAAAAATGTGGACCCGATTTCTTGAGGAACATTCAAGATGAAGACATAGCATGGAGGGTCCAATGGCTCGGTAAAGTCAATTATTTTCTATCTGATTGTGGTGACTTGATTGGCTGATGATGTTAGGATTACATGGAGGATCGCTTGTGCTCCACTTTTAGTGTCTCGGCTTGATTCGGATCACGGCGAGTTCATTCCCAATACCGCGGATTAAGCCAAACTGAATTTCTTTTCAAAGGAGAGTTCAAAGGAAAAATTCAGACCATCATGAGGGCACAGGATCATTGTTATCGGATCGGGGTGGAAGGAGACACCGAGCACATGACTACCCCGATTACGATCTTTGGAGGCGTTTGAGGTTAATAATGTGATTCCCGAATCTAATCAAGGACCAACGGTGTCACTCGAGGAGTGACAAAGGGTGGTACCGTCAAAGCCGATATCTTAAGGAGTGAGCTCGAGGAAGTTAAAAGAAAATGGACATTCAACGGACCCAACACGCGGCGAACTCTATAAGGCAAGCCTAGAAGTCGACGAGCGGGAGGGGATCATTAGGCAAATCAAGAAATTAAATGCAGATTTGAATGACAAGAATACTCTTTACCAAAAAGATGCCCTCTATTCTGAGGCAAAAATACAAAAGGCCGGCCGGAGTCAGTTCATAGCTGTGGAAAAAGAAAGAATGAACGGCATCCGTTTGTTGGAAGAAGAACGAGAAATTAACAAAAGAGCGATCGAGAGAGAGATAGAAAGCTGTCGTTTGGCTATGGAGGAAGAAAAACGGTCCGCCAAGAAGGCCATTGATCAAGAGAGAGAAAGATTCAGACAAGAAGTCAACAAAGGAAAACAAGTTTGTTCATCATGAGAGAGAAAGTGTCACCGTATGGAAAAGAAAATCCATGAATAGCCAAAAGCAGATTGTTAGAGATCTAAACATGCGATGACACTCTTCAAAGTTTGGGGCAAAGCCAAAGTCAAAATGACGGATTAAAAGAAAAGATGGCGGAAGTCGAACACTCACTTCAAATGTACTGCCGTAGGAATAATTTCGCGGAGCTGCGAGAAAGAGAACGCGAAGTGGGTGTATTACGAGCACGAATCGGATCCTCGAAGCAGTTGTGGAGGATTACAAGGAAAGAATTAATGTGTTCGAGGAAGCTGCAGGGGGACACACCTATTGGCAAAAGAGATTACGTGTTATATTGCTCGAATGGTACAGACGAGAGACGATTACTATGCAAATCTAATGGTGGACATACAGTGAGTCGCCGGACACGTAAATGATTTAGCCGTCGAGGGTGAGACATTCCGACCTTTTATAGCCCGGGAATGGAAGAAGCTCCTAGGTTCCTCAAGCCGCTCAAGGCAATTGGAAAGTTAGGGGATAGAGCTAGAGTCTATCTATAGGACTCGTGTTATAATTAGATCTTTTGTACTAGGGATCTTTACTTTGTAACACGAATTTTGTTGTAATCAAGACCCTTTAATTCCGTAAAAGTAATTCAAAGGGTGATTACCAGCGGAATAAAGATACCTTGTATGCATGCATTCTTGCATTTGCATCATAACATTTGCATCATTGTACATGCATTTATTTTTACAACCATATTAACAGTATGAATATTGTGGCATTCGGTGTGTTAACCCGTAATCATTCATCACATATACTTTACCCGGCTACAAAGAAAGCTCATGGAAGAAAGAATAATCAATCTAGAAAGAGGGCGGGAGAGAGCTCGAGTCAAGGCTTGAAGAGGCCCAGAGAAGCCTTAGTGATCAGATTGCACTGATCACAAACTTCAATAGTATCGACATAACGGCATTCTTTGGCGAAAAGTCTCGGAAAACGAGTAGAAGGAAAAATATTCCAGAGCGGAAGGTACCCGGCTCACTTCAAGGTTCAACCAACTGCACCAAACCAGGCTAGGAAGATGTATATTGACCCTACAGGAATGTCTTCCGGCTTTCAAGTAGGGCACACGAGACTCAACCCTTGATACCGAAATCTTGTATGAAGAAGAAGTGCGGACCTAAACATGGTCGAAAAGATCAGGAATGAGGTAGAAAGAAAGTGGGAAGAAAGATTTCGCCTCATGGAAGAAA
>CM033716.1:892347-1058063 GCA_019671005.1 Hibiscus mutabilis
AATAATCTAATAATTTGATTCCATTTTAATGTAGTTTCGTGAATAAATTTGAAAAACAGTGAAACAAAATATGTATAATGATAAAATCCAGTCTTTAATTGTTATATGTTTTGTCAATTTTATAGTTAAATTTAACTCATAATTTTTTAAAGAGTCAAATCGCCTTTATTTTTAACATGAATGATCACTAAAATATTAATTTTTTAACAATATTGACAGATAGTTAGAGACGAAGTTATGATTATTGAAAGGATGCTAAAGATCAAGTGCATACTTAAATACAAACGCCGGAGAGATAAATATCTTATTTGATTGATATTTAAATAAGAAATAATTTAAAATGTCATTTCACTAAAAAAAATAAGAGAGATTGTGATTTCATCCCTGAAGAAAGTCCAAATATATATTTATTTTATATATCATGTCAATAAATAAAATTAAAATTTATAAAATAAAAAAGTATACATAAATAATTATTTGATTTGTTACGTCAACACTGTTAAAAAATTAATTCTTTAATTGGAGTTTATAATAAAATTAAAATTTATAAAATAAAAAAGTATACATAAATAATTATTTGATTTGTTACGTCAACACTGTTAAAAAATTAATGCTTTAATTAGAGTTTATAATAAAAAAAAAAGTGATGTATTTTTTTTCCCTAAAGATTGAGAGTTAAGACTATTTTTAGAGGAGGAGAATCAAATTTAATTCAAATAATAAAGACTAAAATAAAAAGTTATATATATCAAGGACTATATTTATCATTATACCAATAACATAAAACTCCACCTTCCTGTCGTTTTCCTAACTCCTTTTCCATTTCACAGTTTCCCTTTGGTCTTTTATTCCTTTATCTACCTTATTTTATTTATTACCGTTTAAATCTCAACGTAATTTTCAAGCGACTGTCTCCCACTTTTTTCTTTGTTTTGTCCAAAAGGTAGGTTAGACATAATGCTGGAAAGAAGACGAAAAGGCCAACTTTTAACTCGGTGATTGACTCACACACCGAGTCAGTTTGGGATGTTGAAACTGGTCCTATATCCTAATCATAATTTCCGTTGAACAACATATTCTTAAAATAAAGGGGAAAAAAAGAAGAATCTGTGGATAGATGGGGAGTGTGGAGGGAGAATCCGGTGCTGAGGAGGTTGTTTTTGTTGCGGTGGGGAGGAATGTTGAGAAGAGCAAAACGGCGCTTAATTGGGCGGTTGACAACTTTCCCGGGAAAAAGATATGCGTGCTTCACGTTCACCGGCCAACTCATGTACTTGCATTGAGTGAGTTCTCTCTTTTTTTCTTTTTCGAATTTTGTTGAATATTGAATTTTGGAGTTTGTGCAGTGGTTGTTGATGTACTGTTTGGTTGCTGAGAAAGTTGAAGGAAAAAGAAAGGGAATTTTGGAAGTTGTTTTTGTTATTTACTGCTGACGCCTGCTCTTTTTGTTAAAAAAATCAAAATTCGCGAAAGAAAAGAGAGCAATTGTTTGTTTGTTCCTGCTTTTATCATTAGCTTATTTGATTTGAAAATGAAAACAAAATAAAAACAATCTTGAGCCGATCTTTTGAATAATTCAATATCGAATGAACTAGGATTGAATTTTTACCAAGACTTCTGGATTGCTAGTGTATATTGCTGCAATTCCGATAAATTTCCCGAAAATTTGATTCGAAGATGCCCAACCTCACAAAAGACAGAAAAATAAATAAACAACAAAATGGTTTGCTTTATGACGTTGAATAATGTAAATTGGTTTTAATATGAACAAACAGAAAGGGGGAATCACCTGTTTCTGGTTGGTATTTGATTTAAGAGTCCAGTGCATTTGACTGAAAATAGAAAACTTGTGGAGTTATTGATCAGAAATCACACTTTATATGGAGTTCATATTGCACTTCAATGGATGTTCATAATTTGACAGAATTTGTAATTAACATTGTTTTTTGTTATTTGATTTAAGAATCCACTGCATTTGACCGATGATAGAAAGCTTGTGGAGTTATTGATCAGAAATCC
The DNA here is from genome assembly GCA_019671005.1 of Hibiscus mutabilis. NCBI lineage: Eukaryota > Viridiplantae > Streptophyta > Magnoliopsida > Malvales > Malvaceae > Hibiscus > Hibiscus mutabilis. The sequence continues at coordinate 894,367 of CM033716.1, forward strand.
TACTTTATATTGCACTTTGGTGGATGTTCATAAATCGATAATGAATAGTGATTATTATGCATATTTGTAGCTTGATTGCTTTGATCATATGGTACAAATTTTAAGATTTTTCTTATATCTTTAATTTTGTAATATAAACAGCAGACAGAAAGCTCGGACGTGGTAAATTGAAGCAGCATGCAGTAGAGGCATTCCAGAAACTTGAAAGACAAAAATTGCGCGAATGCTTAGATGAATACCTTCTTATTCTTGACCGTTCAGGGGTACTATTTATTTTAACTCTTTTCTGGTTTAGTTCTGTCACTAATGACATAACGATGTGTACATTATCCAGGTACAGGCAGATGCAGTATGGATAGAGATGGACAGTGTTGAAAAGGGAATCGCAGAAATTATAGCACGGGAAAATATTAGATGGCTTGTCATGGGAGCAGCAGCAGATAAATATTACTCTATGTATAAATCTCTTATCAAAATTCTATTAAGGAGATACGAAAAGCTTTTGTTATACCAAATTAGTATCATCATGAATGTATATTTGGTATTATGAATTCTTCTTAACAAACCTAGCTTGCTGGTTACGTTGGTGGTGTAAGCCTCCAGTTTATGATGTTTTTGCAATTCTTTTGTTTTGGTACTCAATTTCTGAATTTAAATTCTCTTTGAGATTGCAGGAAACTAGTGGAACTGAAGTCCAAGAAAGCAATCTTCGTATGCCAAAATGCACCAGTTTCTTGTCATATCTGGTTTGTTTGCAAGGGCTGCCTCATCTATACTAGGTAATGCTTGAAATTGTAAAAATGGTTGCTTGGCATTCTTTTAGGTTGGGAGAGACATTGATGCCTCTTTCACTGCTTTTTGGTCCATTGGATCAGCAATGCCATTAATTTAAGATGATAGATTTACCCTTATTATTATTTGAACTTCTCCTCTCAGCATCATCTGCCGCATGGCAATTTAGCTGTTAGGTGTTTGTCTTAGAATTAATTTGTTTGACCGGTGGGAGTTGGCTAGCTCTAAACTAGAGGATTAGCATTTTCAGGTTAACTTTGTTGAGTTTTGGGCCGAGATGATTTTTTACTAGTTGGACTTAATATGAAACAGAGTCGGCAGAAAAGAAAGATCTAGTAGAGAGGTTGCAACTCCATCTCCACCACCGGATTCACACTTAGGAATAGAGCAATCAGAGATCTTGCTGTCAGAAGCTGTGCTTAGGAAGAGACTTCGAGGTAAACTCCCTGCTCCAGATCAAGATCTTTATTTTAGATCTTTTCTGTTGACTTTCATGTATAAAGTTCCAGGCAGATGTTTTACCCTAGGAATAACTTTGTTGCTGAGCCATGCAGAACTAGAGGTAGAGACTGACGAGGTGAGGGGAAATTTAAGGCATAGTTCCATGCGTTCGGAAGATCCAAACTTGTGTAGCAATGGAGTAGGCAGAAAAGAAGGATCTAGTAGAGAGATTACAACTCCATCACCACCACCGGATTCACCCGTAAGTACAGCGCAATCGGAGATCTTGCTGTCAGAATCAGTGCTTAGGAAGAGACTTCAAGGTAATTCCCTGCTCCAGATCAATATCTCATCTTAGATCTTGTCTGTTGACTTCCATGTATAAAGTTCCAGGCAGATGTTTTCCCCCAAGGAATAACTTTGTTGTTGAGCCATGCAGAACTAAAGGTAGATATTGACACTGTGAGAGGAAATTTAAGGTCTACTTCCTGGCGTTTAGAACATCCAAACTCATCTAGCGATGGAGTGGTTGACACTGGCGGATCAACTCTGTTGCAAACGGATGAGGTGAGAAAAGATGCTTTAATTTTTAATTTGTTGGTATTTTCTGGTAGGGTTGTAAGCTATTCTAGCTGTTCCTTTTGAACTTTTCATTTAGAGAACAAAAGAAAAGAAAATCAAAGGGATTATGGTTTTTACTGTTGAATTCATGGAGATTTTATGAACCAGAGTTTGGATTCCATTAAGTCAGTTTGTGTCCAGAAAATAAATATACTTTTCTGTTAAAGAAAACATCATTGTTTCTGGTTGGTAAATTTTGTTACTTGCTTAATCTTCTTCTTAGTATGGAAGCTATTTTTATCGCACTAAACAACCAGATTATACTGCAATGATTTGCTGATTTTCAGGAAGAAGAACATCAAGGGCAAGCCAGTAATGTAACTGATGAACAAGTAAAAGTGTCTACTATAGATGATCATAACTTAAAGCAGGAAGCCTTAGCAGAGACAATGAGGCGACGGAAGGAGGAGAATGATGCCATGGAGGCTATATCCAAGGTGAAAATTACTTCTTTTCTTTCTTTACTGCTTGGTTGACAAGATTCTGAATTCTGATTTCGGACTGAATGAAGCTTCTAAAACATCTTGCCTTTGTAATCTGATAGAAGATGAAGTAAATCGTATCATTTGCACTGACCCCTCCCCCTTTTCTCCTCTCAAAAATAAATAAATAACTTCCTGCTCATGATACTTTTTTTTCAGGCCAAGGCTTTAGAGAGCTTATGTGTGAAGGAGATGAGCAAAAGGAAAGAGGCCGAGGAATTTCTTGAAAGAGAAAAGCAAGAAGTACAAAAGATGAAGGATCAGCTTGATGGATTTATTAAAGAACTGCAAAAGGTCAAGGACCAAAGGGTTATACTTGAGAGCCAAATTACGGAGTCCCGATGCATGGCGGAGCAGTTGAAGGACAAGATGTTCTCAGCTGTGGAACTTTTGATTAGTTTTAAGAAAAAACGGGATGACATGAGAATTGAGCATGGAAATGCCATGAGGGTGCTGAAAAAATTAAGGAAAGTGGCAAAGGGCGGAGATGCAAGCTTTCCAGGAACAATCCTTGAATTTTCTTTCATGGAGATTAACAATGCCACTCGTGACTTTGATCCATCTTGGAAGATGGGAGAAGGAAGATATGGAAGCGTATACAAGGGTTTCCTTCGCCATTTGAATGTTTCTATAAAAATGTTGCCTTCATATGGCTCTCAAAGCCTCGTGGAATTTGAAAATGAGGTAAAGTTTATCCAAACATCTCTACATTTCTACAGCATTGAAAGAAAATGTTGTCCTTCGTTTTTTTCCCTTTTCCTCCTACTGGAATCATCATCGCCGAGTTGCTACTTTAACATCGAAATATGTTTTCAGTGTTTGCATATCCTGCAAGCTTCCGGATCTTTTTATTGATTAAGAAATCTGAGGTGCTTTCTGAAAGTAGTTTTATATATTCATATGGTGCTTCTCATATATTTATGTTTTTTAGCTGCCCTTTTCTATGGTTCAAAAACTTGTCTTCTTAGTTAAATTTTTGTTACCCATTAATACCACCATTAAGTTTTCCAGTAATGGTTTATTTTCTGATAATTTATTTCAGGTAGAGATATTATGCCGGGTTAGACATCCAAATCTGGTAACAATAATTGGAACTTGCCCGGAATCCAGGTCATTGGTCTTTGAGTACCTCAGTAATGGCAGTCTAGAAGAGCGCCTTGCCTGCAAAAATAAAACTCCACCACTTCCATGGCAAACTCGAATTCGCATTGCTTCCGAGATATGTTCTGCTCTTATCTTTCTCCACTCTAACAAGCCTTGTATCCCCCATGGGAACTTAAAACCTTCTAAGGTCCTTCTCGATTCCAATTTTGTATCAAAGCTCATTGACAGTGGCATCTACCGCTTGATCCCACGAGGTGAAAATACAGATATTTCTGCTTCACCTCGTACCAAGTCTAACCCTAAGGTTACATCTGTTTATATGGATCCGGTGTATCTCAAGAACAGAGAAATTACCCGAGAATCTGATGTGTACTCGTTTGGAATGATACTGTTACGACTTTTGACTGGGAGACCAGCTTTGGGGATCTTGAAAGATGTCGAATGTGCATTAGAGACAGAAAACTTTAACACGGTGTTGGACTGGACAGCTGGGAAATGGCCACTTGAAGACGTCCAGCTCTTGGCTCAGTTGGCATTAAGGTGTTGCGACATGCAGCCGTTGAATCGACCAGACATGTCAGAAATCTGGAATCTGCTCGGACCAGTGAGGGACTCATGTATCAATTCAGCACCGTGCTTGGAAGCTAAGGAGCTTCGTCGTGCTCCTTCTCATTTTGTCTGCCCAGTTTTTCAGGTAACATCCAATAACAGTTCTTTGTACTAGAACTTCTGCCTGCCATTTAGAAAATAAACTTCTAAAGGAAATGAGTACTAGGAAGTTGGTGTTCGATTCCGCGAACACCTTGATTCACTCAAACATCTGAATCAATACGTATACGTGTGTGTATGTACATTCTTTTTAGTGATTTTCATGGTCACGTGATGTATTTAGCTCATGAAATCCTCCCCGTTTCAATTTTTCTAGCAAATATAGTTTTCATCCAGCTGAAAAGAATGCTTTTAACGTTATTCTTATTTCTGTGGTGACTGTCTTTCGAATTTGTAGGATGTTATGAAGGATCCACTCATAGCAGCCGACGGCTTCACATACGAAGCTGATGCTATTAGAGGATGGTTGGAAAGTGGGCATGACACATCTCCGATGACGAATCTTAAGCTCGATCACTGCAATCTGGTCCCTAATTATGCTCTTCATCAGGCAATTCAAGAGTGGCAACAACAATATTGATACTTCATCGTGCTTTTTCGTTTCCTGTACATCTGCCCCGTACGGATCGTATTACCCAAGCTTCGACCATCGGAACGGACCAAAAGTATATATACCTTACTCATACTCTGATGTAAAGCTCAAGGGATTACAATGCCATTGCTGAATCAAAAGTTTCACTTATTATTCTTCTTTATAAAAATATATGTTGAATTAAACGTGTCGCTTCATCTTATTATTCTTTATAAGTTAAAGAAGTATTGGCATTCGCTGCAAGAATAGAATTTATAAGATGAACTATATGATAATTAAGAATTGATATTAAAATTCTTGTTTACTGAAATAATTTTTCTAGTATAACCATATTATCAATTGATTGCCTTATTTGGACCGGATGGGACAAACTTTTTAATGGTGGAACTTGAAGTAAGAGTTTGGAGGTCAAGTAAATTTTTAAGGGTTTAACTAAATTTTTTTAATAGTTTGAAGAGATCTAATCAGAACTTTTAAAAAATTTAAGGGATTAAATTAAAATTTTAAAAAAATTAAAAGTAAAATATAAATTTCCCAAAATTTTAGCTACATGGCCTTAGTCTCTTAAAGTTCCGCTCCTAGACCCTACTAACTTCATTTGTTCATTTACAATTCTGTTTTAAAAATCTAATGTCTCGCATTAAAACAATAATTTGTTTTTTATAATTATAAACAAATAATTTACCTAATAAAGAATAATAAGATTAAATTAGATTTGTGCTTTTTTTTGTGAGTTTATATATAATATTTAAATAAAATAATTGTTGATTGAATATAATTCAATTGATATTGTCGAAAAATGATTAAATACTTAATAAACAATTAAGTTGAGGATTATGTTAAATTTGGGTCAAGCCTTGTTTTTAAAGTTCATGTCCCTCAAAGATTTACTAATTAATCTAATAATCATAGATATTTATCTGCTTATAAATTCAAATCTTAACTAACACAACTTATTAAAAAAAATCACGTCGCCCAACTGTCCCTTTGCCGCCAAAAATGTTTCACGTCACCAATTCTTCTCTTATACTTACCATATCAGTCATAGTCTTATTTAATAAAAATTTCTCACTTTATTATTTTTTCTTTCGTCATTTTTTAACTAATAAATTTTCATTAATTCTTTGCCATGTCATTTAAAAAATATTTTTTAGAAATTATTATATTATTAAATTAATAACATGAAAAATAATGATGAAATGAACTATTTTTATTAGATGAGACTATGACTGATGTGGTAAGTATGCTTACGATATAATTTTTTTTCTATAAATTTATTATTTTAATGAGTTTCAATTTTCGAGTGAGGCTAAAATAAAACATGCTTAAAATAAGGTTAAAATAAAATAAATTTATATATTTTTTATTAAAATAGTGTATTTATACAAATTTGTACTGAAAATAAAATCTAAATTATAATAAAAATTTAAGTTATAATTCAATAAAAATCTTATTAATGAGGCTACACAATAATAAAAATGTTTATTTTAACTTTATTTTAAGGTGTTTCACCCTAAAACTTCTCAATTTCCATCTTTAAATGTTTTTTCTCTTACAACTTTGCTGCCTCGAAAACTCTTTTTCTTTTTCTTTCGCAACAATTTTCTCGGTCCATCACTTCCTTGTTTTTTTCCCTCGATGATTTTCCCTCCCGCCAAACATTCGCCAATCCCATGCTCCTCGACTCTAAATCCTTGCGATCGCTTGAGATTCTGTCTCTCCTCTTACCGATCTCTCTTTCTCACTCATTCCCTGGTACGTTAATCAATCACGTTACTTCTTCGTGTATATTTATTTTACATTCACAAACGTGCATTTATCCTAGATCGCATGACTCGATGACCTAACCATTTTTTTTGTTTAATTCGTTTTAGCTGTTTATTAGTTTTATGTTGAACTTAATTGTTCATTTGCGGAATCTGTTATAAAATGGAACTTGAAAGACGGATTTTGAATTTTACGTTGGGTGAAGAATGGAAAAGTTATATTGTGGCTCAGTAGAAGAAGGTTCCAGAAAATTGTTCTTTTTTTTTTGGAGTCAAAGTTGGGAAAGTTATTTATTCATTTTGTTGTACATGTGGACAGTGGTGATAGAAGTAGAACTCTGTTCTTCTGCGATCTCTGGTTCTCATTGTTATTGAGTTATGATTTGGTTAATCTCTTATTGTAATTAACATTGATACATTTGCAACATGCACATGGAATTTAGCGTTAGTTTCTAGGTTAACTATTTTGTTACTTTGCTGCGAAAAATTGGCTATAGGATGAGTATTCAGTTCCACTGTTGAACTTGGTGGCATAAGTTGTCTGCTATTTTATGATAGCTATGGTGCTTGGTTTTGGACAATGTGATAGTCCTCGGACCTTATTGTCATCTAGAATTAGTGCACTCTAAGTGAATTTAACTTAAGATATTTCTGTATTTGATCTTTGCATTTGGCTTTCAGTTAAGAAATAGTAAGCATGATCATAAAGGTATTGCATTTCTGTCTATCATTACCAATGGCAGGCAGGCATATACGTATGTCGAGTATTTTAGATGGAATAATGGTTGTAGATGACACATCTTGACTTATTATTTTGATGATTATTGAAGCGGGCAGATGTCTGTCACGATTATGTTCATCCATCAGGATGTTTGATTGCAACTAACATGTGCACACTCTGATTCCAGTGGAGGCACATGATTGTATGATGATATTTAGGCACCTACCATTATATAGGTGGGCCCCGGGGAGGGTAGAATCAATTTTCAACATTGTCCAGTGTTCCAAATTAGGTAAAATGACCTAGATGCAGAATGAAATCTACCTTTTTAGATGATGAGTGGTATTATGGTCTGGTTATTCAACAACCCTTCTATCTAAGTAATTGACTGGCTATTATATAGATTGCTTGGAGTAGCATTCTTTCCAGAATCATTGTCAAAGTAATGTGAACGGATAAGTCATGCACTCTAAGCTGTTTTCAGGATCTTAATTGTCTTTCTCCCCTTTTAGTTGCAGGGGCATCTCTGAGTTAGTAGTGGTTGTGCTATATTTGCATGCATAAATGCCAGTTGCAAAACTCAAGGCAGCCAATTCTGTAAATGTAATGAAACCAGAGGATCGAAATGATTCTTTGGACACCTTCATCAGACAAGCCATTGGAAAAGAACCTTTCCTTCCCTTCTCAAGGGCTGAGGACAGCCCAGTTCAATGGATTCATTTGCTCCATGCCTTAGATCAACAAGGTACTTCAGAATTATTTGATGGCTTAAATGATTGACCTAGAAAATACTTTATAATGCTACATTATTTCTTGCCTATTTATTACAGATGTCCGTGGCTGGCCGTTACTCACTCCTCTGAAGGTGCAGACACAAAAGTGTGATAAGTGTTCGCGAGAATTTTGTTCACCCCTTAACTATAGAAGGCATATACGTGTGCACCATAGGTTGAAGAAACTTGATAAGGTTTTCAATTCCTTAGAAACTTGATTACTCTATTAAGTTGACTTTTTTAGAGTTTCTCCCGCAATTTGTTTTTCTTCTTCTGCTTCATGGGCGTAGCCTCTTGTGAAATTGAGATTTGTCTTTCCTTAGCTTTCTTAAGTTCTTTTTCATATCTCTTGGGACTCCTCTAAAAGATGATGTTTTACATATTGTAGGATTCTGCTAAAAATAGGGATCTCTTAGCAGCATTTTGGGACAAGGTATATACCCCCCCCCCCCTTCCTCTTTTCTTATACATTTTGGGTTTTCATCTTTCTATTTCCTATCTTTTCTCATTTACATTATTTCCAGCTTTCAGAGGATGAGACAAAGGAAATATTATCGTTCAAAGATGTGTTACTGGAGGTAATTGTTTATATGTTCTCGCCTGTTTAATTTTTTATAGTCGTTTAGTAATGATTGTTTATATTTTCTCTCCTTTTTTAATTTTTGATATGTTATTTAGCAAATATTCAACTGACATCTGGATCTGGTTACACACCATTATATATAACTTCTTAACATTATCTTGTGTCTAAATGGTTATTTCTCACAGGGATAAACATGCACATGTTGCATGGATTATTGTTTTTGTTTGCTCTATTCTCTGCCTCCTAAACAATTGCTTCCTTGCTAACTATACTTTCCAGGGAGTTCCAGGACCTTCGGTTATAAGATCATTGACTACACATGTAAAGAGGCAGAAGTTTTCTGTTTTCCCACAAGTTTGCTGGAGGGCAGATTCTGCTCTTCTGGTAAGGGATGTATTTTCTTGTTCATTAAACGTTTTTTTAGATGTGAAAGATGCTAATACTTTCTTATCCTGTGTATTTCATATGTCCTAATTCTTTTCAGGACCTCGTGCAAGCTAGACCTTCAATATTTCCAATATCTTCAAAGGAATTATTTAGTATCCTTGATGATTCAAGTGAAAGGACTTTCCTTTGTGGTGCTGCCATGTCAATGCAAAAGTACATTTTTGATGGGGAAGCAGGAAAGATTGGTTTTGAAACCAAAAACTTGGTTGCTTTTACCAGCATATTGGTGGAACAGAAATTGGTACCTTTTTTTTTGTTCTGTTCTTTCTAGCGTTGCTTTACTTAAAAGTTTTGGCGGAAGCAGGGATGGGCCGAAGGTGGAGGGCTGGAGGGGGCGGCCCCCCCCTGAAAATTCGAAATTCCTATATGATTTAGAAATTTTCTATGTATTTTCTATTAAAAATCTATTTTTGCCCCCCCCCCTCCAAAAATTTTTTTTTTTTTATAAGTCCGCTCTCCTAGAATTTTATTGGTTGGCCTGCCTAACATAAAATTCTGTGTCCGTCCCTGGGTGCAAGTAGCAGGGCTGTGGATTAGCACATGAATTCGTGACCTTTTATATTCTTCGTACATAATTTCATTATAAAAATAAATTGTGTTTTATTTTCAGGTTAAAGCATGGCTTGCAGATAAAGATGCTGAAGCTTTGAGGTGCCAGAAGTTGCTGGTGGAAGAGGAAGAAGCTGCCCAGAAGAGGTGCATATCACTAATTTTCCATGTCTAACAGTTCTTTTTTTTTAAATGCGATATTTGATTTTTGCAGAAGGTTGGCCAATTTTCATTCCCATCTTTCCCCTACTTATCTATGAATCGTCTTTGAGTATTTATGTCTAGGAATAGAAAGATCTGAAAGGAATCTTGAGTAATTTCTTCTTTTCCTTGAGTGTTAGTAAACCTCACCATGTGATATAGTTAACAATTTGCTACCAAAAGATGTAACACAAAGGGGGGTGGGGGGAGTGAAGTTGTTGATCAGAAATGTTTTGTATTTCTTGATATATAATGTCATAATTGGTAGAAAGAATAGTATACAGCTGGATAAAAAAACAAAAATACTCAAATCATTTTTTTTTTTCATTTCAACAATCAACATCTTTAAGGAAACATTCACTGGAGAAGGAAAATTGTTGGCATTTGTTGTGCTAATTCTAGCCTTTTAGTTCCTAGATACAACTTCATCATGTAATACAGTTTCGCAGTGGTAACAGGTAGGTCCTGACACCAAAGGTTAGGCTTATTGATTATTGACTTGCATGTGGTTTCTTCGGATACAGTTCTTGAACATCTTATAGGAGGCAAAATTGGAGAAACTTTTACTTGCTGATTTATTTCCCGAGCCTCCACTGTAGGCAAGTTGAGCTTCTTGAGAGAAAGAGACAGAAAAAGCTTAGGCAGAAGGAGCAGAAAGCAAAGGAACAAAGACACTGGGATTTGGAAGAAAGTAATCAGAACATGGATGACTCATTGGAGGTTAACACTCCTGCAGAAACATCCATCCCTTCAGCTGTTGATTCTGATGGACAAAATTATGTCACGTCCACGGATCAGAGTCTCCCATCTGTAGAGCCCATTCATTTTCCTAAGCTGGAAGAGGATGTAGATTATGAAATTCAGATGGGGTTTAGCAATGACTATAGGGATCTAGGAACTAGTCAGAATGTTGAAAGACAAATGGAGCAAGTTGGTGGACGTCGGCGTATAGTTGTTGCTCAATGGCAGAATCCACATAATTCACGAGGGGTGCTTAATGGTTTCCATGCTAGCCAGAATTCTCATGGATTTAAGTGCGGAGGCATTAATAAGCATGGAACAAACAGGGAAAGGTTTGGTGCAATGGGTAACGATAATAAAATTTTGAGCCAAAAACCTAAAACAGTAAAGGAAGGGGAGAGTTTGAAAATTAGAGGAGAGAAACAAGCAGCAAACCAATTGAATCAAAATAAGAACCACGAGCTTTTAATTGGCTCTATGCGTGTCACGCTTGAAAATTATAGCCATCGTGATGGAAACGATCCAGCTGAAGCCCGTGACAGGAGCCAGCCTGAGGGCCAAATACCAAAGACCAATGTTCAGGAGAAGTCCAGCAAACTTGATCCTGTTCAAGTGTTACAAACCGATCAACCTTTAAGTTTTGGAGGCCAGTGAGCCGACATGAAAGCAAAAGTTCACAACCAGTCCAAAATGGTGTCGGTGAATTTGAAGTGGAAGTGGTTGCTGAAAAGGATGGAGCGCATACAGCTTCCAACGAAAGCTGTTCAAGGTCCTCTTTGACGGCTGGTAGTGATGCTGTAGCAAGCACGAATCTCTCTTCATCACTCGTGCAACCTGGGAGCCTGCAGTTCGACAGCCATGCTGCCAAGGCCATTCTTGCTCAGAGTAAGTTGGGATGTTTGATTATTTTAACCCTACCACTATGGTTCTGTTGTTACCAAATTAACTTGCGTCTCGTAAACAATCTAACCTGCTTTGCAGGGTGGAAGGAAGCTATTGCAGGGGAACATGTGGCACTGGTTCTCTCCCCAAACCTTGATCCTCCGGGATGCTCTGAGATTGAAAATGATTCATCAGAAAAGTTGATAGTTAAGGCAAGGGCTTTTGAGGCTTCAACTACCGGACCTGCCCAAGGCAAGTTCATAAGGAAGCCTGAAAAGGGTGCGAAGATACAGTACATTTCAAAACAAAGATCTGCCACCTAAGTGGAGGTGAGATTGGAATTTTCTTTTTTTCTTTTTTCAGAGGTAAGCACAGTATAGCGAACTCTTAGCACATAGCAGAGGTTCCAGTTTTACCAGTTGTCTTCTGTCTGAAAATATTAAAAATTTTGCTGGAAAATTGTTTCAACATTCACGGTTTTTTCCTTCTTTTCCTTAAGGTGGTATAGCAATTTGACTAGTTTTTTTTTTCTGGTTCTGCTAATTTCTTTCTTGTACAAATTTGGGGTTATTGCTATTAGAAAGGTCTTTTTTTGAGGTCAATAGTGGAGTTACCATTTTTGTTTTAAGTAAAGTACACAAGTGGTCACCGCCGTCTTTTCAAGTACACAACAATTCAAAAGAATAAGAGTAAAATTTGTAAGTATGGATTCTTTCTGTAAATGTATCATAACCCATTTACACGTTTTATTGTCTGTTCGAGATTTGGGGGGTTTTCAACCATATCGTCGCCAAAGTAATTTCTGTTAAATTGTTACACTTTTTGTGAAGCATTTCAGTTAAGAATATCATGTAACTATGAATAATCTTTAACCTTTTTGGTTAACTAACCCTAAATGAAATCCTTTAGTTATTCAAATCACTTTCTTCAATAATTTTCAAAAGTAATTTTGATTAATCTGTTAAGCTTAAATGAAAAAATGATAATAATAAGCTTAAAAAACGATTGTAATTTGTAGAGTCAATCCTTGGTCCTGGTAAAGGACTGATTTATTTCGGTCCGACAACATGCCACACAGTAACAATGGAGTAAAAATTGTTTGTTTTTTGGGTTTAGAATTTATAATTTAAAAATTATAACTACGATTTAAGATTTAATATTTGTGTTCCGCATAAAAAAGCACACAAAAAACGTAAGATTTTTGTCGAACTTGCATCAAAAATTACAAAAAAAATTAAGATATGACAGGGTTTTTATATTAATTTAAAATTTTATACTTATATTTTATATATTCTTTAAAAAAGCTCCATGTTATTTTTAATTTGAAAATTTTAGTCTCTCTCAACTTCTATTCAATTGGAAAGTTAGTTTCATCTACTTTAGTCTATTAGAATTTATTTTTTATACTTACAAATTGAAAAGTTAGTCCAATCGAAACGATACTATTGAACTTTATTATTAAATTACTAGCCTGAAAATTAGCAGCTTAACAATTTTTTACGACCCTAATTCTAAATCTAATCTTATTTAGTGGGAAGAGAAAGGAGATACGAGAGAGAAAAAAAAGAGAAGTTCTCCTCGTAAGTCAATAACACATAACCTAAGGAATTACGAGAAACACAAGTAAGCAGTTTGATCAACCGGTCAAATATGTTTGTTTCAGTAGCTTAACAATTTATATGTAATAAATAAGGGGTTATATTTTGATACACAAGTTGTGTAACAAAATTTACACAACCCTTCTATAAAATTTAAAACCTAAATTCCAAACCTTAGACCTTAAAACCTAAACTCTAAATTTTAACCATAAACCTTAAATTTTACACCGTACACACTAAACCCCTAAACTCTAAATCCTAATATAAAACCGTAAACCCTAAATCCTAACTCTAAATTTAGAAGTTTAGATTGTAGGGTAAATAATTCATAATTTATAATTAGAATTTATAGTTTAATGTTTATGGTTTAGTATTTAAGAGTTTAGATTAAAGATTTTATTTCTACATTTTAATCCTAGATTAGGCATGTTTGTATAAAAAAAATACACCACGGAATCATTATCCTTTTATAATTAGTTAAAATAAAGAACACAAATAATTTGTCTTTAGCCTATATACCCTCGTAGGTTTACTCAAATTACAAGTTTCTGAAACTTCAGGCCAGGGACTCGGTAAGTTCACTTATTGAGTCCCAATTGTGGGCAGGCCCGGTCAGATTGAGGCAGTCGTCACACCACACTAAGCCGAAGTCCACATAACTGTTCTCTAAATTATTGATTCAAAGGAGAACCGAAAATTGCAGACATGTTCTCATTTTTTTCTTGTTCAAAAAAAGAATAACATAATATCCTGAAATGCTCTATGATTACAAAAAGTACTGTTTACTATGATTTTTATCAGTTTCAAGTCAATGGCAGCGACTAAAATAGAGTGGAGGGCCATGTGATTTTACATTTTAGAATGATTCAAAGGATTAGAATGATCAGTGACTAATTACGAGCACTGATGAACATCATTAATTTAATTTATAAATAAATTTTTACTCGCCGTTCCCCACGAGTAAAAGTTTGTTTTAATTGTTTTTCTATCCACAAGACTCAAATTTAAAACTTTACTTAAACAAATATTGTCATTTAAATCTCTGATCGTAAACTTTAAAATAATCGTATCTCTTAAATTATAAACTCTAAACATTAAACTACATAACATGCGTACAATGTATTGAATAAATTTCCTTTGATTTGATTTTACATGGATAAAAAAGTCATTTTCCACTTCATTATCAGCTACACTTAAGGTACCTTTGGCATGACTTAAAAAAGAATTTTCTCTTAAAAAATTATTTTTTTTATCCATAAGCAATGTTAAACACTTTTAAATTGATGTAAAAAATCACTTAAAAAATAATTTTCCATCTAATTTTTAAAGTTAAGATTTTTAGTTTTTGGGTGAAAAACTACTTTTAGGTTTGAAATTATCTTTTACCCTTAATTATTAACACTAATATTAGTACTAATATATTAAAACAATATTAAATATGATAATAATTATTATATTAAACTAATATTTAATTATATTACAATAATATAAAAATGTATAGTTTAGATTTTAGAGGCTAAATTTTTTTATTTAATTCGAAATTTTATATTAATTATTTAAAAATATTTAAAGTATATTTTGTACATAAAAATTGTTAATGAATTGTCATAATTTTTATATTTTTATTATTTAAGTTGATTTTTTTCATATATAATAATATTAATAAATTTTATGATAACAAATTTAAACATTATTTATGTTCATTCATTTTTACTTTACAATATGTTTAAAATGAATATTTTATTTTTTAAAAAAATATTTTTTTGACAAAAATGTAAAATACTAAAATCTTACAACTAACTTCTTAAAATCACTTTCTAACAATACTTTTAAAAATATTTTTCAAAAGCCGTGCAAAACTAGCTATTTGTTTTACTTTTTCATCTATCCCCAACCATCATTTTAGACGTTGGATTTACTTATGAAAGAACATTACCCAAAATTTGACAAATAATAATCTTCCAACATAACTTCTCAAGGTAAAGGAAAATCTTCATGAAAAAACATCAAATTCGAAGCTTCTACTCAGTAAAACCAGGACATGAGAAAAGCAACAGAGCATAAAAGTGAACCCTAAAAATTCCCCCATTAATCTTTATATGATTATGTGATGGAGAAGAATCAGAGTCCATTTATGTTGGGCACAGCCTGTTGCATCTTTTTTGACTTTGATTTCTGTGGACAGAGACATTAGCTTTGGCTGCTACCTAACCAAACATTGTTCTGCTTATCCTTGGCCAGCACAAGTATTGCTGGCATCAACCATTAATAGCCATCATTTTATGATCTACTATGAACTCCATTGCTTTAATATTCTATGCCCTACCAAAATTTGTCTACTCAAATCATATAGACTTATCAACCACTACTTGCCCCAAACATGTTTTCTCCGCCTTCTATGCTATGCGGAGCTCTTGTAGTTAACCACCATGTTATCCGGGCTCGGAAGCGAATGCCAGGTACATGTATACACAATTTTATAAAAGATACGAAGATCATATTCTAGTACCTATGTCCAAATATAGGTGAAGAAAAACAAAAGGTCTCTGGATAACTATCTTAACTAGATGCAAATAATCCGGACATCATGACATAACCAAGCAAGGTTAAAATGTAGTACAGATTAACCACAAAAATCACAAAATGAGCTGCAGAGTACAGATTACTAGCATGATAATAAATTATCCTTACTATTACATATTTATAAGAAAATATTAATAATAATACAACACTAGATGTGAATACTTTGTTTTTGGTATAACACTAGGTAAAGAAATATTAAAAGAATGCTCTATCAGTACCCACACAGTTTATCCCTATGAACTATTCCCTCACTTGATCATCTTCTAGGTCACAAGGAATAAAGACTCTTCGGATTTCCGAAAACTAGCCTTTTAGTTCACTTCACCATCTAATTATACCAAGACTACTGAAGAAAGTACAACTAAAGGCTAGTGGTTTAGTGCTGCAAATCTATTTAAACAAGTTTTATGACTTTATGCATGGAGGTGAAACTAAGTTGCATAGTTTACAAAATTCAGCTGACCTCTGGCTGCAACATAGGGAAGAAACTCCAGTTGTTACCGGGCCTAGCTTCCTTTCCGGCAACCTTTTCGTTCGCCCACCATTCAGACCTGACGGTGGGCTTATCAGAAGCTTCTCCTTTTCTGCTGTCAAAGTTGAACTCTTTAATTGACCCGAGAGTGACGGAGCGATGCTTTTGATAACAAAGGTCCTCTTCAGCTTCTCCTGAAACCTTTTCATTTGTTTCTTTGGATGTTTCTCTAATATACAGCTCACAAGAACTTTCTAGATCCTTTGTTAGTCCATCTTTTTCTATCCCGCCCTGCGCCACCAAATCCTTCGGGTATTCATACTCTGGCATGGTTCTGCTTGATGCCAGTGACTTGTTTTTGAGGCAACGTGCGACATCTTCGCCGCTCAATTCAAAAGAGACCCTGTGATCAACTATAATCTCATCGTTTTTAGGTCCATTTGTCGGGTTAGAGAGCAATGCTACCTCGGAAATCTGACTCCCCACGAGAAGACCGTCTCTTGAGGCAGGACCCAAACCATCAGGTGTCAATGATCCTGAACCCAATCTTGAACCCAAACCCAGACCATCTGGAGTCACACATCCAGAAACTAGTCGTGAGCCTTGCCCCAGTCCGTCTGGTGTTAACGATCCAGATCCTAGCCTAGAACCCCATTTCCGAGTAGTAAAATGCTCATATCCTATGATTTTGGGAGCCTCCCCCATGCGGAACTCAAGGATTGGACGTCTATCAGGGAAAGGAGAGGATGTGCCTGAATTAGAGATTACCGACCCAGGTGATATGAGATTACCACCAGGGCTCCCAGGGTATATTTGATAAGACTGGAATTCATAATGGGACAATCCAAATTTCTGATTGATCCCACTGTTTCTCCGAGCACGCTCCAAGGAAGATGTCAGCAATTGAGCAAACGGTACTTCAGGAGATGAAGGTGTAGTCAGTTGAACAGATTCTGGAGGGGGTGTAAAAGGAGCTGTGGATGGTTCAGTTGTCATGGTAGAGAATACCGGTGGTGTGACTAACTGGGTTTCATGTGCATAAGGGCCTATGGAAAAAATGGAAGCAGGTCCGCGGGGAGAGTAGGCGTTAACGGAAAGGGCAGTTAAGGATAGCAATCCAGACGGGGTTTGGGCGGCAGATGGAGGATCCGATTGCAGGAATGATGCAGGAGATGAGGGAGGGGCGATAAAGGGCATTACAATGCCGATTGGATTGCTTACATTTTCAGCAGTTGAGACTGCAGCTCCAGGTACCACTGGTTCAGGGACAAGGACAGCATGGCCAATTCGTTTATTGTTCTTATGAGATCCAAAACACCAGTAAAAGCTCCAGCAGCTTCCCCATCTTTTCTTCTGTCGTTAAATAAAAGAGTGTAAATTGGTATTCCATAAAGAAAATAAGTTATTTTCATCCTCAAAATTGGTTCAACTCTCAACTGCTAGAATAAGGCAGTGAGAAATATAAGTAAATTGATTCAATTCGCAACACGATAATGTAGGACTAATTCCGCATAAAGAATTGATAAAATCTTCTCTGCCTGGATCTTGTTGTTGCAATATGTTTATAAAACTCCAGTTTCCATATTCCTTTGCTAACTTAGCATGTACAATGTGGGTATACATGACAAAAATAAATAAACAAAAAAAAAAAAACTGCACAGCATAAAATACACACACAAAAAGCAGAAACAGGTCTCAATGGACGTATGACTGTATTTCGACAGCATTGACTATAAAATTCAAGCCAAAACTGTTGCCAAAAAGGCAATTTGAGCTACCATTTACTCTTGACTTTAATTACTGTTTCAGTGTTCCAAGGAAGACCATATATTAGACTGAGAAGAACACATTTTTGAATATAACTTTTAGTCTGAGATTATGAGATGGATCGGTCAACAATTTTGGCTGATCAAATTGCACTCTTCCTAGAATATGATCTCATAGGCAGCTCAATAAGATGGCAAAAAAGAATAAAAAACATAGATCATTCATATGAAATTAAGCTCCATTTCTTGTACATTGTGTAAACCAAATCGAGTATCAGAAAGTTCTTCCATAGAAGGACACTAGAATGAATAGAGGAGCTGCCCCCAACCACCCAAACCGTGAAGGAATTGTAGAAAACTGACCAAACAAACTTGAAACTACCAGAAAGATTACTTTTTTTTACTTAAAAAGAACAAAATTAACTTTCTAAACTCAAATCTGCTCCCTAAAGTAAAGCGATCTTTTTATTTCTTTTTCTTTATTTAATTGAATTCCAATTATAAGATTTTCATTTTTGATGTTTATTCTTAAGAAGCATGAAAAGCAAAAAGGTAAAACTAGAAGCTTGAGTTGACTCTAGCTCAGCTAAAGTTTAGAACTCAAGATCCAAATTTCAACTACTTTCAGTTTTCCCTCAATTTCTCGGCAACCAAACAGATAACGAAGAAAATTAAAGCTCAATACTGAAATCAGATCACAAATAAATTTCGGACTTTTCAACATCGATAAAAGCAAAAAAAAACAACATAAACAATACTTTTTCTCCAAAAACTCAACTCTCCACGCTCTTCTCTTCACTTTCGGGTTCTCAATTCAAAAAAGAGAGCTTAAGTAATCAGGAGATCGCGAATTTCCTGTACGTTTCTCGGCAAAACCAATCGAAAAAAAAAACATTACAAATACTAATAACAAAAGTGGATATACCTTAACTGTGGTAGGCTGGACTCTTGACTCGGCGGAGACGATGGCGGAGGCAGCGGCGTTAACGGTTTCAACGCTGTCGTTAACACTTCTCATCTTCGATTTACAAGCACATAAAGTTCATGTGAACTTGAAATCTATTCTTAACTCTCAAGATTCAACAAATCTCTAACAACAATTCATACAGATCAGCTGAGAGCTCTGATTTTCCTTTTGCCTTCTCCTCCGGTTCAGTTCCCATCCAGTCGTTTTCCTCCAGTTTTCATCCATTTTGCACCGAATTATAGCCACGTCGTCGTACAAGATGATGGGGATCCACTGCTTTTAGTTTTTCCTTTTTCATTTGTTGCTGTCTGTTCTGTTGTATTTTGCTTTCTTTTTTCGGATGAAAATTTATAAGAAATAATAATAATAAAATATATTTTGCCTTATAATGTAATAATTTATGGACTCATTTGGAAAGTTCATGAATGAAGCTCCAACCAATCACAAAATGAATATATTATAATATAATATCTGTTTTTTTTATTTATAATAAAATGTATTATTTGTAACATTAGTTTTTCAGCTCACATTCTTTAAATTATTTTATTTCTTGGGATTTTACCACATTATTTAGTAAGGCGGATCTTAACAATAAAATTTAAAAAGGCCTAATTTTTTAAAAATTTTAAAACTTTAAATTAATTTTTTTAAGATTTTAAAGGATTTAATTTAAATATTCATAAAAATATAGAGGTTTAATTAAATTTTTTATAAAAAAAATTGAAACTTATCAAGGCTTTTAAACATTTTATGAGAAGATTTAATTAATTATTTTGAAAATTTGAAATATAATAACATTTTTTAGTGCCTTGATTTAATTTTCATGGCATTCATTTATTGTATCTTGCATTATCTTGTATTTTACATAATTTACTGATTATTAAAATATAATTTTAAATTTATTTACATATAATATGAACAAAATTATTAATAATCATTTAATGTAATTAAATGGTTACATTAAATATCTTTTTGAATATGTTTGTGTGATTGTAAGGTAATATCTGTTCAATTTTCTTAACTATTTAATAATGCGCACATACCATGCATACATAGTGCTTGAACCCAGGTCACCTCGATAAAATACATTATCCTTTATTATGAGACCACTCCACGAATTCGGTTACATTAAATATTTAAACAATATATTCAAATGAATAATTATATACAATCACTTGTGAGCTGGTCCATGTTATTCAAATTATTCATTTCTATTTGCATTATGTAAAATAGACCAAAAGAATCATATATTTGTTTCATTTAAATGTTTTTTTTCATATATTAATCTTCTTATATCATATTTTATTGTTTCAATTTACCTTGTATTTTATATAATTTGTCGCAATTATTAGGGTACATTTTTAAATCTTTTTACACATATTATAAAAATATTAAATGTTTTTCAAATACTTGTTTACTGCAATTACAATTGTATGTATTTGTCAGAAAATGATGGATGAAATAATAAAACATGTTACACTCTCAATAAGAGGATGAACTAATGTAACTAAACATTTGACGAGTGATTTTTTTATATATTGAACAAATTGTACTTAAAAAAATCGTGTATTATTTTAATTTCCTCAAAAATAATAAACACAATTTACATAAATGAAAAATATGAATCAAATAAATATAAATTATTTATGAACGTATACATATAATTATAAGAGTTAATTGCACTACATGTCTCCAAACTATGACACTTATTTTAAATTGATCCTTAAACTTTAAAACATTCCAATTTTATCCTTAAACTATGAAATTTATTCTAAATTGGTCCCCAAACTTTTGAACATTTCAATTTCATCCTTAAACTTTCGTTCTAAATTGGTCCTCAAACTTTTTTAACGTTCTAATTTTATCCCCAATTTATCAATAAGCATATCTTATGTTAATAAAACCGTTACAAAAATTGTTAATTGTCATGAAATATTGATGTGTATTATGTAATAATATGATGTGATATAAACGATAATTTTATGATGAAGTTAGAACATTCAAAAAGTTTGAGGGCCAATTTAGAATGAGAATCATAGTTTGAAGATGAAACTATAATGCTCAGAAGTTTGTGGGCCAATTTAAAATGAATGTCATAATTTGAGGATATAATTGGAATGTTTTAAAGTTTAGAGATCAATTTAAAATGATTATCATAATTTGGGGACGTGGGGTGCAATTAACTAATTATAATAAACGCAAAAAATATATAAAGGCAAACCAAAATCGTGGTATATTTTAAGTTGAGTTCCACAAGCAAGTTTTTCCTTGGGTAAAATACACAATAAGGTTTTCCTTTTGTTTTCTTTCTTATATTCCCCTTCTTCTTTTGAATATATTAATCCCCATTTTAATATCTATACTTGTTTTGGGTCATGGTGGGTGGAAACAAGTTTCAATCTTAAAAGGCAGGTATTAAATAGAAAATCATCACATGTCGAATTGAATCAAACAAATATTTAATTTTTTTTGGTTAGTCAAAAATTTAACTTTACCCTATTTATGTTCATTCATAAATCTAACATCTCATTTTACTAAAACAACTTACGGTAAGTAATTTCCGTTGCATCTTAATTATTATTCTTATCCTTTTATTTGTTGTTTACATTGGAACAAGGGGAAGTCTTGTTGTCAAAGCCGCGCACGTGTGGTCATCCAGTTGTCGGGATCATGTGTGCTTTCGTGAATTACGTGGGACAACGACCCCCGTCCCCCTCTCATTTCTCACGCAAACTCACCCCGTTTCTCTACACTACACGGTTGCTTTGGTTACCCCGTTTTCTTGTTGCCTCCTTTTTGATAATGATATCTCAACTCCCATCCCTATTTTGGCTCTTTCTCCCACCCTTTCTTCATTATTATTTATTCATCAAATATTTTTCGATTACGACACTCATTACCATAATTAATTGCACTAGACCTCTTTAAATTATATCCGAGACTTAAATCAATTTTTAAATTTTAAAATATTATAATCATATGATTATATTATATTTTTATGTTAAAAAAATATTAATATTGTATCAATCATGTTGTTATGTTACTAAATCATTGGTTTGAATGTTAAATGTTAATATAAATTCAAAATATAACGTATTTAAAAACACATGAATTAAATTATAAACTCATACAATACATTATGTAAAAAAAACACATACAATACTTACCACAAAGACAACGTGGATCTTTTTCTAAAAATAAGCAATTTTTTAAAATTTTATAGGCATTGTATTTTTTACACACAAAAAAAAAAACAAGTTGTATCTGTGCAACAAGCACACACGTCTCTTAAGTATGTTTACATTATATCTAAATTGATATTTAACATTTATATTGACTTAGAGAATGATACGATAAATATAATTCTAATACTTTAAAAATCTAATTAGAATGTTTCGAAATTTACGAAAAAATTTAAATTTTAACCAATAACTTAAAATCATTTGATGCAATTAAGCCTTCAATTATTTTCTATTGGCTCTATGACTATAAAGAGTAGTTTAACTGACCCTATTATTAAATGGTTAAAAAGAATTGTTTGATTATTACTTTTTTTACTAGGTTTGTTTGTTATTGTGCAACCTTTTTTACATTGATTCTATTTAGCTTTTTACCCATACTATAAAATGATAGTGATGGGAGAAAAGGTGGATTGCATAAGGCAATGATTCATATACCAACTTCTAATCTTATCATATGTAATTTATTTTTTTATTTATTTTACAAATGGG
Source organism: Hibiscus mutabilis (assembly GCA_019671005.1). NCBI lineage: Eukaryota > Viridiplantae > Streptophyta > Magnoliopsida > Malvales > Malvaceae > Hibiscus > Hibiscus mutabilis. The sequence continues at coordinate 916,788 of CM033716.1, forward strand.
TTATAAAGTTCCAAATTATGATGATTCACTTTCATAGTTTCCCACTCGTGTAGGATATGAAAAAGGTAAGAAGCTATCTTGTTTCAATCACAACTAACAAAAGATTTTGTTACTACCCCATATGAAAAAAGGTGTTACTTAAAGTAGTCCATATATAAAAGTTGATAATTATTTGAGAAATTCGAAATATAATTCGATACATTATCAATAATTCTTTTTAAGAAAAATAAAGTATGAATTTAACAAAATTCCTTCATTTAATAAGCATGGTGAGCCACAGATTGATTTAGTGGCTAAAGATATTTATATTGTCTTATCTTGTATAAATTAAAATATGTGTGAGATTATAATACATTTCAATTTAATTAAAAAAATTATATTACTAAAATATGACTTTTTTTTTACTATACGATAATAAGAATGATTAGGCTATCACTGACCTAATAGGTTAATAGGGACCCATGACCCCTTAAATTTTTTACAAATAGAAGAAAAAAACAAGTTAAGATAATAGTAGAATTTTATTGCAACCCTCTAAAAACATATAATTTATATTAATTGCCTCCTAAATTTAAATATTTTAAACGATCCTCTTAATAAATAACGTTGAATTTTATCTTTGGTTGATACTTATATCATTCGGTAAAAAAAGATAATTTTTTATTAAATATAAATTTATTACATTCACAATATAAAATATTAAGATTAGAACTCATACAAGATGGGATTCGAGTCAACAATCTCTATAGCATATGGTTAAAACCTTTTAGTTGACACTCTCTCATTTCTCATAGATTGTGAGTTTGACACCCACTAATAATATATTTCTTCTCTCTTAAGTAAGAATTATTCAAAAAAAAAATTGAACACAACCTTTAAAATATTTTAATTTATTACTTGTCTTTCTACTATGAACAATTCTTTATTTATATATATAATTCTAATTTGCAATAAATAATTGAGCAAATGAAGCCTTCTTTTTTTTCTTCTAAAAGATGGGTCCAAGTAGGAGAGCGCAAGCAATGGATATTTTAGAAACTGCCCCACAAATTGGGTGGATGCGTGCGGTGATGGACCTACAAGCCTAAAGCTAAACCGGCATACCACATGTAGAAGCCATAAAAGTAGGTGAAACACTTCCATCCATTTTCTTAATAAAATAAATCTCATTCCATCACATATTACAAAAATTCCCCTACCACTATTCGAGTCCTTTTTTAATACAAAGATTATATAAAATTGTATAGATTTATGCATTTATTATTTAAAAAATAAAAACTGAAATCTCTAGACTAAAATTCTAAACCCTAAATTATAAACCATACAATTAAACCCCTAATCTCTAAACATTAAACTAAATCTATAACCCAGAACAAAACAAAATTATGATTACGCAACACGCGTATTAAAATTTTCCCATGCTTTTGTTATTCCTCTTTAATTTGAACATATTAGTGTAGCATCTCATCATAATTCTCTCTCTCTCTATATATAATTAGGTGAACCTCAATAAATATTTTTGATAAATGAAAGAATTCAACGTCCTTTTTATTCAAGTATAAAAGAGTTTAATATCTCTTAAATAATATTTTGAATTAAAAAATATAAATTTTAGATGAAGAATTTTGTCTTTTGTTTAAATATTCTATTAAAATTATCAGACCTTCCGCCAAAATATATTCTATTAGAATTAATAATAAATATAATCAAGATTAATGTGACTATTTAACATGCAGAGAGTTAAAAAAACAGAGAAGGTGATTTGTTGCCCGCCACCGTATTGGATTTCTTTTGAAAACGGAATGGAATGTGTTGTGGGGTTTATATCACTTTCCCATATTAAAAAAAAAGGGCATGTCATAGCACGAGAAATTGAATTATAAGTTTATCGCATCAGTTATAATTTTAATTAATACAAATTATTTAATTTATCATATTTTTTTCATGCCATCAACTCAATTATATAATATTTTTTAAATGACATGTAAAGAAAATAGTAAAGATACACTTCTTGAAAAAATGATGATAAAAAAATAAAGTAGTGGTTTTAATTGATTGGGACAATTTATGTGGTAAGCCTAGAGGTGGCAAAAGGGTCGTTCGGGTCGGGTCACTTCGGGTCGAGTTGATTTTTAATTCGGATTATTTTCGGTTTATGTTCGCTTTCGGTCTGATTTGGGTTTAGATAGGGTCTATGTTATTTCGGTTCAAGTCATGTATCAGGTCAGGTCAATATCGGTTCAGTTGATTATTAGGTCGGGTAAACATCGGATCGATTGACTTTTCGGGTCGGGTGAATATCAGATCGATTGACTTTTGGTTCAGGTCTATATCAGGGCAGTTGGCTTTTTGGGTCGGGTCAATTTCAGATCAGTCGGCTTTCAATTTAAATAAGTTGATATTTTAAAGGAAAAAAAAACAATATTAAACTATTACTAAAGGTAGTTGTTAATTAATAATATAATACAAAATGAGAATAAAACATACATATTTGAGGAAATTAAATTCGAGTTGCGTTCGATTCAGGTTGATTTTCAGTTCGAGTTGCTTTTCGGTTCGAGTTGTTTTCAGTTTCGGTTATTTCCGGTTTCGGTTAATTTTCGATTTGGGTTGATTTTCGGTTTAACTAAATTCGGGTCGATTTCGGTTCAGTTCGGTTTTTATTCGAATTCTGGTCAAGTTTAAACCATCACGTTCGGGTCTATATCAAGTCTCGGGTAGAATAAATCGGTTCGGGTCTCGTGTTGGATAAATTGGTTCGAATCTCGGGCCTCATATCAAGTTTTGCCGGGTCTAGGTAAGCCAAACCAATAATATAATATTTTGTCATAACACACATCAAATACGTGTTATGATTTACGAACTCAATTTTAATCGAACTACTTTAGATGTGTAATGTGATCAACAAACATTTTAATTGAAACGAGTCAAGCTATTCATCTTTGCTCTTTCATATTCTCTTAGGTTATTGGTTCTAGACCCACTATAAACACTCATCTTCTTTATCTTATAGTCCATTTTCTCCCTTCCAGATAGGATTAGGATTAGATTTAGAATTTGTAAAAAGAATTTAATTGGAATGAAAGTCAGTTAATATTAAGTTTTAGATTCGATTTTGTATGATATTTATTTATTCCTTTTTAATATATAAAGATCTTGAGATGTGTAAAACGTTCAACCATTTTTGATTTTTTTGAATAAATAATTGATACATTCATGGTGTATAATTCTATGGATGGTTAATAAAATATATTGTAGAAAGCCCGGCATCAACCAAAACATCTGCTATTGAATGTCAAGTCATTCGTCCATTAACAGCTTGGGAAAAGCCCAATTCTTATTTCTGTCGCATGTCACTAACTGAATCAAGTCCGGACTCAGTCTTAACTCGGCCCAACATGAAAACTGACACGTCGGCTGGCAAGTCTTCAAGCCTAGAACTAGATCACCAAAACCTTTTGACTAGACCAGCTGAGCTCCGAAAGAACACCTCACCAAAACCACCACTTCAAATGTCAAGTTATGGTGGTCATGGTCTCATGGAGAAAACCAGTTAGAATCTGAAAAATCAACACGAAAGCTTTTTCAGATCATTTTTTTATTATGATTTTACTGGCGCAAATCGATGACAACCGTTCTCAAAAAATACGGGTGCAATGTTTTAATTTATAAAAAATTCAAAACCAAGACATGAGCTTCATATCAAAGAAAAAGAGAACAAAAAAAGATTTTTAATAATCCTAAATCAAAATCCATGAATGTGGATGACATCACTGTCACAATTATCAAAATAAGAAATAGAAAAATAAAAAAAGTTTAATCCTATTGACGTTAGAAACTCAATGATAATTATAATATTTCAAAGAAAATAAAAGATGACAAAATTTTACGTCATTCATAAAAAATGACATTATTCTATGTCATTCAAAATCTAAACAATACATGAAAGCTTTATGTCATTCGAGATCAACAATGATTGTTTTTCCATGTACAAAAACAAATGTTGGAATAGTGAAGATTTCCTCTACTCTATCCTTCTCAATTGTATTTTCAATTTGGTAGGAAAATAGTATTATAGAAATAAGATAAAGCCTTTATAAAAGCTCCCAATTCATATGCAAGGGATACGCCTCAATTTTTTGGTATTCAATATCGAAATTTAAGTAACTCAATTTTTTTCCAACTTTCCTTTCTATTATCTTTAAAATTATTACTATTTGTTTCAAATTTAAAATCTCAAATCAGATACATTATTTCAATTTCAAAATCTTAAAAACAAGAGTAAAGTTTACAAATAGTAACTGAATTTTGGTAAATTATTTAATTTAATAATTAAATTTTCAATTACTTTAATTTGGTAAAATATTATTTACAATTACACATGTAGTCTTTCATATTTGTACATTTAAATAATTTAGTCCTAATTCAAAATAAATAATAAATTTAACTCTTAATATTTAAATATTATTTAAATTTAACCTTATTTTATTAAAAATAATTTAACTCTCAATCTTAAATTCTAAACTATAAACTTTAAATCCTTGACCCTTAAACCATAAACATCATCATGGTGTAGATCACAACCTTAATCCCCCTTTTTGTTTTTTTTTTCATGTAAAATTTTCCCAAACCCTGTTTGGCTGCCGAGAAAACTACTTTTCTTTTTCTCAAAAGGAGAATAAGAAATTCAAGTGCTATGGGGCAAAATCCATTAAAGAGTTAACTGTGTACCGAAAGTCCCGACACAGTTTCGAGGGGATTTACTTTATGAGCACGAGGTCCCGTTATTCGATACAGGTAGCGCATTGTTTATGGGTTGTTATTCTTAAATTTTTCGAATTAAACTCTCTTCACCTCGCCTTCTGTTTTCCTTCGTCTTTGATTTTTTATTAGGGTTTATTGTGATTTGTGACCCTGCCCCGTCTCTTTCTGGTTCGTTTTCATTTTCGCCTTTGATTTCGTATAATTAGTATTACTTTTTCCTTGGCAGTGATTGGGATAGGAATTGAATGGATGGATCATACTGTAAAAGTGTTCAGAATTTCGAGTTTTCCCCCTTTTCTTTTCTACTGATGTTCTAGTGCTAAAATGTCTTTTTCCCTTCAAGAACGCACAGAGGGTTAAATTATTATATTTAAGGGTTTAAGAGTTCTATTGTTTAGGGGTTGACTTTAGTGTAGAATTTGGGTTTTAGAGTTTAGGAGTTTAGGGTTTTGAGTTTAGAGTTAAATTATTTTTAATAAAAAAACAAGATAAAATTAAAATGATATCTAAATAATAATAATTAAATCTATTATTTTAAATCAAGACTAAATTGTTTGAATGCACAAACGTAAAACATTAAATGTGTAATTATATTAAATATTTTAACTGTTATTAACCTCCGTTAATAGATAAATAATAATATTAAAACAAAATTTAAAATTTAATGATAATATTAAAATAAAATTCAAATTTTAATGATAACATTAAACTAATTAAAAGTTAAATTACCATCTCATAATATTATAGCAAATAAATTTATTGGAATTCGAGTTAATCATGTGAAATAACTCACACCGCTCTTTAAAATTGGATTATCCGTATATACACAGTTACACACATGTAATATATAATGAGCTTATGGTCATCAACACCCGTTACAATGTCCTGGCCCACCAACTCAAAACAACAAAATCAAGAAAACCAACCAATCAGAAACACGATTACATCACTTCCTTTCTTACAACATTCCATTTTATTTTACTAACATTAATTAACATGGTAGAAACGAGGAGAACCTTATATAAAATCAGAAATCATCGCCACCACCGACCTCATCGAATCCGAGATCATCTTCAACCCTCGCCGCCATCTCATCAGCGATATGATCTTCCAACGCATCCACGCCTTCCGCCAATGCTAGTCCACCCAAAGCCCCCGCAACCGCACCCACCGCCATCCCCGTCCCCGTCCCCATCCCCATCCCTCCAAACCTACTCGTCCTCCCCTCTTGCCCGTAATACTACCCGCCACCGCCACTTCCCTCGCCGTACGGAGCATGTACGTAAGGTGGCCGAGCATTATAATTGTACGCGCTGTAAGGGTATCCGGCCGATGGGGTGGCGTAGTAAGGATATTGTGGTGGCGGCGGCGGCGGAGCCGCCTGGTAGTCTCTCGAGGCCGGCGGTGGGACGCCGTAGGGAGGTGCTCGGTACGGATCGGGCGCGCGATAGCGTGACTCTCTGATCAAAACTTTGACGTCAACTTTGCCTTGTGGCCTACCGGATGGTCGTTTCAACTGGAGCGTTCTCTTATGGACTCCGCCGAAGCCGGCGTCGTCGAGGACTTCACGGAGCTTGAGCTTAGCCGAGCCGATGAGAGGCTTTGTGTCCTCCTCGGAGCCGGTGTGGACAACATCAACGAACAGGGTGGTATCGCCGCCGATGGGAGCGTGAAGAGGAATCGTAAGAGTTTCGTCCCATGTGGGATTAGTGTCACCTTTCTCGTCGGCTCGAGTGGAACACTTGTAGCTCGGGTCCACCAAAACGACGACGTATGGCTTGATCGGACCGTGGCGCCAGTTCACGTTCTTGAGGTCCCTGGCGGAGGAGAGGGTTACCTCTACTTCATGGGGAGAGGCCATGATTCTGGCTCTTACTTGCAGAAGGGGTAAAAATGGAAATTTCGAGAAGAAAATAAGCACGTTTTGTTTCGTTTTGTAATGGACAAGGTGAATATATAATGGGTTCCGTTAACTAAAGAGAAAAGGTTCTACGAGTTTCTGGTATAAACGGCAATTACAATAACGAGTTGGTTACTATTGAAGTGTGTTTGTCCATTAAGCAATCAGGGCAGTTTTAATGTGATTCATTAAAATTAAGATAACATTAAGCCCAATTCATACGATATATGTAGGGTAGTCCATTAAAATTAAGCCTACATAAAGCCCAATATATGAAATATTAGATAATTATATCTATATGAAAACATAAATTTTCTAAAACGATTGAACCGATTTTATTTTCATGTATATATGTTGCCATTGTTGTGTACAAAAATATATAGATATACATGTTTATTTTTGTTAAAAAATATACATATTTTTTTCTTTAAAAATTAAAATCTAAAATTTTAACTTTAGAATCACATTAAACCTTAAATTTTAACCGTAGATTTAAATCTAACCCCTACATATAGGATCACTTTGTAACTGTTCGATAAATTTGATGAATATTTTACATTTTTAAAACTTTAATGACTAAAAGAATTTTTTAAATTATTTTTTAACTAAAAGAATCATTTTACTTAGTTTAATGATTAAAAAATTTAATTTACTTATTTTTCGTAAAATAAATGAATGAAATTTATAATTTAACACTTTTAATCAACCAGGAATGACAACTTATGATATGACAAGAGTCCTATCAAAAAAATATAATAAAATAAGAGTTAAATTAGGTAAAATTGTCTAATTTTTAAGTCTGAAGAAATAAAACTCACATCGTCTCGTCATACCTAACCACGACCATTCAATTAACTATAAAGATATAATTAAAAAATATGGTAAACAATTTATTTAGTACCCGACTTATTATTGTATTTTTATATTTGTAGTATGCTTATTTATTTTTGATAAAATGATACTTAACGTTATATTTTTGTTATGTCTTAGTACTCGTCCATTAAAAATTACACGAAATGATGACGTGGTTCATTTTTAATTGGGATAATAATAGTTTTTGTCCCGAAAACTCATACATTTCTATTAATTTAGTCCAAACTCTATCAGTTTAAAATCACCATCTAAATTATTTGGATTGAGATTACAAATTTCCCATTTTTGTTCTTCATCCCTAAAAATCCTAACCTTCTTTTCCATCAACCCTACTCACATCATCAGTTACTAATCGTCATTTGCACTTTACCGTTGTCAACAAGTCTTTTTACTTTTATCTTTGTTGTTTGATATTCTTTTCATGTATAACCTTCGACTATTTTTTCTTCTATTTTACCAATCGTACTTCTACCGTTTGTATTGTATAATTGCGATTTTCAGACGATGATAAGAATATGATGACTGGCTGACAATTGTAACTCGTAAACCTTAACCAAGATGTCAAAACAGAATAAAAATATAATATCAAATACTATTTTGCTAGTGGAATAAAAAAAGTGAAATATTGGGTACTAATAGGTAGTTTTAACTTTAACCTAGAAAATATGAAACCAACGGTCTCAAAGACCGAGTTACCATAATCCTAAATGTACGCCATCACACCCATTCCCTACCTCTTCAGAAATCTCATTTATTCGACCCTGAAGAAAGCCCAAAGACTAGTGAAAGCTGCAACTTGAAGCCCTCTCCCAGATATGGTGTCGTCTCTAAGACTACCAACGCTCACCTCCCTCTTCTCTCCCTCCTTCACCCGCCACTCCACGGTGTCCCTGCGGCGGCGTCTCCATCTCCGTCCGCCTCTAGCCGCTGGATTCTCTTCCCAAAGCGCGGCGTCTAGTCCGCCGGAAACTGAGGACCAAGTTGACAGTAAGAAGAGCAGTCGAGTACAAGACCGAGGGAACTCGGACCGAGTCATCACACCTCGGTCTCAGGACTTCAATGCTTGGTACCTTGATGTTATTGCCAACGCCGAGCTAGCTGATTATGGCCCCGTTCGTGGTACTATGGTTATTCGCCCCTACGGTTACGCTATTTGGGAAGCAATTCAGGTCACTTCATTTTCTTCTAATTTCCACTAGTAGTTGCTCTTTTTTTTTATCTTTCAATTTTTGGTTGATTTTGGAAATTTTGCAGGATTATTTGAATGTTAAATTCAAGGAGACTGGGCACAGTAACATGTACTTCCCACAGGTGTGAGCATTGTTTTAGATAAAATTCAAGCTATCCTATTGTATATTTGCTTTGGTTTATGCATTTTAGTATTTTACTTTGTGACTGCAGTTTATTCCATACTCATTTATAGAGAAAGAAGCTAGCCATGTGGAGGGGTTTAGTCCAGAATTGGCTCTTGTCACGGTCGGAGGAGGAAAGGAACTCGAAGAGAAACTTGTGGTACACATTTAGTATTAGTTAGCTTAACTCTTTTTTGTTTCTAGTATTACTTGCTAAGTCTTCTCACTGCATTTTGATGAATTGGCTGGCTTAATTCTATCCTTTGGCATACATACTGCTTTACTTTTTAATGAAAATGCTGGTTCAAGAGTAACCATGATGGCATGACTTGAGTTTTGCCTTTGATTGTTATACTTCCTGAGGTTGTGACAGGTTCGACCTACCAGTGAAACCATAGTAAATCATATGTTTACGCAGTGGATTCACAGTTATCGTGATCTTCCTCTAATGATTAATCAGGTATTACCTTATTTATAACCTGTTTATATAGTTATGCAAGGTTGCCGTTGACTGAGTTCCTCATGTTTTATTTGGTTCAGTGGGCAAATGTCACTAGATGGGAGATGCGCACCAAGCCATTTGTAAGGACCCTTGAATTTCTCTGGCAGGAAGGCCACACAGCTCATGCAACACCAGAAGAGGCTGAAAAAGAGGTTTATGTCACTTTACCTATGGCTTGGTTATGATTATTTTAGATGGTATTGTTTTTATTTAAAGGATTGGATGCTACTGAACTGCAGGCACTACAAATGATTGATGTCTATACGAAGTTTGCTTATGAGCAAGCTGCAATACCTGTAATTGCAGGTAGAAAATCTAAAGTGGAAACGTTTGCTGGTGCCAATAAAACCTACACAATAGAGGCTATGATGGGTGATCGTAAGGCCTTGCAAGCTGGAACCAGCCACAATCTTGGGCAAAACTTCTCCCATGCTTTTGGGACACAGGTGATTGATACACTGGGTGCACCTTTTTTTTTCCTCTCTTTACCATTCCTGACATTGATATGCATCCAGGGAGCACTTATATTATTTACTTTCACATAGATGAAATATGGACGAGTACAAAGAATGTTATCTGTCCTTTGTATTGGTGACACCATAAATAATAAAGGCTTTTTACCGAGAACTTGTGCTTGTACAGTTCACTGATGAAAATGGACAGAGGCAACATGTGTGGCAAACATCTTGGGCTGTCAGTACAAGGTTTGTTGGTGGTATTATCATGACCCATGGAGATGATACTGGCTTGATGCTTCCTCCGAGAATTGCACCAATACAGGTATGTAAGATTTTTTTATTTATGATGAACTGTAATAGATGGCCTGAACTGTTGCTGGCATTAGTTGATTGGTCTTTTTCTAATTAAAGTCAATGCTTAATATGCTGCTGATATAAAATTATTTGGGGTTGAAACTGCTGTTCGATTGTAGCATGCTTAGGGTTTTCTGTGTTTGCTGTAGAAGAAGCATGTTATTCCTTTAAGAAGTTACGGCAGATATGGTGTGGGACCCTTTAGGTAGGTATGGTTCAACCTGTCATGTGGAGCTTCTTTGTTGAATGATTTTTGCAGGGAATTCCATTTGCTAACAACTTTGTGGATATTAGAAATGATTTATGGGACCCTTTAACTTCATTCAATTTTTTGATACGCAATGGCATTCTGACGTCTGAAGCAAAATAAATATTGAGAGAATTACCAGTGCAACTTGCTTTAAAGGTAGAAAGAGTGCATAGTTCCTCGTTTTTGCTCAAAGAAAAAAGTAATAGTGTAACATGTTGTAAAGGTAGAAAAGTGTATAAGTTTGTTATTTCTCCCAGTAAACACACACACGTGCCCCTTTAAGTTTCTTTTCCAATATTTTGTTGCTTTTGTTGTGATTGTCTTTTTGTGTTGTCTATCATACGCTATCAGGTGGTAATTGTACCAATCTGGAAGAAGGTTGATGAGAAAACAAGAGTTCTAGATGCTGCGTCATCTGTTGCAGAAACTCTGAAAACTGCTGGACTTAAAGTTAAACTTGATGACACAGATCAGAGGACACCGGGATGGAAGTTCAATTTCTGGGAGATGAAGGTATCTTTACATTTAAATGTGGCATCACTTTTATCGTTATACCAAAGTATAAATCTTATTTCTTAAGTCTAGGTTCTTCCTCAAGCTGAAAAAACAGGATACAGGAATCCCCTAGAAAGTTCATAAAACCTGTCCACAATCCCCAAAATGTGTATGAATGCAACCCTGATCCGTCTTTTGAATTGTTTTGGGTGCTTATATCATTTCATTACGTGACATGGTCTTATCTTATTTTACTTAGAATGTTGGTATTTCTCTCCTTTTCCATATTGTAGAGAAGACTTCTTTGCAAAAATATCTTTAACTTTCTTCTGCCTCAAGCTTAAGACAATAATTTTGTAGGGAGTACCTCTGAGGATTGAAATCGGGCCACGTGACGTTTCAAGTGGGAGTGTGGTCATATCTAGAAGAGATATTCCTGGGAAGCAAGGGAAGGTTTTTGGAATATCTATGGAACCATCAATATTAGAAGCTTATGTCAAAGACAGGTTGGATGAGATCCAATCATCTCTTCTTCAGAGTGCAATATCTTTTCGGGACAGGTGTGTTTTCTTTCTCAAGCAATTATTAAGAGTTTCAACCCTAGTAGAGCTCGACTGATAACAATATTTTTTAGTCTTATGGCCACCCGATAGCTATTTGGTTTGAATCAAGCTCTCGAGTTCATTGGTCTTTCTTTCTAATGCTTTCCCGGACTCTTTCTGCAGTAACATAGTGGACGTGAGCTCTTATGAAGAACTCAAGGAAGTGATATCTTTTGGCAAATGGGCGAGGGGACCTTGGTCTGCTAGGTAGATTACACTTTCTTAGATAATAGCCATGACCGAATTATTCGACTATTGTTAATTTCACAATATATTTACTGAAACATGTTCGTTTGTGTGTAACAATATGTTCCATTTGTTGCTCTGCAGTGATGCAGATGAGTTAAGAGTTAAAGAAGAAACAGGGGCGACGATTCGATGTTTCCCCTTTGAACAGCCTCAGGGGACCAAAACATGCTTGATGACAGGTAACCCTGCAGAGGAAGTTGCCATTTTCGCAAAATCTTATTAAGACTGGTAAAGTTGATTTTCAAGCTCACAGACCTATCTAGTTTTGCAGTTGTATATGTCATGAATTTTATCCAGATTTTTTTGCCCTCTTCTTCACATATTAAACACCTAGCATTCTTGCTTCACTTTCGGGGGATCTAGGACAGCAATTTATACTTCCGGGCTGATATTAGCGATATGTATGTATAAAGGCGACATTGATTGTTTTGCATTCTTCTATCCGGTGCTGTCTTCCTTTCTATAAATGGAGGTTTTCATGAAAATGGTTGATATTGGCATAAATTGATTGATTTATTCTCACCTCGTTTGTGCTGTACTGGATGAAGGCAAACCGTTGTTGTTGTCTGTGCTTCCGGCCACAGGTGTCCCCCGCAAGAAACCTTCTGATATGATCTTCCCATACAAAAAACATCTTAATCAGGTCGGCTCTGGAAAAGAACAGCATGGTATTAGTTTCCCATTGATATTTAAAGCTTCATTATATTTAAGCAATAATTAAGGTACTTGTGACAACTTGCAACTAGGATTTTGGTAAAAAAAAAGTTGGTTCAGTTTAGTAAAAAAAATTAATAACTCACCGGTTTTTGGTTCGATTAATCTCGAATTTCGGTTTTTTCTTCATATTAAGCTTAAATTGAGATTTTGTATTATGTTTTGATAAAATAACTTTATTTGACGATTTTTAAAATTTTATAAAATTTTAAATTATTTTTCATAAATAATTTTTAAAAATAATTTTTCTAGTAAAAAATTAATTAATAAAAATATATATTGTTCTAAGTTATTTTACTATTTTTAAACATAAAAATACTTACTTTTACATTTAAAATATTTAAAATTAATCATAAATAAAATAATTCAAATTTGATCCGGTTAACCACGGCTACTAATATTGTGAATACTAAATCGTTAAAATATTTCGGTTCAAGTGCTTATGCCTTATGTACCCTTAAGCCCTTTATTATAGTCGCCCTTAGCACTTCCTGCACTATTTCCATATTTGCCGGGGAAAAGGCGTCCATAAAAATGCAATAAGACTTTAAAAATCATTCATTTTGGGGAAAACGAAAACAGGAAAGAACAATACCAAGAAACAGACCATTTGTCATTACGTTTAACACAAGAACAACATAGTGCAACAAAGTCCGCTACCGAAGAAGCAACAAGAACAGATGACTGACAAAGTCATGACAAGATATGTACAGATCCCTTATTCAAAGACTGCAAGCAACATGAAAGTGGCAACAAAACAGCACAATATTTGGCTAGCCTCTCAACATTCTGTTGAGGACAATCGCGTCTACCTCCGCATCCTCTCTGATCCGCAGTGCAGAAACAGCCTGCGCGGCAATAAGATCAGCTGAAACTCCGTCATTTCCCCAGCCTCCATCCTTGAAACATGATGCATTCAGATCCCTTCCACACGCTCCATATGTGAAGGACCAGTCACTGTTTCCGAACGCAGCCCACTCGCATCCACCACTATATGCATTAGTGACCCACCCTTGATAGCTTGTGATTGCCTGATGGGGAAGGCAAGCTCGCTCTCCACCCATATATAGATTGACATTACCGGCACAATCCCACCGGTTGAACCCCTGTTCCTTGTTCAGCATAGTCTCAACCGAGTCACACGAGTCTTCACCAAGTAGGACGTGTAAAGCAACAGCCTGAGCAATTGCAGCACTATCTTCATCAAGCCTCTGCTGTTCTTCCTTCTTTCTCTGCTTCTTCTTTTCTAGTTCAGAACAGATAGCCGCAGAAGTGGCAAGGGCTTTCTCCAAGCGCCTCTTTTTCTTCTCGGCCTGTTTAATCCGATCCAACTCATCCTTCACCTGCTTCTTTTTTGCTTTTCTCACTACCGGTTGCACTTTATTGCATCCCTTGTTATCCATTAGAACTTTAAGCTTTTAAAACCAGACTTCAGTTTGTTCAGATTTTTTTTCGCTATAGAAAGGGTTCCTCTAAATAGTATACATTTCCCTATAAATCTATCGTTTTCCTCACCTTTTCCCCTTAAAAGAAAAACTTTGATGCTATGTATTTCTAAATAATTAACTTATGAAGAACTTATATAATTACACAAGCTCAAGACTACACAAACTCAGGCCTGCAAGAATACCTCATCTTACGGACAATGCAATCCCATACAGAAACAACAGGGGAACAGAGAAACGCAGAACGGTAAGCATTCATAGGCTCATCCCTTGGTAGCATCCTTCCTAAATTCTCACAATTCTTGCATCTATCCATCTTGTGCACACTGATAGAACGAATAGCTTATCCCCGTCGAAAAATGTCAATAACAGTAGTTCAGTTCAAACAACTCACATGGCCCTCGCCACTGTAGCGAAAGAGGAACAACATTTGAGTCATCAAAATATGAAATCAAACTTCATTGCGAATCCAACTGACCATCATGCATTGATATAGACGCATATAATACAAACAAAATATACCAAGACATTCATAAATTGCAGTGTTAGATAATAGAAGTTCAAACCAGGAAACTTCTTGGAAAGAACCAACAGATTTAACTTAAATAACACAACGATAAAACAATCCGGCATCCATAATTTAGACGAACTAATCCAAGTTGGTCATGGACTCAAAGGTGAGTGTATGATAAGCGATGCATCAACGTTCATAGTAATACTAAAGAAAATGGAAAATTAAGATCACCATCGATAAAAGAACATAGCATACGGCATACGCAAGTGAGATGAAGAAAATTCTAGAAAACTAACTGATCCCATAGTTTTAAATATTTGCAAATATGTTGAATTGATTAAGAGAAAAATGGGAAATGATCCTAAAACTATCTGATTACTTAACCCCAAAACGATCTGACCTGACAAAAGAAAAAAGAACTTAATATTAAAGAGCTTAGTCCACAGCTGGTTGTTGAAGTATGTTACAACACACTAACACACACATTGAAGGCTTTGTATTTCTTAGGTAATCTGATTCAATAACAAATCAGTTTTTCTCGGAGATATTTTGCCATCGTTTTCTCTCTGCTTTGTATTTTCTCACTGATTCTTCAAAATTATTGCAAATTGATGAGAGTTTCTCACACTGGAGAGGATGAAAGTTTATATAATTAGCAAAGTTTCGTCCCCTTTACCACTTTATATCCACTCTCAATTCACTTTCCAATCCCTTTTCCCTCAATTTCTCCCAAACCAAACAGAAACAACAACCAACTGGATTCATCCTATTGTTTGTAATTAAACCCTAAATTTAATCGTATTTCCGTAGCACCGTCATCGAAATTACACAATCCACTTCACCAGGATGCAATAAATAGAACAATTAACAAAAAAAAAACACTTTGAAACATGAATAATCATCAGATCTAAGAAGCACACATTAATCAATAATCAATGGAAGAAATTTGAGGAGCCAAAAAATCAACAGAGAAGATTTAGATGAAGAATCGAACCTTATCAAGAAAGCTAACAAGTTAAACGGATCTCCACCGCTCCTTTAGAATAAGCCAAAACAGGGCATCATAAAGAGATAATTAGTAACGAAAATTAAATAAACGTCGTTGGATACAGAGAAAATCGGGAAGAGAGTTTAAAATAACTGGGCGGACTCAGTGAGTAGCCGAGCAAAGCGAGAAGGGTAGTTGTTGTCTTTAGCCAATGGGAATTCGCCACGTCGAAAATGAATTTTAAGGGCACATCTAGAATATCTGACTTTTTCTCCTCGTCTGGTTTTGGATTGGTTACTGTGTGAACTTAAAATCTGCGGCGTAACGGATGATATCACGCCACGTGGATACTATTGCGTAATTGACCGTCCTGAGCATTTTGGGCCCAAACAGATTAGATAATAACAGTCGTCCGATTGGATTTTCTCAGAATTTGGACGGATGAGATTATAGATCTGGATCAGCTGAAAGTCCGTCATTTCCCCAGCCTCCATCCTTGAAACACGATGCATTCAGATCCGTCCACACGCTCCATATGTGAAGGACCAGTCACTGTTTCCGAACGCAGCCCACTCACATCCACCACTATATGCATTAGTGACCCACCCTTGATAGCTTGTGATTGCCTGATGGGGAAGGCAAGCTCGCTCTCCACCCATATATAGATTGACATTACCAACACAATCCCAACGGTTGAACCCCTGTTCCTTGTTCAGCATAGTTTCAACCGAGTCGCACGAGTCTTCACCAAGTAGAACATGTAAAGCAACAGCCTGAGCAATTGCAGCACTATCTTCATCAAGCCTCTGCTGTTCTTCCTTGTTTCTCTGCTTCTTCTTTTCTAGTTCAGAACGGATGGCCGCAGAAGTGGCAAGGGCTTTCTCCAAACGCCTCTTTTTCTTCTCTGCATGTTTAATCCGATCCAACTCATCCTTCACCTGCTTCTTTTTGGCTTTTCTCACTACCGGTTGCACTTTATTGCATCCCTTGTTATCCATTAGAACTTTAAGCTTTTAAAACCAGACTTCAGTTTGTTCAGATTTTTTTTTCGCTATAGAAAGGTTCCTCTAAATAGTATACATTTCCCTATAAATCTATTGTTTTCCTCACTTTTTCCCCTTAAAAGAAAAACTTTGATGCTATGTATTTCTAAATAATTAACTTATGAAGAACTAATATAATTATACAAGCTCAAGACTACACAAACTCAGGTCTGCAAGAGTACCTCATCTTACGGACAACGCAATCCCATACAGAAACAACAGGGGAACAGAGAAACGCAGAACGGTAAGCATTCAAAGGCTCATCTCTTGGTAGCATCCTTCCTAAATTCTCACAACTCTTGCGTCTACGCATCTTGTGCACACTGATAGAACCAATAGCTTAAACGTCGATAACAGTAGTTCCGTTCAAACAACTCACATGGCCCTCGCCACTGTAGTGAAAGAGGAACAACATTTGAGTAATCAAAATATGAAATCAAACTTCATTGCAATCCAACTGACCATCATGCATTGACATAGACGCCTATAATACAAACAAAATATACCCAAGACATTCATAAATTGCAGTGTTTGATAATATAAGTTCAAACCAGGAAACTTCTTGGAAAGAACAAAAGATTTAACTTAAATAACACAACAATAAAACGGTCCGGCATCCATAATTTAGACGAACTAATCCAAGTTGGTCATGGACTCAAAGGTGAGTGTATGATAAGCGATGCATCAACGTTCATAGTAATAAGCATACGCAAGTGAGATGAAGAAAATTCTGGAAAACTAACTGATCCCATAGTTTTAAATATCTGACCCGACAACAGAAAAAAAAAAGAACTTAATTATCCTAAAACTATCTGATTGCTTAACCCCGAAACGATCTGACCCGACAACAGAAAAAAAAAAAGAACTTAATATTAGAGTAAAGAGCTTAGTCCACAGCTGTTTGTTGAAGTATGTTACACAACTTACAATAAAGCCAAGTAGTCATTAATGAGCTGCAAATAAGATATCAGCTATCAACAACACACTAACACACACATTGAAGGCTTTGTATTTCTTAGGTAACCTCATTCAATAACAAATCAGTTTTTCTCAGATATATTTTCCCATCGTTTTCTCTCCGCTTTACTGTATTTTCTCACTGATTCTTCAAAATTCTTGCAAATTGATGAGAGATTCTCACACTGGAGAGGATGAAAGTTTATATAATTAGCAAAGTTTCGTCCCCTTTACCACTTTATATCCACTCTCAATTCACTTTCCAATCCCTTTTCCCTCAATTTCTCCCAAACCTAACAGAAAATAAAACCCTAAATTTAATTGTATTTCCGTAGGACCGTCATCGAAATCACACAATCCACTTCACCAGAATGCAACAAATACAACAATTAACCAAAAAAAAAACACTTTGAAGTTTGAAACATGAATCAGCACCAGATTTAAGAAGCACACAAATCAATAATCAATGGAACAAACTTCAGCAGCCAGAAAATCAACAGAGAATATTTAGATGAAGAATTAGACCTTATCAAGAAAGCTAAAAAGTTAAACGGACCTCCACCGCTCCTTTATAATAAGCCAAA
The DNA here is from genome assembly GCA_019671005.1 of Hibiscus mutabilis. NCBI lineage: Eukaryota > Viridiplantae > Streptophyta > Magnoliopsida > Malvales > Malvaceae > Hibiscus > Hibiscus mutabilis. The sequence goes on from CM033716.1 coordinate 934,832, forward strand.
ACAGGGAATCTTCAAGAGATAATTAGTAACGAAAATTAAACAAACGTCGTTGGATACAGAGAAAATCAGGAACGGAGTTTAAAGTAACTGGGCGGACTCAGTGAGTAGCCGAGCAAAGCGAGAAGGGCAGCTGTTGTCTTTAGCCAATGGGAATTCGCCACGTGGAAAATGATTTTAAGGTACATCTAGAATATCTGACTTTTCTCCTTGTCTGGTTTTGGATTGGTTACTGTCTGAACTTAAAGTCTGCGGTGTAACGGATGATATCACGCCACGTGGATACTATTGCGTAACGGACCGTCCTGAGCATTTTGTCCCAAACGGATTAGATAATAACAGTCGTCCGATTGGATTTTCTCAGAATTTGGACGAATGAGATTATAGATTTGGAAACGAGTTATGACACGGAAAAGGGTGGAGTTTCGTAATGAACAACTCCAAGTCTCCGAGGGTAAAACCGTAAAGATACAACAGAAGATTAAGATATAAAGGTATAATTTTAGTTTACGCCATATACTGTGATAAATTTCGAGATTTAAATTATATATTTTAATTTGTTATAGTTTAGTCCCTCCACTTTTACGATTTATATTTTCTTGGTAAGCATCTCAAATTTCCTCCCCTTCAAGTCATCTCGAATTCCAACTAGTCTGAATTTTTATATGATTATTAGATATACTATTGGTTGGAAATAACTTATTGTAATTTCATGTGAGACTATGCAGATGAATAAAATATGACGGTAAATTAAAGTCGTTTTATAATTTAATTGTACAAACTTAATGACTCATCTCAAACTTTTTAATGGGAGTAATGGTTGCCAATGCCTCTACAAAAAAAAAAGTACATCTAATTTTTTTTCTACACTTCTTTCTTAATACATCTCGTATACAAATAATTTTATTATAACTATTGGTGTCTGATTTATTAGTCGATTAATTTTTTTTAAATAGTTAAAGGTGATTAGTCGATTAATTTAATTCAAGTATTATTGACATTTATTCAGGGACAAAACTCCCTTGAGTCTTAAAGGGCCCCGACCCCTGTTATAAAGTTAAGGTATTAGATAAATTTTGGTCTAATAACAATTTAGTCCCTGTAAAAATAAATATAAGAATTTATTATATATATAATCATGTAGAGTTTGAACTAAAAACAATGAGCCTTTATCCTCAAATTTTTTTGCTCCAATAACAATATAGGTTCTTATAAAATTTAATTATTAGACAAATGAGGTATTGTCCTCAATTTTTTTGCTCCAATAACAATTTAGGTTCTTATAAAATTTAATTATTAGACAAATTAGGCATTGTCCCGTGAATTTTAAATTTAAATATTTAATAAGCCTTACATTTTTTAAATTCAATATTTTGACCCCTACAATGTTTAGTACTAGCTCCGTCCTGAATTTATTATAAAACGTAACCATCATATCCTTGATTATTTCATTTTTATATTAATATTTAAACATCTGACTTTGTTTAAAAAAAGCTAATCTTTATTTCCATAAACCTAATTTTTCTCTAAACATTGTCGTCGTAGGGATTTTTTTTGTTTTATTTTACTTATCCGGTGGCGGCACCGATTTTGATGTTAGTTGTGGACCGTCGAATCTTTTTTAGTTTTTTAATAAAAATAACTCTGTTTTTGTGGCACGTTTTCCTCTGTCTTTGTGGCGCGTTTATCTATGTCTTTTGACATATTTTTTCTTTCTCGGTCGTTCTTTTATTTTATATTTTTAGGGTTAAATTTGACGACGCCACGACTGATCAATATGGCGCTTATTTGTAATACTGCTGATCTTCCCTGCTTTGGACCCTCGGATTGAATTTGGATACGCATTTTGCGCTCGTGGATAGTTTATCACGATGCTTGGATCTGATTTGCGGTTCTCGGTAGTCTTTCAATAGCTTAATCCCCTTTTGTGATTCGTTTACCGATGCAGTCATATTTGTTCATATCTATTTTTCGTTCGAGTCTTTTTGATGGTTTTTAACCTTTTTTATGCATGGTCCTTGTGTTGATCTAAAGTGACTAGTTTTAGGAAAATATCTAAATTATATATTTTATTTATGATAATAGTTGTAAACCCTTAGTGGGCGTTTGGTTCACGGAAAAGATTATTACCAGGGGTAATAATATTTTCCAGAATCTTATTCCCATGTTTGGTTTGTCCTCATTCTCACCAACCCGGAAAAGATTATTACAAACAGTAGCAGTTGTCAACATTCTCGAAATGTAATTCCCACCATTCCCTTAGGTATTTGTCAATTCCTATCACTTTGGATAAAGTTGCCCTTGAAGTAATGAGTTTTCTTAATTTGTACCATTTATAGCATATTTAAATGACGTAAATTTATTAAATAATTTTATTTCATATTAGTTTAATATTTAAATAATTTTACAAATATTTAAAAAGTATTTTAATATATACAAAAATAAAATAAAAAATTATGGTTACAAATTTTTCGATAAAATGTCTAAATATTCTATAAAATTTTATAAAATTTTGATAAGAAAATAAAATAGACACGTAGCATATTACAAGGAGAACTTTTGAGTTTATTGTTTTATGTTTTATTTTCGTAGAAGTCCTCGTAACTTAGTGTTTCATGATCCGATCATAAACTCTTTTTTATCATTATTTTTGATTTTATGCAAATTTATTATTCATTTTATTATTTCAATTATGCTTTAATATTTGGGGAGTATATTTATTTAAAAATTATTTTATATTACTTTAATATTTAAACGTTGTTATCCATTAAATATGTATTTATTTGAATTTAATTATAAGAATTTTAATATCAATAAAAATATATTTCATATTTTTATATTAATTATATTAGTAATATGCTAAGTATAACTATATGAATCTTGTTGGTTTGCTGTTAGGATTGTTGGTTGGTTGCTATCTCGCATGTTCATGTTGTACTCTTTTCTTCCGTTTAAGTTTAGAGAGATTTTTAACAAGACACGTGAACATGTTTGGCTTGTATGATTATTCCTTTATGAAATCATACTGCTTGCTGATAAAAAAAAGAATCTTCAAGCAAATATTTTTAAATTAATATTGAAAGTTTAACTTGTTAAAAGGAAAATATATCACATGGACAATATAGTAAAATTTTATTCCAAGAATGTAATCTTACATTCCTACCAAATAAACTAAGCAAGGCAATCTAACATTCTTAGTAATATCTCAGGTAATGTTATATTCCGAGAATCCTATTCCCGAGAGTAATCTTACATTCCGTGAACCAAACACTCTTATTATAATTTTGGGTATTTTCTTATTGAATAAAACTAGTTGCTTCTATTAAAAAAACTTAACACTTTATCTCATTAAATTAGCTGATAATTAATATGGATTCAGGGACAAAACCATGAGTCAAGGTCAGTGCAAAATATAATTAACCATAAGATGGAAGGGATAAAGTTTAAATAAATTAAGAATTAGAGATCTAAATACGTAAATAACCCTATTTTATTATATAGTAAAAACAATTTTGAAGGGCCACAAGTAGGTCCGTCATCGTGTGACTGATATGATTATTCAATTTTCAACAATTCAAGTTTTGGTTCTCAATTTCTATTTCTAGTGGGCTGAAGTTGATACCATCTTATTGTTGTTAAAGAAATATGGTTTCTGTGAATCGGTGATTCGTGGCCTATTAAAAAATTTATATACTTGATAAATTTTAGTTTAATAGTATTTTAGCTAAGGATGACAATATAATCTGAATCCAATTCGAAGAAAAAAAATTGATCTAAATTCGATCGAGAAAATCTGAATCCAAAACCGAAAAAATGATTCGAGTCCTAATAGGAGGTAGATCGGATATGGACATTGCCATGATCCGATCTGATGTCCATATCTGATCCGAATTCGATCCGAATCCATATCTGATCTGAGTCCAATCTATATATGAATTCGAATAAAAACATTTAAAACTTTTAGATCTAAAAAATATAGATATATATTGAAATCCTAATTAAGTTGAATTGAAATTATGTATATTAATATAGATATTGAAATCCTAATTAAGTTGAATTGGGATTATATATATATTAATATTGAAATCCAAATTTAGAATTTCATATTTTAAAAAGTAATTCTTCACCCTTAATCACCTTGATTCGTTCTTCGTATATGAATATCTGGTAGTGATCGTCGGATAATTTTTTTGTTGCGTCATGAGATGTACCGGCCAATAATGGAAGTTTGATAGTTAAAAACTTTTTTCTCTATGTTAAATGTTGGTGGTTGAGAGTTGCTGTGGCAAGGTATAAATAGATCATCAGAGTTGATGTGGTCTGTGGAGGAGGGTACAAATTGTCATTAGTGAATTTTGGGCTGTGTAGGGTTGTAAGCGCAGGATCCTGTTTTGGAATCCCGAAGGTTATTATTTGTTGTAAGCTTTCAGACTTTTATTAATTAATGTAATATGGTTCTCTTTTCTCCTATCTAGGTTTAGATAGGGATTTAATGAGGCCGTTTTTTTAAAAAAAAATGTTAATAGTGGAACATTTTAATTAAATTTTTAATTTGTTTCATCTTGAATTCTAATATTTATTAGACATTTTATAATTGTGATTTGAAAAGTAGTTATGTTAGTAGACTAGTAAGCAATATTATTTTATGTAAGGATAATTTATTTGTTGTTGGTTTTTTTAGTTGAAGTTTGAGTTGTTACTTTAATTTGTTTTATTATTGGATTGTAATATTTGTTGAGATTTGTTTGTGCTATTAGTTTAAATATATATGTTTGATGACAATTGTTTTTTATTTAAAGATATTTGTTTGAGTTGTTACTTTAAAAAGGGAAAAAATTAATTGGATTTGAATTTTAGATATTTTATTGGATTGTACTTGAATTTATATAATAGGACTTGGATTCGGATTTAGAGTTTTTTAGGTCCGATTATTAAATGGATTGTACTTGGATTTTATAAAGTCCGATCCATTGCCATCCCTAATTTTAGGCCCTATAAAACTAATTATTTAATTTAAAATATATACAAATTTATTAAACATTTAATCAAATATAGGCTGAACGAAAGAAGGATGAGCTCGTGTTCTTAAATTTTTTGATCTAATAACAATTTAAGTCCTTATAAAGATTAAATATTAAACATATTAGGTCTTATCTCATGAATTTAAGTTTAAATATTTAAAAAATATTGTATTTTTTAAATTCAATATTTCAGCCCCTCTCAAATGTTCAGCTGACCCATAAAGAAAATATTATATAAAAATCACATTGCTAATGTATATGGAATTAATAATATTTGGTATAATTATTTTTGTTTAGATATATATATATATATAATTTGGTGTTTAACTTTTGGTTTTATAAATTATTAACGTTGTTATCGGTGTGGTATAATTATACTAAAATAAAATTTACAGATCAAAGTTCATAACTAGAAGAATGTTATCATGGATTAATATAAACACGAATTTCTTTTAGAATTTTACTACTATATATACATATATTTTTATAAGTACGACTTTATATTAATTCATTAGCATTCCATCAAAAAAAAATTCATTAGCAATGTAATGAATTATAATCTGGTGTTATTATTTTTTAAAATATGAATATAAATAATTTTTTTACAATAAATATCATCTTATAATTGATAATTACTATATATTTATATTATCCGTACATTACAATGTGAAATAAAACTGCGTCGTATGTTTTATCAATAACTTGTATGCAAAAACCTAACATGCTTATTCACTTGTGGGTCACGTGTTTGGTTCGGACGTTCGACTTCATCTTCCGCTGTCGTTAGTTGCCGTGTGTGCTTTCACAGTCACCAAGTTAAGGTTTATATGCGACTTTGTAATATTTCTTCGGTTTAAATGAAATTTATGTTTTACGTTCAAAAAGCACTGCTTATTCACCTTAATAAATTAAGGAAAATACTTTAATAAATAAGCTTGTGTATATTAAACTTTGCACAAGCCTTTCAAATTTAGAGTTTAAAAATTTAAGTTGTGGTGTAGGGCTTAGGGATTTATGTTGTATGGTGCAAGATGTAAGGTTTATGATTACAATTTAGAGTTTAATATTTAAAATTATAGTGTTAGGGTTAATGATTTAGATTTTTATAGCTTAAATATAAATGGTTGTGTAATTTTTTACACAACTTGTATATTAAAATAAAACTCATAAATTAATTTAGTAAATGTCTTTTGTGGTTACAAAAGTTGAGTGCAAGGTCCAATAAGCTTGAGCTTAATTTCATCGTAAAATTGGAACGTAAAAGATTTAGACATTAATTTAGAACGAGGGTTAGTGGCGAAAGTATGCAGGACTAGTGGGGGCATGTCCCCAAAAATATTAGAACTTAGAAAAAAATTATAATAAAATTGCTTGTTTGATCTCTCAAATAATATATAATTCATTGTTGGCCCACTTTAATTTTAAATATTTCTAAATATCATTCGATGAATAATGTTGAGTTCCGCTACTGATGATGATCAAAGTTTGAAGATGAAACCAAAACATTTAAAAGTTAGAGATCAATTTAAAATAAAAGTTAATATAATTCAGTAATAAAATAAAAATATTCAAAAGTTGAAAGACCGATTTAAAACCATATCATAGTTTGAAGATATGCCATGCACTTAACTCTTAAATTTTGTTAATGATTAGAAATATTAATTTATTATTAATTTCTATGGAATAAAAACACTTCTATCAAATTTAGATAAAAACATATATATTATATATATAAGGAAAATTTTAAAACGGACGACCCATACCGTTGAGCATTATTAACGTAATACACGCTGAACATCATTACTCTTTAATGACTTTTGAATAATGATTAAAAATTTAAAATATTTGACATATAATTAATAATTATTCAAATAAAAAAATATTAAATTACCTTTCATAATTTTCCTTTATACTATTTCTTAATCCTTATTCATAGAACTTAAAAATATTTTTTTTTAGTTGACTCTTTACGGACATTCACAGTTTTTCTTCTACAGTATTGCTTTAATGCCTTTTCCCTTAGAACCAAGGTTTAAAATATGAACCTGAGTTAAATGCACCACACACATCACTAAACTATGATATTTATTTTAAATTGATTCATAAATATTTAAATATTTTAATTTTATCCTCAACCTATGATTCCTATTCTAATTTGTTACCCAAACTTTTGAACATTCTAATTTCATATCAAATAACAATATATGCTAATTATATCCCAAGTTAATAAAAATATTATAAAAAATGTTAATTGTCATGTAAACATCGATATGTATTATGTAATAATATGATGACAAAAACAATAATTTGAGGATGAAAATTGAATGTTCAAAAGCTTTGAGATCAATTTATAATGTGAGTAATAGTTTGATGATAAAATTAAAACAATTAAAAGTTGGAGACCAATTTAAAATGACGAAATGAAAACCATAATTTGAAGATAAAATTAAAGTATTTAAAAATTAAAGGATCAAATTAGATCAAAGGTTATAATTTGGATAATTTGGTGACACGTGTGATGCAATTAACTCTTAAAATTATATATTAAAATGATTTTATGTGAGTATGGCCACACAACGATGCAAACAAAAGAGTTGCTAATCCCAATCAAACCAAGTAGTTAAAGTAGGAATAAACCGTTAATCAAGGAAGAATATATATGTGAAGATTGAGAAAGATAACGATTGATAAAATAAATAATACTAAAAGAGAGATATACAGCACCAAAACATAGACCAGGTACAAGGCCTTTGTTGAAGAAACCATAACCCAGAAGAGCTATGGCCGGGATGGCGTTGACAACGGCGAATACATCGTTCAGCTCGAACGGACCTTCTCTAGGCCGATGATGAGACTGAAAAAAGAAATCATGAATTCGACTCGGTTCGATTCGAGATATAATCTACATCAATGTCACATAAATACCTCGTGCATATGCCACAAGGAAGCATGCCAGGGAGCTCGATGTGCCCATCTAGCCCAAAACTCCATGCCCACCTGAAGAAAAAAAAACCAGTTTCAGATTCAACGTTCAAACGAGATGGTGACTCGGTGACTCAGTTTCACATATTGGACTCACGGCGGCACCAACTGATAAAGCAAATGTACCAAAAATTTCAGACAGAGGCACCTCTCCACCCTTACAAAACATGTAAAAACAACAGTCAGAGGTTGACCGTAAAATTAGAAACAAAGGGGGGAAAAACACAGGAAAAATATATAATAAGGGAGAACGGAGGAGAAGAAAATGAGCCTCCGTTTGCCAAGAAAATCTATAATAAACGGCTATGACAGCCATGGAAGTGATACCGAAACTAGACATGACGGCCGCGACAAGGTAAGTAAACCTTTCCGATTTTTTCCTAGCCAGTTTCTCCGCCACGTGTGCGGGTATTAAGATCCGTGGGTCGATGTTCCCAACATGCTCGGATCCTTCTTCTTCAATTCGGGGTTCACTGTGTTTTTGTTCCTTCGACACGAAGCAAACAGACAATAAACCCGTTTTCCTTCGAGTGCCATATGTGATCTTTTGGTGGTGGATTAAGGGATTGAAAACCGGTTTTGGGTTCGATCTATGGTGTGAGGCGAGTAATGAACGGAAGGGTTTACAGTTTACGGCGGCGGTTAGACCGGCGGCCATGAAAATATACCGCGAGAAGCTGAAGGCTTAAAGCGAGCTCCGGCAAAGAAGAACAGAGATGGGTCAGTGGTAAACGATGCGGAGTTTTGCGTCCTTTATAAAGGGGCAGGTTGGAGAGGTATAGAAAATCTTATGGGATTATAGGTTATAAATATATACATACAATTGTATTAATAATATCAATCTTTGAAAGGATCTGTGATAATTTCATTTGAATATAAGATAATATAGTTGTTTAGTTTTAAATTTAGATAAGTTCAAATACACCCGCAGACTTAACTGATCGTACTCAAATCATTTAGATTAAACACGTTATTATTTACTATTATGACCATTCTTTGGTAGGGATGTCAATTGTGCGGGGCGGGTGTGAAGAGTGTTATTTCCGCACTCATCCTTGCCTCGAATTTTTATCCTCATTCTTGTACCGCAAACTATTGTGCGTGTAAAATCCAAAACTATCTATGTCACACGACCCAAAAATACTAAAATCATCATCGTCCCACCACCCATGTATGAAAAAAAAATAAAATGTATGTTCATTCGTTAATTGGTAAATTAAAATATAACCTCGTCATATATGTTAAATATAAACTATTTTTTATGAAAAATATGACATATATGTACTTCATACTCTCGTCGCATATGTTTCCAACTATCATTATTTAAAAAAAGTTGTTACCACTAATTAATTGGTAAATTAAAATATAACTTTAATATGAGTTAAAATTAATAAACTGAAAGTTTGATGTATGAGAGTGTGCTAAAATTGGATGAGAATTGAAAAAAATGTGATTCCGTGAGTACAATCATTTCTTTAAAAATTAGTAATGCGAGTTGAGTGTTATCAAAGATGAAAGCATGTATAATTTAGAAATTCATGGTCTGGCTAATTTTCGTCTCCATCTCATTACATTCAAAATTTGTACAAATTATCATCTAATCAGAGACGAAGTCAGAATTGAACTATAATGGGTTAAATTGATTAACTTTGAAATAGCATAGTTCTAAAAAGTAATTAAATTAAAAAAATTAAAAAAATTAAGGTTTAATTTCACAAATTTTAAAATTGAATGGTCATAAAAAATGATTAAACCATGAAAAAATTGATGCTTCAAGGTTTAAGTTCATTTATTTTAACTTAAACGGTTTTTAAAAATAAAAAAACAAAAAAGATTGAGAGAAACAATAACTTAATTGCATAATTTTAAAATCATAAATAACCTATAAACAATAAACCATTAAAAATTAGAGGAGGACAATTATCTTTCCTATCTTTTATGCAGTTTTATTATTATATTAAAAATTATGGTTGTTGCCTGTTGGATTAAGGAGATTTAAAATGAAGAAATATTATATAAAAGAAGTGAATTATATTTATAGTAGACGGTGTTACACTATGACCAAAAAAAGAAATTAGACGGTGTTACACCAATAATGTGGCCCATTCGACACAAGAAGGAGAAAAGGGGGTGGCTCGTAAAAAGGACAATTTTTTTTTTCTTTTCAGTATTTTTTTATGTTTTAATATTAGAAAAATTAAATTTTTTTAAATCATAAACCATTAACTTTAAAAAATACATCTACTTTTAATAACCTTAAACTCTAAATCTATTTTTTTAGTTAAAGACATAAAAGAAAAATGACAAAATATTTATAATACTTATGCATATGACTTATGAGGTTTGACCGCGTGTTACGTCAACAAATGAAAATGAAAGTCTTAAAAATGAGGATAAGTTACTTATATGATACTTCACTAATTCTTGTATTTTTGTTTTGGCCACCTAACTCGTTTATTTACGAGTTGAATAAGAATATGTACATGTCCTGATAAAAAATAAAATATTATAATTTAGATTCGAACAATTTATTTACACGATATATATATGTTATTAAATGACAAGATTAATGAACAAGTTCAGTGTCCAAAATTTAGATATCAAATTTAACGTTGGTTAACTCACCATCATGAAACATTCATCCCATGTACAGCATGTTAGTTTAGTCTATGATAAACACTTGATTTTCCCCGTGAAATCAAATCACCATATTGTGGTCGGGGCGAAAATAGAATCAAATTTAACATGCCAACAAAGCAATATAAGAAAACATTTGGACGGCAAGTTCGACCTGAATGCACTCTTAATCAAACACATCAATTACAAAGATATCGTGGCCGACGCCACAGCTCAACACAATTGGATGGAATTGGAAAGTATTCTTTTATCGATATTTTACATTTTTAGTGTCGACATCAAACTGTCTGCAAAGCCAAATGACGTACAAATACAATAGAATTACACTAAGGTTCAGGAAGTTACCAACCGTGCGAGTCCTGAACCATGTAACTTGTTGTATCAAAACGAAATGAGGGTCCATTAACAGGGACGAAGTTATGTTGGGAGGGATAAGAGTCTATTAAATCTTTAAATAGAAGGGCAAACTTTTTATTTAAATAAAATTTAAATTAAAAACTTAAAATATTACTATACAAAAAATTTATCCTTCTCAACCAATATATAACTTCGTCTCTGCCCATAGAAGATGTGGAGTTGAAGACCTATACTACCAGTGGCAACTTCTAATAATCTTTTAGTTCATGTGATTTAGGGATAGACTAGAAATGTACTACGCGACGATTATATTTTATAAAAACATCTAATTTTATATTCTTAAATTTTTTAAATTCTCACGTAATTATAATAAGTATAAAATTTTATATTCTTTAATTTAAAATCTTACGTCCAAATCATCTTTTATGACAGGATGAGTTTATTTTTTTTAATTAAATATATTTTTTTATCCAAACCTTCAAGACTAATCTCAAGAAAAATTAAAAATTAGCACGAGTGTCGTGGACTCCATAATACCACGTGCGAAATCTACGTTAGCGAAAATCTCCGAACGTTTACCCGATTGGAACATTCGCGACAGTCATAGCTGGCACGAACTTTCTCGAATCCCCAAGTTCTCCCGAAAAAAACAGCAGAAATTCATAAACGACCACCGTTGACTCCAGAACAAACAGGAAAAACAACCCTAAAACGCCATCGTTTCATGGAACAATCCAGAAAACCTCATGCCCGGCAACTTGTTTTTCCCTCGCTTAAATATATCGGAGAGAAGGAACTAGAACCTCGTTTCAATATCTATAAATACCTTCAAACTAATTATCCTCAAATCAGATTGCTCTCTCTTCTCAAGCAAAGTATCTGTTCAAATACGTTAAATTCTAAGCTTTCCTTTTTCCAAATTTTCAAATCTGCATTCTCTGTTTGGTATCTTTGGCGTACGAGGCAATGGCGGAATTGCAGATGGCTGATGCGGAGACCTTCGCCTTCCAGGCTGAGATCAATCAGCTTCTGAGTTTGATCATCAATACTTTTTACAGCAACAAGGAGATCTTCCTTCGTGAGCTCATTAGCAATGCCTCTGACGTACGTATTATTTGTCTCTCTGTTATTGATTTTCTTACGTCCATGTTTTTTTTGCGTTGTTGTTGAAGGAAAATGTATACGCCGAGGCTTAGATTCTGTGATTGATGCTTGAAACGAACCTTTTCCTAGTTATCTCTTTGATAGCACTGTTTATGCTGTTAAATGATTAGCTTTGTGGCTAGAAAATCGATTTATTACTTGAATGTTACGTAAGAAATTCGAAGTGGAAGTGGATGCATATATTACTTGTTGAAATTATGAGAGTAGGGTTGATTTTAATAATAGATAATTAGAGATTAATGTAGTAGTTGAATTAAAGAAAAAGCAAGAAATAGTTGAATTTTCTTATGTAGGAAATTTTTAGTTATGCTAATTGAATGAAAAATGCTGATTATTTTGGTTATGTGTTTGTAGGCTTTGGATAAAATCCGATTTGAGAGCCTGACTGATAAGAGCAAGCTAGATGCTCAACCAGAACTTTTCATTAGGCTTGTACCAGACAAGGTCAACAAAACCCTCTCCATTATTGACAGTGGTATTGGCATGACTAAAGCAGGTAATGTTTCTTTATATTCAATCTTTTTCGCTTCGATTTGAGGTCAAAATCACTTGGCATGGCTTCTTAATTGCTTTGTTGATTGTATATGTGCAGATTTGGTGAACAACTTGGGTACAATTGCAAGATCTGGGACCAAAGAGTTCATGGAGGCATTGCAAGCTGGGGCTGATGTGAGCATGATTGGACAATTCGGTGTCGGTTTCTACTCTGCTTACCTTGTTGCTGAGAAAGTCATTGTGACCACAAAGCACAATGACGAAGAGCAGTACATTTGGGAGTCCCAAGCTGGTGGCTCCTTCACCGTCACCCGGGATGTCAACGGAGAGCAACTTGGTAGGGGAACTAAGATTACGCTCTTCCTTAAGGAAGATCAGGTAAATATTTTGCTCTTTTTCGAAAAAAGTTTATAAGAATTGATCCAGCAATTTAACAGTTGCGGATATGACAGATGTTATTGCTCATTGCGGACCATTGTTTTGATTCGGTCTCTATTGCAGTAGTGGAGTGCTATTTGAATATATAATTTTGGAAAGTTAAATTGTTGTTTGCAAATTGTATTTGCAGCTGGAGTACTTGGAGGAGAGGAGGATCAAGGACCTTGTGAAGAAGCACTCCGAGTTCATTAGCTATCCCATATACCTCTGGACCGAGAAGACAACCGAAAAAGAGATTAGTGACGATGAAGATGATGAAACCAAGAAAGACGAGGAAGGTAATGTCGAAGATGTTGTGGAGGAGGAGGACAAATCAAAGAAGAAAAAGAAGATCAAGGAGGTGTCTCATGAGTGGCAACTTATCAACAAGCAGAAACCAATCTGGTTGCGTAAGCCGGAGAAGATAACTAAAGAGGAGTATGCCTCTTTCTACAAGAGCTTGACTAATGATTGGGAGGATCATCTTGCTGTCAAGCATTTCTCTGTCGAAGGCCAGCTCGAGTTCAAGGCCATTCTCTTTGTGCCGAAGAGGGCTCCATTCGATCTCTTCGACACTAAGAAGAAGATGAATAACATCAAGCTCTATGTTAGGAGGGTGTTCATTATGGACAATTGCGAGGAGCTAATCCCGGAGTACCTTGGATTTGTGAAAGGTGTTGTCGATTCTGATGATTTGCCACTCAACATCTCTCGCGAGATGCTACAACAGAACAAGATTCTGAAGGTGATTAGGAAAAATATTGTGAAAAAATGCATTGAGATGTTCAATGAGATTGCTGAGAACAAGGAAGACTACAACAAATTTTATGAAGCTTTTGCAAAGAACCTGAAGCTGGGCATTCACGAAGATAGCCAAAACAGGGCTAAGTTAGCCGATCTTCTCCGATACCACTCGACCAAGAGCGGTGATGAGTTGACAAGCTTGAAGGACTATGTCACCAGAATGAAGGAAGGCCAGAAAGACATTTACTACATCACTGGTGAGAGCAAGAAGGCAGTGGAGAACTCTCCGTTCTTGGAGAAATTGAAGAAGAAGGGATATGAGGTTCTTTTCATGGTAGATGCAATTGATGAGTATGCGGTCGGACAATTGAAGGAATATGATGGCAAGAAGCTCGTTTCCGCCACAAAGGAAGGTTTGAAGCTTGAAGACGAGACTGAGGAAGAGAAAAAGAAAAAGGAGGAGAAAAAGAAGTCTTTTGAGGATCTCTGCAAGACAATTAAGGATATTTTAGGAGACAAAGTGGAGAAGGTGGTTGTATCCGACAGGATTGTCGACTCGCCTTGCTGTCTGGTCACCGGAGAGTACGGCTGGACTGCTAACATGGAAAGGATTATGAAAGCACAGGCCCTGAGGGATAACAGCATGAGTTCCTACATGTCGAGCAAGAAGACTATGGAGATCAACCCCGACAATGGAATCATGGAAGAGCTGAGGAAGAGGGCTGAAGCCGACAAGAACGATAAATCGGTTAAAGATCTAGTGCTGTTGCTGTTTGAGACCGCTCTGTTGACCTCTGGATTCAGCTTGGATGATCCCAACACGTTCGCGGCTAGAATCCATAGAATGCTGAAGCTGGGACTGAGCATCGACGAGGACGAAACCGGTGGTGATGATGCCGAAATGCCTGCTCTCGAGGAAGATGAAGCCGAGGGAAGCAAGATGGAGGAGGTGGATTAAAATCATACAAAAAATCTCAGGTGAATTCACTCTATGAATTGGTGTGGTTTCATTGTTCTGTTTTGGTAGAGGTCGAGTCCTAGGTGGAAACTGTTCTTGTCATCTCTTTCCCAAGTTCATAAAAACAAGTGTCTTGAAAATCTCATCAGTTATCTAAAACCTAAATGTTTTGTGGAAATATTATTCAGATTTTGTACTAAAACAAGGAAAAGATATATGAATCATAAAGGTTGAGCTAATACTTGAATTATTCATAATCTTTTACATTGCAATATATGCATTAATGGCTTTCAATTTTCCTCATCTGAGTTCCATGTTTATTTGATTCATCATCTTCTTCTTCATCAGAATAGATATAAGCATGTCCCCCATGCCTTGTCAAGTCCATGCCAACTATTTCATCCTCGGCAGAAATCCTCAGAAGCCCAAGTTTATTAAGAAAATAAAACAAAGTCCCCATTGTAGCACTCACCCGCCCAACAATGACCAAAATCTGGACAATCTGAGCAGCCAAAAGCCTCCCTCCTCCTCCCATAAGCAACCCGTATCGGCTTGGCGGCCTACTGGGATAAACTTCCCTCACGTATTTTTCGGAAGCGTGAAAACAACTCCCCAAGCACCACATCCGCCGTGTAATTGAGCCACTTCTAACGGATCATCGAACTCGGCTTTCTCGGCTAACTTGTTGCATCCGATCAAACCAAGGCCGCCACGAATCCACAGATAATGGCAGCCCACGGCTCAACAACAGAGCAGCCTGCAGTTATACCAGCAAAGCCTCCTAGTAAACCACTGCAAACATCGGTTACATTCCAATGACTTGTTAAAATCCTCTTCCCTAATAGAGTAGTCAACGCCCCCGTGCATCCGGCTAGAGTAGTAGTCACCGCTGTTCTCCCCACCGCGCTCCACTGCCCGTAATAGTTACCGGAAGTGTAAAAATTTGAGATTCTGTTAAATGAACCGGGTTTGAACCCATACCAACCGAACCAAAGTATGAAAGTTCCGAGAACCGCAAGAGTTGCATTATGACCACGTAAAGCAACAGACTTACCCGAACGGGCCAATCCTTGGTCCTTCAATAAGTGCACCCCAAAAACCGGCTACACCACCAACCATATGAACAACCCCAGAACCGTAAAGTCGATAACCCCACTACCAAAGAGGAAGTTATCATCGGATCGGAAAGCACCGGACCAACCGTCACTCGCCCAAAACCAATGAGAAACAACGGGGTAAACAAAACCGGTAAAATAAGGTGAATATATAAGATGAGCAACGAATTGAGTTATTTCAGCCAAGGAGCCACTGGCAATCCCAGCAGCTGAAACAGCAAAAGCCCATTGATAAAGGAATTTGCTATAATCAAAGGAAGGAATGGATCGTAAGCCAAAATGGTGGCGACCGATGAAGCCGCCGTTAGAAGGCGAATCTGAAAAGGAAATAAAAGAGGCCAGCAATGGCGGAGTCAGGACGGCAATGAGCATGACGTTGATGGTGTTTTTGGCGCGGACTGAACCGGGACAAAGCATGGCGAAGCCGAGTTGCATGAAGAAGTTAAGGTAGGCTGAGAAAAGAAGGTAAGTGTTGTCGACGGCAAAGGAAACGTCGCTGAACTTGTTGCAAATGTAGTCAGCTGCGGCGTTGGCGTTGGCGTTGGGGCCTAGGAGCACATCTAGGTCCGTTGAACAGGTTGCCATGGCCTAAAATGGTAAGGGAAGAAACAAAGGAAATGGGTGAAGATAATTCATCTTTTATGTCAAGTATGCGCAGCAGCAATATCCACTAGAGTGCTCAATCATGAACTTGATGAACAATTGAGCATAATGCGATGTTAGTAGGGTATCCATTAGTATTATTAATTTTAATCCCATTAACTTGGTTGGGTCTTAACAGAGTTGTCTTTTTTATTTTTTTAGAGAAGTTAAATTGACTTGCACAGTTAGAGTGAACAAAATTAAAATTTGTTTCAATTCAAAAAGATTATTTTTTTCCTTTTTCAACTTATCGAATACTCTCTTGTTCAGTTAGGCAACTTACATTCTTACGAATTGGTTTACTATGAATCGATTTCCATTGTTTTTCTCGGCAAGTGAACTTGGAGAAATTATATTTTGGTCTTGCTTGTCACATCATCCATGGTTCAAACAAATAAAGCTCACTATAATTTCTCGCAAACTAGGCGGATGCTTAGATTCACAAGAGTTTACGCAAGTCTTTCATTTTTAGGGTTTAGAGTTTTACGTTAGGGTTTAATGCTTAAGGTATAGAATTTAAGTTTTATGGTTAAAATTTAGAGTTTAGAGTTTAGGTTTTAGGGTGCTAAGGTTTGGGATTTAGGTTTCAAATTTTATAAAATGGTTGTGTATATGTATCAAAATATAACCTTATAAATGAATAGTTAAACTAATTAAAATTAGGGTAATTATTTCATGCACAAACACTCAAAAAATTTTGTTTATACAAGTGCCTTAATTTTAGGGTTTAGGAACTTCATTTATGGTTTAGGTGGAGTAATTTTGAATTTAGAGACTATTGATAGAATTTCAAGTTTATGGTTAAAATTTAGGATTTATACGTTAAAACCTAAATCCTTAGCCATATTACCTAATTCCTAATTTTTTACCCTATATCTTAAATTCTAAACCCTTAAAATATATAATTTTAAATATATTAAATATAAAACGTAAATACAATAATTTTAATTTGTCTACTCGCATAATTAATTATTAGAAAATAAAAATACTTGATCAAATAATTTCTTAAATAAAGAAATTAAAAACGTTAATATATTTTTATTTGCTTTTGTTACATAAGATAATTAGTAAAATAGTTTCTTTTTTATTATTTAGTAAGAAAAAAGGTACATACAACCCAAGGACCAAATTGAAAAGATGCAAATAATGAAGGACAAAAAATTATAATTTAAATGTAAAAAACAACTAATTAGTCTAGTAGAATAAGCCATTACATTCAAATCTTAAGGCTTGTAAATAAAATAAACTAGACTGAAAATACCATTCTCATAACGAACCAAACACACCGTCAACCTCCGTACAATTTAACAAACAATGATTTGTACATAACCCAAAACAGCAACAGCTTCTACACAAATACTGTGGTCCATAATCCATATACCAACATAGCATTTCACAATAAAAACAAGCAGTCAAAACTTGAATACAGAAGCCACGGCATTGTTCAAAATACCCCCTTCAAAACCCAGAAAAAGAAAATAGAAAGCGCTCCCTTTGTGACTCTTCTCCTTTCATTCTGGTTGCCCCAACTTCTTTTATTTACATACACGGCCGCAGAATGGAGAAGATTATTCGGAAAATTTCCCAGCCGGTGGTCCTAACAACAATAAATATACTAACGGAACATCATATGGTATTAGGACTCTTTTGATTCTAGCCCTTCTTGCTATGAAAAGGAGTCCATATTTATCATATATGTTATAAAAGAGAGTATGAACAAACCGGAAATTAAAGCAAATACCATCACCTACCTTATTAAGTAATTCTTCTACACCGATCATTATCAAGTACCAACAGCTTTACACACACCGCCATGATAAATGGTCTCCGTGTCAATCTCATAGGAAGAAAGCAGCTTTCTCTGCATAAAATATATATTACTTATGGTTTTTATAAATTATGTCGGATACAGCAGGTTTTATAAGTCCCACCGAATTAGATATTTTACCGAATGATGAGTAAATAACCCTGGAAACATAAATGAGGGACATGCTATGCTAATAGTCACACCACATCAAGACTTCACTCTTATCATTTAGAAAGAAAAAAAAGGGCATGATTAAAAGAAAAACAAAAAACCATTGTTCTTTTCATTCTATTCCAGCTAATCATCCAATACATGCTTGTTCTAATAAAACAGTTTGTGTATTATAGCATGTGAAAGCATCATCAAACAAATTCAAACAAGACAAATATATCATACAACAGAGCATTACACCCAAGATCTACAATTTTGGAAGAATTCAACATTTCTTCTGTAAAACTGTCATATTTCTAAATGCTGCCCCTGATTTATTTTACAGGTTGGAATGTGTAAATCAAATCATATCTGCCAAAAGATTCCTCGGAATTCAACCACTTGACTTGTTATAAAAAGACTAAAACTACTACGAGGAGACCTACCGTAGAAAAGAAGGATATCATTTACAAACATCACTACTTCTACTAATCGATCACCCTGGAGGAACAAGTAACCATTAGTAGCTAGAAACTCACATGGTCCTCAAAATCACGACTTGTCAGATTGATGGAGAGGTTTCTCATCAACAACAACACCTGAATAGAATAAAGAAACATAAGCAAAGATATCGGAGGCATGATCAGGCAAAATTATATGAAATGTCGTGTTAAAAAAGTTACAGTTTCAATGTCTATGGGATCCATCTTTTTAAGTCTCTGCAGGTGACCAGTAGTGTTTGAATCAAAAACACTACCAATAAAATTGTATACTTCAGCAAAATCGGGCAACACTGCATTAAGAAAAAAGCCATTTTAGAGGGTCTGATAATAAAAAAAGATAAACAAATACAGTTTCCGATTCGCACTAATACAGACCTCTTAGTGCATGACCATGATTTCCCTGATTAGTTATTTCCCCAGTTTGTCGTGTCTTTGAGATACTACCGATGCTACCAGAAGGCTTACTGGCCATCCTAGGACCTATAATTGAAAGTATATGGCACATAATTGAAACCTTAGGTTCTGCTACCATAAATGAGTACAATGTAAGAACGATAGAATTAGGAAGAATAAGAAACCTTTTTTAGCTTGTGAGAAACTGATGGTTTGTTCATTGTTTGTCCAAGAAGATGATGCAACAGTAGTAATAGGGTCCATAAACATCAGTGAGGGATCAGGTCTTAGAACACGGCCAGTGTCAACTAAAGCAGTTGATGACTGAAAAGACTCTGATACTTGTGAGTGTGTTTGAGCTGCAAGATGTGACACAGAGAGACAGGATTTTTTATGTTGAGTCTGTTCTGCGATCACTACTCGTACTTAGGATAAAATACTCTCACCATTTTTTGAGGCTTTCTGAGGATATGGATGAGCTGCTTTCCTTTTAGGTCGAGGTGGAGGTAGGTGTTCATTTGTTCCATTCTTCTGAACCTTTTGAAAATACTTCTGGACATGACTACGGATCTACAGAAGGAAGAAGAAAACACTTCATTTTAAATGTTCATCACAGGCATTGTTATCCACAAATAATTGCTAAAACAAACAACCTCTAATTAGAAACTACATTGGTTTTCACAGCATCACAAATCTGTTGCCTCTTACCGAAACATCGGAAAGTGTAGGATCCATGGGAGAGATTACTAACTATGATTGAAAAGAATAAAATATATCCTCCATTCCTCAACCACTCTCTTGCCTCTTTCCTTTTCGAACTGCAAAATGAAACTTGACTAAAGAAAAATGTTAGATATATTTCAGTTTACCTGAATAACAGTCTTTGACCCGACAAATGCTTCAATATTTTTCCAGTCATGATCAAATCTGAAAATAATCAAGAAAACAATAACAAGTGAGAGCCGGAAAACCTTTTCGACAAACATAGTCACGCAAAATCAAACAACATGAAACTAAATACAATTCCACTAAATCATCAAATGTATTCTACAATAACAGTTTAAAAAGCTTGCAATATTCGGTATCATCTCTCCAAATATGCAAAAATGCTTATTATAATTCAGTGCCACATTTTAGTTTTAGATATGAACCCTAAAGCTAACTGACATGAAGAAACATGTACTCTAACACACAACAAAAAATGTCATCTCCTTGTTTCCCTCACTCGTCCATCTACAAATTAATTCTCATCCTATTTTCAATTAATATCTATAGAACTTAAAAAAACAATTTGGAAATTTCAATTTAGCCAGAAAGAAACCTTCAATATCAGATTCAAGTGAAAACCATAAAACTAACACGCAAGCAAACAGAAACTGTAAGGAATTTCCAGAAGAAGCAAAAAACCCTAATTCGAAAGGGAAGCGTAGAAAATTCGTATAATTAATTAGAGAGGGAGAATGCTTTAGAATTTACAGCTGGAGAGCCTCGAGGAACTTGTCGTGTTCGGGTTCAGTCCAGCTCTCTCTGGACTTGGTTATGGTGTAGGGCTTTCGGATTTTCGTATTCGGATCATCAGAGGATGAAACCGTTGACGACGATGACGCATCTGTGGTGGCGAAGGGTCCCAGTCCTGGCAACGCCTTTCCAGTCGGATCCAGGTAAAATCCCTCTGGCGGGTTCGGGTTTTTTGATACCATGTAAGATTTTTGGTAGTTTTTTCTTTCTTTCTTTTAATTTGGCTTTGAGGTTACTACAAATGAAAAATGTGACATTTGGAGAAGGCGGTTGAGTTTGCATATAAAGGGCGCATGATGCAGATTAGATCGTAGCTTTCCATTTTAAGGTTTAAAAATGGCGAATAAGAATCTGCCACGTTTATTTCTAATGTTACTCTTTTAGTACTTGGTAAAAAAATTTAATTATGCTGGTGTGGTTACAATATAGTACATGTTTAAATTTTTTTAGCCTTTTAATAACACACAGTACATACATGGTACTTGAACCTGAGTCACCTAAATGAAATATGTTATTCTTTACCTGTGGACCATTCCATTGGTTAGTACTTGGTAAAAGATTGCTTGTAACTATTTGCGTACATGTTTTATCATGTCGTTACAATTCAAAAATAAAAGTTAAAATATATATAATATTTTTAAGGGTAAATTACATCACATACCACTCAACTATAACTCTGACTCAAAAATACTACTAAACTTTAAAAAAAATTAAAACTAACACTGAACTTTAATATGTTAATTGAAAATACCATTTCGTCGTTTACTCTTAACGTCATCGTTAAGTCAAAATGACGTCATTTTAGTGCGGCTGTTTTGAAGACTAGTTTAGCCCAAAACGACGTCGTTTTGCTAGATGAAGAATATTAAAACCATGTGCTTAAAGGGTTATGAACCCTGGACCTCTAAATACAAGGGTTAAGTTTTAACCACTAAACCAACATAACATTATATAATGATTTATCACAAATATTATATATATTAGACCAGCAAAGATTAATTCAAATTATTTTATGAAATAAATAATATTATAAATAATATTAATATATAAAAATAAAAATATATATATTATTTGCATATATATAAATAAAAATATATTGTTTTTATATATTATTAATAACATAAATAGATTATTCTTAACAAATAATATATTTATATTATTAATAATATATAAAACCACCAAACCCTAAATTGTTAACCCACAAATCCTAACCCTCAAACTTAAACCTTAAACCTTAGAGTTTAGGATTTAAAGTTTAAAGGTTTTTATATATATTAATTTTATGAATATTTTATGTTTTTTAAAATAATAAATAAAAATATATAAAAATAAAATATTTTTATTTAAATTATCCATTTAGTTCAACAAAATTATTTTATAAAAAAATAATACTATAAATAATTTTAATATATAAGTAATATAAAATATATTATTTACACATATATCAATAAAACATATTATTTTTATATATTGTTTTTAAAAAACCAAAAATATTATAAAAATAATATATTTATATTATAAATAATATTAAAAAAAACCATAAACCTCAAACCTCAAACCATAAGGTTTAGGGTTCGAGGTTTAGGCTTTGTAGTTTAAGGTTTAAGATTTAGGGTTTAGAGTTTTTATATAATATTTATAATATAAATATATTATTTTTATGAATATTTTGAGTTTTTAAAATAATATATTTATATTATAAATATTATATAAAAAATAACACACTTTTATTTATATATTGTTATATATACGAATAATATATTTTATATTATTTATATATTAAATATTATTTATAGTATAATTTATTTCATAAAATAATTTGAATTAATCTCATATAGTTTGAGATATAAAATATTTGTGGTAAAAATTTAAACAATGTTATGTTGGTTCAGTGGTTAAAGCTTAGATTTTTTTCTTAAAGGTTACGGGTTCAAAACCGCCAAAGCATGATTTTAATATTTTTCCTCCAACAAAACTACGTCGTTTTGGGCTAAATTAGACTTCAAAACAGGCGCACTAAAACGATGCCGTTTTGACTTAACGAAATGTTAAGAGTTAATGGCGGAGTGTTAGTTTTCGAGTCGGGGGCCATAGTAGAGTGGTATGTGGTGTAGTTTACGTTATTTTTAATTAAGTAGAGAGATATTTACATTTTTAAGACAAATGTCATGCTTTTTTACCTCCATACAGAGACGGACGCAGAACTTTATGTTAGGAAACAAACTTATAAAATTCTAGAGGGGACTAGCTTATAAAATTTTAAGGAAAAAAAAGATTTTCAGTAGGAAATACATAGAAAATTTCTATGAAAAATTTAAATCATATAAAAATTTCAAATTTTTATGGAGCAACCACCCCTCCAACCCTCCTCTAGGTCTATCCCTGTCTCCATACAAGACGAGATAATATGAGCATCTTAACCATTTGATTAATTAGTGAATTTTAAATTATAAAATTTATGATTATACTATATCTATATAATTTTTATAAACATCAAATTATTATATTATATTATATTATACATACAATTAAGAGTTTTTTTTATTACTTTAAATAATGTATAAGTTGAAGATCATAAATTGCATAGTTAACAAAAAAAATGGTGATTACAATTTACAAGATATAAATTAAAATTGAATTTTAAAAATGAGTTAATTCAAACACATGTACCGAATTATAACATCCGTTCTAAATCGGTTTCTAAATTTTTAAATATTTTAATTTTATCCACAAAACTATGACACTCATTTTAAATTATCCATAAACTTTTGAATGTTCCAATTCCATCCCCAAACTATGACACTAATTCTGAACAGGTCCTCAAACTTTTGAATGGACAATTTTATCCCTAAATTACTAGTATATGTTAATCACATCTCATGTTATTAAAATTATTATAAAAAACTATTACTTGTTATGCAAACACCAATGTGTATTATGTAATTATATGATGTGGTAAAAATGATAATCTGATGATTAAATTAGAACACTCAAAATTTTTAGGACCAATTTAGAATGAGGGTTAGTTTGCGGTTGAACCAGAATATTCAAAAGTTTAGGGACCAATTTAGAAGGAGAGTCATAGTTTTAGGGATCAAATTGAAATATACAAAACTTTAGAGTCCAGCTTAAAACAATTGTCATAATTTGAGAAAGTGTGATACAATTAACCCTTTAAAAGTTACACTCAATTTAAGTTTAGTCATTTATCATTACTTATTTGGATCACTTTATGTACGATCAATTTCGAATTAAACGAATTATTTTAATAGTCTTAAGATAATTATAATGCAGTATATGTTTATATTTAGGGTCCGTTTGTTTTACTGAAATCTGTTTTTGGAAAATAAATTTTGGAAAGTAAACTACATTTTTTAAAAACAAACTACAGAAAGTATTTTCTAGTGTTTGGATGATGTTGTGTAATTTATTTTTCGCAGTTTGGTATAATTTCTAGATAATTTCATGAACAGTCCACAAACAAGCATCGATAATGCTAAAAGCATTCTCTAACTAAAACATGGTTTAGGGTTTATGTTAATGTTTAGGGTTTATGACTTGTGGTAGCATTTAGGGTTTATAGTTTAGTGTTTAGGCTAACATTTAGGGTTTATGGTAACATTTAGGGTTTAGGGTTAGTGTTTATAATTTAATATTTAATATTTATGGTTATGGCTTAGGGTTTAATATTTAGGGTTTAGGGTTTAGAGTTTAGGTTAGTTTTTAGTGTTTATGGTTTAGGGTTTTGTTATTGTTTAAGGTTTAGGGTTTTATTGTTCAGGTTAGGGTTCATGGCTTTATGGTTTATGGTTTAGATTGGTGTTTAGGGTTTATGGTTCAAGTTGTAGGGTATTGTTTAGGGGTTATGGGTTAGGGTTTAGATTTCAAGGTTTAAGGTTTAGATTAGTTGTTATGGTTTAGAGTTTAGGATTTATGGTAGCATTTAGTTTTGAGTTTAAAGTTTATGATAGTATTTAGGGTTTAAGGTTTATGGTCAATGTTTAGGGTTTAGTATTTAGAGTTTAAGGTTTAGGGTTTAGATTAGTGTTTAGCGTGTAGGGTTTAGAGTTGAAGAGAATGTAGTTTGTTTTACGAAAAAATATGGTAAAACAAACTGCAAAAGAATGAAAAGAAAAAATAGTCAATTGTAATTTAAACTCCTTTGACCATATGAAACTACATAAATCAAACACCGTAAATCACGAAAATTGAATTCTGAAATTCGAACTACATGAAGCAAACACACCCTTAATCAATTGAATTTGTTGCTTCATGTCAAAATTGACCAGTCTTGATTGGCGTTGGTATTTGAAATAAATAAATAAATGACATTGATTGAACAAAAAGGCAAAGAACCTTTACAACTTGACTTAGGTTGTCTTTTGTCTCTTTATAAATTTCTTAGGCTTATCTTTCCATCAAACCCTAACCAAGTGGTTGCTGCACTCTCCATTTCACTTCTTCCCTGTTTTTATTTTATTTTTGGTTCAAGGAAGGTTACTTGCATCAAATTCTTCGAGGCCATGAACTAAAAGCAGAGAGGTTTTCAATAAAAACATCACTTTCCTCCAACTTTTCTGCGCAAGTATTCCAAATGAAGCTTAGATTTCCATGTTGCGGTATCAATAAATCCGAAACAGTACATCAAAATAGATCGGTCTCAACGGGTATCGGTACAAGAACAAAAACGGTATGTCCATCGATCTATTTACTTTGATATTATGTGTAAAAATGTAGAGAATGTCATTAAAATTTAAGAAGAATATTGCTATTAATATGTTATTTCGAATTCTCCATGTAGTAGGTATATACAGAGCCAACCTCGGGTAGGTCAAACCGGTCGACCGCCCAGGGTCTCATTTGTCTTAATTTTTACTATTTAAAAATTATAATAAAAAAGACCCTAAAATTTAATTATAATATTAGACAGAGACCTCTAATTTGGGCCATAAATAACATGTAAATGAAATAATAATTTGGTTATAATTTATATAGAAGCCCCCTTTTTTTTAAAATTTTTTACTACTTAAATAGTTATAGTTTAATTTTTTCTAATAGTTAGTATTAGGGATCTAATTTTTTCAATACTTGTTATTTGATGCCCAAATTTTTCCAATACTTATTATTAGAGGTTTAGTTTTTCTCAATATTTGTTATTATGTGCTTACTCTTATTTTTTTTCAATATTTGTTATTTGAGGCCCACTTTTTCTTGATATTTATTATTAGAGAGAGACATACTCTTCAAATTGATTTTTGGGTAAACTACTCCAGTGATCACCGAACTTTGGGGGCGTACCTATTTGACTATCAAACCATTGGACTCGTCAATAGACCATCAAACTTATTAAATTGACATATTTTGATCACCGGCGTTAAAAAACTAACGAATGGGTGATGTGGCAGTTAACAGAAATTTGTAAAATTGTACGTTTGGACCTATTATTTACCTATTATATCAATTTGGTCCTAATTTTAATTAAATTAAATAAAATTAATCAACCAATCAAATGATGACACGTGTCATCACCCAATTGGATAAATTTTTTCAATACTTGTTACTAGAGGCTCAATTTTCTCAATATTTTGGTATTATGAGTTACTCTTCAAATTCATTTTTTTTAATATTTATTTTTAAGGGACCAATTTTTTCAATACATGTTATTTGATGCCCAATTTTCCTAATATTTTTTAGGGACTTACTCTTAAAATTCATTTTTTTCAATGCTTGTTATTTAAGCTCCATGTTTTTCAATACTTGTTATTTAGGGTCTAATTTTTTCAATGCTTGTTATTATAGACTCATTTTCCCCAACATTTGTTCTTAGATTCATACTCTTTAAAATAAAATTTTCAATATTTGTTTAGGGCCTACTATTAAAATTTAATATTTTTTATGACTTATTATTAGGGACTTAATTTTCCAATTCGCCCAAGGCCTCTAAAACCTCAGGATCGGCTCTGGGTATATATGTGTTTACAATTAGATCTGTTTATTTTAAATACTTTTACAACTTATTCAGCTATGACACTCGGTGAAAGAGTTTAGGGGACAACTTAAAAATTTTAAAACATGTAGAGCCATAAACTAAAATTTTCAAAAATTTTGAGGGTCTAACTAAATTCTTTAGTATTTTGAGATATTTAATGAGAAATTTTACAAATTATAAGAGGGAATTTAAATAAAAATATTTAAACTATTAAAGTTTAATATGATTTTTTTAATTTTTTTTAGTGTGTCAAATTATTTTAAAAAAAATTTAATGGTCAAATTTTAATTTCTCAAAATTTCTAGGGATCGTATCCCTTAGATTCCCACCAACTTTCTCCCCATACCATATTTGACCCGTTTTGCTTGGTACGAAGAATATAAATAAAATCGATGTAAAATTTATTAATCAAATGGGTGAGATTTGAAATAAGAAAATAATTATAAATCTTAACTATTTGATTAATAAATTTTTCATCTTAATTTCGTTATCATACCGAGCAAAGGTTGAAGTACTAACTGATAAAGATCCCATACATAAACTCCTGTATATATTGTTTTCAGACTTTGGGTCTCGCTTTGATCCAAATATTGAAAGAAAATGGTTTTGTTTCTCTGACAGAAAGTTGTATTGGAAGTGGATTTAAACGACAACAAATGCAGACAGAAAGTCATGAAGACAGCCTCTGGTCTTTCAGGTAATCTGTTAGTAACAAACTATGTATATATATAGTATATACATATTGAGAAAATATATGATGCACCGGGGTAGAAACAAAATATTTCTATAAGTGTCTTAATTTTAAGAGTTAGAGATTTAATTTGGGGTTTAGGTTTAGGGGTTTGTGATTATAATTTAAAGTTTATGGGTAGGTCTTGGAGATTAGAGGTTAGGGTTTAGGTTTTAGGGTAATATGTTAGGGATTTAGGTGTTTATTTATAACCCCTAAATTCTAACCCTAAACTATAAATTCAAACCGCAATTCTTAAATTCTAAGCACATAAACTTAAACCCCTAAAATATGAACCTTAAACCAAATCTCAAACCCCATATATATTTGGTATGAGAACTCTGGATTTTTTGTTTTATTTAAAGTTGATTTGGGTTCGATTTTTTTTTGATAAAACTTAAATCTAATATTAATCCTACTTAGAGGAGAGATAAAGGGGCTCTAGATAAAGTTCATAGTAGGTCTAAAACTCATGACCTAAAATGAATACGAGAGAACAAAGATGAATAGCTTAATCAACCGACCAAATGTACTTATTCAATTCGGGTTCAAAATAGGGATCGAAAAATATAATGAATGCCCTCATTTCATTTCAAATAAACCTGCACAAATATGTACATCATCGTAACCGCTACACAAATATACCCTGACCTTCCTATAAAAATTAATTATCTACCTCCCATTCTGTACAAATAATTCTGCTAGCAGACCCTTTCCTCTCAATTTAATTTTAACAATCTCTTTTAGCATTTGCACTACCTCCAAAACCGTGTTACTAACACCTTTAAATAGACGAAAGTAAATAAATGAATGAAATTAATAAAAAAAAATTATGAAGATTGTCATACAAAATAAAAAGGGAATAAATAGATGAATAAAATTTACATAGTGAAAGTAGATTCTAATTATGTACGTGTGTGCGGCGCGTGTGCATATGTGTGCGTGTGAGATAGGATCCTCTTACACTATGTAAAACTTAAAATTTTTATATTTTTTAAAATTGTTTGATGAAGGTAAATGGATAGATGAGATTAACATTAGAAAATGTGAAAATTATCGTTTGTAAAAAAAATAATCTTAGCCAATTTTTATTATCATCCAACGGTTTCCAAAAAAATATAAAAATAATTGAGTTTTACACAGTTGTCATATTTGGTAAATAGCGGTTTGAGCTAAAATTATAGGTTTGAGTTAACATTAGAGGTTTAACTAGTCAAATCCGCTAATTTAGATGTATGGTGAATAGCGGATTGGGGTAAAATCTTTAATTTTGAAAAAGCTACTAATATGAGCTTTTTGAAATTAAAAGTTTTGACATAGGAGTTATAAAGACTATTTTACCCTTAATCATTATAAAAATATATATAAATAACATAAATCTAATCTTTTCTATTTTAATTCTTCACCCTCACGTATTTATATTGTGTCATTTGTAAACTAATAGTTTTTGTTTTTTATTATCACACATTTATATTTGTATTTAAATTTAATAATTAATTAAATTATATTAAAAATAATTATACAAATAGTAAATTAATATATAAATCTTTCAAATATGCATAATAATGTTATATTAAAAAAATATTTTTTATACCAATAAGTGTTGGGTGCAATGGCAAGACACAGTGCTCTCCCAGAGAGAGGGTCCGAGTTCAAACATTGGAGAAGACATTGTTGGGAGGGAGAGACACGAATCTCGAACATAGACACTATAAAATGGACATGTAATTTACCTAAAAAAATATTTTTCATAATATAATTAATTTTAATAGATACGAAATATTGAGAACTAATAAACTATTTAAACAAGTATCGAATATAATCATATCCTTATATTTTATTTTATTTTATTTGTTTAAATAATCAATCGGCTATCAAATAATTTTATAAAAAACTTTTATACAATCCGACAAATTAAACCAGCTATCTATTAATTGCCGGACAAAATCAATGTAATGAATCCTTACCATATATATATAAGTTCTAGACAACTTTGAAAACCAAAGAACTCAAAGACTTCCCCTTATATCTACACAAAAAAAAAAAAAAATGGTCCCGATGCCCCAATTCCCTGCAGCATAGTACACAACCACCATCAACACTCAAATCAAACGAGACCAATCAGTCTTTAGTTGTTAATCTATTCAAAACGACTATCCGAATGATGTTGGATTAAAATTCGTAATAGTGGGCAAATATGTATAATGTATATTGCTATTTTAAAGTATGACACGAAATTAAGTGACCAAATATGTTAGGCGTGTCATGGGTATTAAAATGTCATGGAAATAAAAGTGTAGATGTCATAAGATGTATTTATAATTCGATGAGAGGCAGAATTATAAATACTTAATAGTTTATTATTAAATCAACTATATAAAGAGGTAGTGGTCCCAAAAAAACAGGTTAACTTGTTCTTCTTTCCTTCCCTGTCAGAGAGTTTTACGTCAAGAGAAAACTTATATTATTGGAAGATCAATACCAAAGATTTAGTCTTTCAAGATCTAGATTCAAGGCTTCCAATATATCAGATATATTCAGGTACGCTTCCGCATTCGGTTTATTGTTCTTGATGATTTGACATGATAGATCTTGGGTTTAAATTTCATATCTATTATAGTTTGATTCTAACAAATGATACATAATTTTTTTAAAATTATATACAAATCTTTAATAGAGATTATATCTTGTAGACCCTTCGATTCTTCCCTAAGACAACCAAAATCAGTCCATCTTTAATCAGATCCTCCTAATCAAACGAAGAAGATATGTCTGTTTCCAACATCTAAGCTGATTTTTTATTTTAGGAGTCGATTCAGTTGCCATGGACAAGGACCAAAATCTGACAGTGACATGAGACATTAATCCGGAGGTGGCGGTGAGGAAATTGAGTAAGTTATGTCGCACTGAAATAGTTTCGGTCGGACTGACAAGGGATTGGCAGCAGCCACAGACCAACTTTTACTCTGACAATCAAAATGTTGCAGAAGGCACAGCTGATTGCGTTATCTGCTAAAAATATTAGTAGTTCTTTAGATAACGAAGTTGTAATTTTTCATATAATTGTATGCCGGCGTTTAAAAATTTTAGGATAAAAACAACTTTTAATTTAGAAAAAAAAAGGATGGACTAACTTTAAAAAATTATCAAATTCAAAATTAAAAAATTACATTTATCGAGATTTTTTTGTTTTTCGTGGATCATGATGGATATTTTTAGTTTGTATTTTTTGGTGAATTAGTTTCGAACTTATCAAGTATTTTGGTCCACATGTTGTATTTCATTTTCTTAGAAATTTAGTCTTTATATTTAATTTTTGTTAGTTTTAATTCATATATTTTCTAAAATTTAAAATTACAATCACAAATATGATTAAATTTTTTGAAAAGTTTATTTTTAGAAAATATATCATTTTGTTA
Source organism: Hibiscus mutabilis (assembly GCA_019671005.1). NCBI lineage: Eukaryota > Viridiplantae > Streptophyta > Magnoliopsida > Malvales > Malvaceae > Hibiscus > Hibiscus mutabilis. The sequence continues at coordinate 965,870 of CM033716.1, forward strand.
GTTTTAATTCATATATTTTTCTAGATCCCCTTTTGTGAGTGAGGATCTCTTGTTATGTTTATATTTGCGAAAGTCCGGCGAGAGTACTCAAAAGAAAAGAGTGTAAAATCAGTTATCACGTGACTGACTCGTGTCTTCACTCCATGTGCGAGAGCACCATTTTTAACAATATAAAATATGACATAGAGACATAAAATGCAACATTATTTTGACTCTTCAACGACCCATCCACCACACTCGCGACAAGTACAAATACGGAATATTCGGAAATTTAAACAAAGGGTGAATTCTCAGGCATTATTATATCAAAAACTAAATTTTAATACTATTTATTTAAAGAAATGATCCCTTCCCGGCTTTATTTTAAAAAATAACCCTAAAGTTGTCCATGTAAGGTCAGGATTGTCTATGGGCTATAGCAATAAGGGCAACGGGTCAGGCTCCACCTTGCCCAAGGCTCACACCTAAAAATGTTAGCGAAAGACTTGGAAGTGAATTTAAAGAATTTTAAAAGTCCACTATAATATTTTATAAAATAATTTAAAAGTAATTACAAGATAGTATATGTTTATAGATATTTTTAACCCTTTGACAATGCATATACAGTGTCGTCCCTGGGCATGGGCAGGAGAGGCGCCCGCCCAGGGCTCTATTTTTTTTATAATATTCGATATTAATATTTAATTTTTAATACTTATTATTAGGGGTGTACTCTTAATTTTATTAACACTTACTATTAGGATTCACTTTTTTTAACATTTGATATTAGGGATCTATTCTTAAAATTTAATTTTTCTCAATATTTGTTATAAGGGTCCAATTTTTTTTAATAATTATTATTAATGGCCTATTTTTTCCAATATTTATTATTAATGACATATTCTTAATTTTTTAATACTTGTTATTAGACCCGATTTTTTCTAATACTTATAATTAGGGGCTCAATTCCCCCATATTTGTTATTAGGGAGATTCTCTTAAAACTTAATTTTTTAATATTTGTTATTAGGGGTCCAATAGAGACATGATTTTTTCCAATATTTGTTATTAGGAACATACTTTTAAAATTTATATTTTTCCTAATATTTGTTATTAGAAACTTATTTTTTTTCTAATACTTGTTATCAGGGGCCTACTTTTATTTTTTTAAATATTTATTATTAGGGCCTGATTTTTTTTCTAATACTTGTTATTAGGGCCTTACTTTTAAAATTCATTTTTTAATATTTATTATTAGGGGACTAATTTTTTAGTTCGCCCTTGGTCCATTAAAATCTCAGAAACGGCTCTGTGTATATACCTTATAGAGAACGCGATTTGAACTTGTGTCTCATCGAACGAGTACTATATGCTTTTTAACTGGGACACTTATTGAGTTGAAATTGAATAAAGGCTTCGAAGTTGAAAATTGGAATAAAGTTAGCTGTATGGGGCCCACATCATTATTATTATTTTTAGATAATTTATTATTAATTTTTTATAACCGTTTGAACTTTGAACCATTGTTTTTTTTTTTAATTACAACTTATGAGAGGTCAACAACTTGGAAAGTATCTTCGACTCATGTAAATCGAAAGCATAACATGGTTGTGAATCGTCTAGCTTCGCTGATGAGAGGTCAGCAGCTTGGGGAAGTGATTTTTGCACGACCACCTTTGTTGGTGCAAGATGCAGTGCAGCAGGACCAGCTTTAGACTTTGGCTTAGGGTGTGATTGTTGTGTGTGGCGTTGCTCTAAGGTTTGGTGTGCTTTTGGTTTGTTATAGTTCTATTTTTGTAGTTACTATCGCATGCATTTTTTTTCGTTAAAATTAGAAAAAAATTATAATTTAATTAAAATTACAAGTAATCTAAGTATCATGTATTGTACCGTTAGTTTTTATTTCTGCACAAATAAGAAGGCAATGCTAGTTTGTCATTAATATAGGTTTTAGGATAATTATTAAGGTTTAAATAATATTTTATTTTTATTTTTAATAAGAATAAAAATTTCAAATAGACTTATAAATAATACTTGTATTGTTATTGTTCTTGCAATCTCAATTTTTCCTCAATTTTCTCTCTTTCTTAAAGTTTAATTTTTTCAATTTGTTATTAAAGGCCCAATTTTTTTCTTCTAATGTTTGTTATTATGGGCCTACTCTTATAATTTAAATTTTTTAATACTTGTTATCAGAGACAAAGATTAAATAACGGTTAGCAACCGCAACAATGACCGTTATATAGTGGTAGCAACATCGTCCGAAACCACGGCATCCGCAATCGCAATAAACGCAGCGTAACCGAAAATGCGACCGCAATCGTAATTTAAATATTTAATTAGAGGCCCAATTTTTTTATTCGCCCTAAGACCACCAAAATCTCAAAAACGGGCCCGCATAAGGCGAACTCGCATTCTACATAAAGTGAGTTCGAACCTCGCTTTTTACAAAAAGCGAGTTCTATGTTAAAAACGCGGGAAATTATTTTTTTTATTTTTTACCAACTTACTCAACATAGAACTCGCGTTTTGTAGTAAGAGTGGTTCGAACTCGCTTTCTACATAAAGCGAGTTCGCCTGACGTTGACAATTTAGGGGTCATTTTTTAAAATAAAGCTGGGAGGGAGTCGTTTCTCTAAATAAATATTAAAAATAGGTTTTTTATATAAAAATGCCGAATTCTTAAAATAGTCACCCAACTTTTAAGATGCTATCAATTCGGTTATCAAAAACAAAAAAAAATTGCAATGGAGTCGCTCGACTTTTAGAGTATTATTATATTTTTTTAAGAAAGTATAAACTATTAAAATAGCCCGCGACTTTTAATGAACTATCAATTTAGTGATTGTTGTTGGAAAATACTTTCATTTCAGTCTCTGCTATTAAATCCAAGCGTCTACCTTAGCACGCCATGTCGCCATCTCTGATAAGATGATGTCATGTGTCACAATCTAATTAGTCAAAAAACGAATAAATAAATAAATGTAAATCTTTTTTAATAGTTTTTGTAACACCCATTTTCCCGTATCCAACACTGAATACGAGTCAGAGGTATCACAAAACATTCGTAAAACCCTCTACATCTGTAATTCGGTAAAATTTTGTTTCTTTAAAAAAATATTACAATGTATTTAGTTTTATTTACAAATCTAATTATTCGCGTAAAGTTTAAAAATAATATTTTCATCTTCAAATCGAGATTATTTTTAGGCAACAACTTATCAATTTAATTTGTCTTGATATAATTAATAAAACTGCCTGATTTAAAATTCATCCAGATACCAAATAAAATACAAATTCTATCAGAGCATGCATACCCTTTTAATATACATGCCAACTAGTAAATATCAAACAATATCAAAAGATATCTTACTAATATTGATGTACCTGTTATCGATTGATGATGTCTGTATATGCTCCTTACTCTAACCATTTCTTATTTCCTACGTGTAAAACAGTTACGCGCTAAGTATTTACTTAGTGAGGCAATAATTTAAATTCAAGTGCAATTGTTATAATATCAATATTAATGATTAACAATGCACATGATCACCTTACCATTATATGCTCGTTAACATAAATACATGTATATCAAAGTGATAAGATTATATCTTATCAATACCGTTGCCATTTCCATCAGTAAGCTTTCAATGCTTACTAATACCTTTTTCCCATTTCTATCTGCAAGCTTTCAAGCTTATCTTCCTGTTTCTTTTTGATTCTTTTCAATTTATTTAGCCCAATGTATCGAATTAAGAGAGTCATCCCCCCATACCAACCTTTCTTGAGTATGTATATTATTTGCACCGTAGTGCTTAGCACCCTAAGTGCTTCCGTATACCCAAACCTTGCATGAGTATACCCTCATTGAGTATTAATAAAATTGCATCGTAGTGCTTAACACCCTAAGTGTTTCCGTATACACAAACCTTGCATGAGTATACCCTCAATGAGTATTTATGAATATTGCACCGAAGTGCTTAGAATATTTATACAACTGTTTATGACCCTATGGATATCCAACTATACCATATAACCTCTATACCATACATTGGGCTTTATTTCATCATTTAAGTTATCAATGGCAACATATATATATATATATCAATATTTAACAATTCATAGCCGAAATAACATTCATATTATACCATCATCAATAACTAGTGATCAATGCATTTATTTTCAACCTTTGACATATTTAAGATATGTCAAATATATGATCAATGACATAAATATCATGACAATATATAAACCAGGTAGACTCATCGCAAGTCCTACCGGTGATGTATAAAACATCCATGTATCATGTTATGTATGCATTGCACTCACCTGGGTCATGTATTAGTATGCCTCACTAAGTCCTCTTTGATCATTTCCTTCATTGTACCTCGAACCTTTATTGATTCGAACTTAACTTCATAATTCAAATAAGTAAAATATTTGTTAGATCTCAATCTAACAATATCTTAAACATATTGTCCAATATAATCATTTGAATACAAAACCTCCAAACATTTCCTTTTCTTCCTTGTATTGCTCAAAAACTCATTATGGTATTTAGTGACCAATTTGAACTTCCATTAACCCCTTTCAAGCTTACTATTCAACCTTAGATACAAAGTGTATCAATTATCATTTTCTGACAGTTTGCAGTACCTCCAAAGAAATATTTCTATAAAATAATATACAACTCATAATTTGATTCCGTTTGTTCTGAAAGAAACTAGATTCAATAAGCTTTTCAACCATATAAATTAATAGCTCAAATTCAACTTGTACGATTTATGACGAATTTTCAAAGTCAGTTACAGTGTTGAAATTCGGAACAGACTTATGTTCTGTTTTCTGACCTTTGTCACTTAAAATTAATATCTTTTGACTCTGAGCGGAGCTCGAAATCAATTTTCGTTTGTTGGACACGAAACTAGACGAGCAAATATTTACATCGGTATAAAATTCACCATCTAACCATTTTTGTAGAATCTACGGTGAATTTTCAAAGTTACTTCCCTAAACCAGTTTTTTTACACAACTTCCATAAACAACTTCAACTTTTATACTAACTTCTCCTTACTTTTCTACTTTCCCATTTAGTCCAATTACTTGCTGTAAACCATCATCTTATGACCTTCTTCATAAAATAATTATTCACAATAATTCTCCTTAATTTTTCTTCTTTACCGAAATAGTCACTAAAATGCAAAGATAAGGATTCAAGCTTCTTAACTTTATAATTTAGTCCTCAATTCAACATTACTACCTTAATTCCATTATTACAACTAAAAATCAGATTTAACCCCCATACAAAACTCCAATTTCGATTTGGTCACTTAACTTTGATAAATTGTTAAAATGGTCACTAATTCAATTCAACATCAATTTGGCATTCTAACTTCATTTTCTTATCTCTAACATCATTAATAACACAAATACACTCCAAATTCTAAAAATTCATATTTGTTCCTTCAACTTTTCAAGTTGCCGAAATGGTCCCTACACAATTTAACTTAGGGTTTTGCTTCCAAACAACAATTCAAGCTTACTAGATCATTATTTCAACATCACAAACCCTAAATTAAACTTGAATCCATAAACCCTAATCACATTCATAATAATCAAAACATGTAAAACTTAAATCCCAACTCAATATCATGATTTTAACATCATACTAGCTTTGATTTCAACTTGAATTCAATCATGGAATCATAAAATCTCAAAAGCACCAATTTGATCCATAAACCCTAATTTATTTCTCATGTAAATTATCATAAATCAAGCATGGATTCTTTGAATTATTGATATCAAAAGATAGGGCTTGAAGAGTATAACAACTTTGTAGTTGAAGAGATTACCTGAAAATCGAGTTTCGGGGCTTGAATCGAGCTTGGACAATTTTTTCTCTTTCTTTCCCTAGCCCTCACGTTTTTGGCTGGAAAAGATGATCAAAATGTTTATCTTTTCACCATTATTTTACACATATATCTATTAAATGAATATTAAATTCATTTAATAGTGAAATTACAATTTTGCCCTTTTTATCCAATGGTTGAGATTGATTTTATCATCAATCAAGAGCCAAGATTTAATCTTAAATTCACTTCTTCCAAAATTTCCCTTATAACTTTTTAAATATTTCAAAATTGCCATTGAGGCCAAATGACCAATTTGCCCTCCAACTAGTCTTTATTTACTAGTTTGTTTCCAAATTGCCATTCTATTATTATCTAACTAAATCTAGTTAGAATTAAACCAACCATAATAAAATATTCTTAAAATAACATTTTATGACTTTTCCATACCTTTTGGATTAGTCTCCAAAATTTCCATTCAATCCAATATACCGATAAATAATCATTTACTCAGAAATAAACTGTAGGATTCATCTTGAATCAAACTAAAAATATTTTCAACACATGGAAATTACTTTTATAACCTTTCTCTATCATATGGAAAAATTTCAAAATTTTCCAGTTCGATCTGGGTATCTGAATTCCACTTAAACTTTAACTGCGATTTTCCCAATAATCGAAGTATCAGATCGAACCAATAATTCCGCATTCGATTCACACCCTTAGGTGATATGTTTATTTATGAAATAAAAACCCTTAACTTTTGGGAAATTACAATTTAGTCCCCAAACTTCTCCAGAGTTTATACTTTAGCCATAAAATTTTCAAAATTTACATTTTGGCTACTACCTTTTTAAACTTCAATTCCCATTCCAATTTTCCTTGGAATTAAACCAAACTTTAAGAATACCTTATTCAATTCACTATCTATCACATGAGAGAAATCCCAACTTTCGCATTTTTGTCATTTTAATCACTAAGTTAGCTTTATCTTAGTACTAAATGACCCTTAATCAACTTAGTAAATTTTGGGGTATTACAGTTTTAAGACGATTATAATATAGTATTTGTTCATATACATTCCTAACATTTTGACAATGCACAGACATTACAGATAAAACGATTTGAACTCGGGTCTCTTTGGATGAACATTATCCACTTTTCTATTGTGACTACTTGTTGGGTTGCAGATAAAACATTTTGAACCCGAGTCTCTTCGGATGAACATTATCCGCTTTTCTACCGAGACTACTTGTTGGGTTCATATATATATTAATATATATTTAATAATTAATATTACAAATCATTTTAACCTGAATTATAATATTTATTAAAAACATATTTATAAAATATATAAATTACAAAATTCATTGAAGTACTTTATAAAATTATTTATAATATATAAATAATAATATTATAATTATTTATAACATTATTTGTAACAATTGACATTATAATTAAGTATCTTTTAAAACAAACGTCATTAACTTCAGCCTCAGTTTAATCTTAAAATTATTTATTCTCAAGTCCCAACTACATAATAAATAGATTAATTAGGAGTAGTGGTTGTGTGTTGGTGATTGAAGCCAATTTTTTCTTCTTCTAATAACGGTGATTAAATTGACAATGTCATAAACTCGAGTGACCATTTGAATAGTCTATCCTAAAATAGATATATATTATTATTTAAAAGTTTGATTGAATTGGTATTATCGGTTAATCAAGTGACAACTTTTCTAAGACTAAAATTGCATTATTTAGATATTAGGGTCAACAACACAATTAGTCATTAATTTTTTCTCGTTTTATTGTTTTGGTCACCAAAGTATTATTTTTAGCAAAATCGTCACTACCGTTACGTTTTTTTCTATTTTAGTCACTCGCCATTAAAAGCTCACTGAAAAAATAATAATCTGGTGACCAAAACAATAAAAAAGCAATAAATTGGTGACCAAAATAAAAAAATAAAGTAACATTAGTGACTAAAATAGGAAAAAAATGCAAACATTAATGACAGTTTTACCCACAACAATAGTCTAGTAACCAAAAAAAAAAAACATATCAATAGTTTAATAACCAATAGTGTTGTTTACCTATATATTAATTGAGATACTATTATAGTGACACTTTAAAGAAATTAAAATATAATACTAAAAGTTTAGACACGGTTAAAAATACAACCTTATTATTACTCTATTCATGATCATTTGTTTGTTGAATAAATTTTGACAAATATTTTTTTCACAACACTAATATAACTTTTACTAACGATTTTTTAAATTATGTACACAAGTCTTTTTAGTTTGTGCATAATCTAAATAATCGTTGCGAAAGTTATATTAATGTTGCGACAAATATTAAATTTCTTATCATTCAATTCAATAAACATCCATAAATTACATGTTTTTTCATCGGCGAAATAAGAACTGAATGTTCGTAAATACAACTTTCGAGTCGAGTGAAATGAATTATCAAACACAAAGAGTTTCATTACATTGTAAAACTGGTACATTTCGAGTTCGACCAGATATTCTTCTCACACGTGATTGAAAAAGAAGGATAACAATCCACACTGCCCATGCCTTTGTTTTCGACCCAAGGCCGAAAGAATTTGTTCAGCAAACTGCATTAGAAATCAGCAGAAAAGGGAAACTGTTAGAAGACAAAACAAAACAAAAAAAAAAAACAAATTAAAATATTATAAATAATCTAGGTGGGACCCCAGTTCATCCACTTGACTGACCTTCAAACATAACAAGAGAGGAAAAACACTTCCATGTTGCACTGTCACACTTGCAGTGGGCCCACTTGACCCAGTCAATTGGAAGGTTTGTAGAAATTTCCCCACCAACCACAATCCTTTTAATGTATATAAATATATATTTATGATTTTATATATTTTTAGAAAACAATACAAATATTATACTAGTTTTACGATTTTTATATTTTTAAATTATATACATTTTCATGTGTTCTCTATTTTTAGATTCTTTGGTTTTTTCAAAAACATTTATTAGGCTTTAATGTATTAAAAATCATCGAACTTTAAAAAAAAAATTGATTTAGTTTTTATATTTTAAAATTTTATTAATTCATCATTTTAATCGATGTTGATCGTCAAATTTAATAGATATTTTGGATCGGTTGGTGGGTATTGCCGACTAATGCCAAGTGAAATTTTCAGTTTTTTATTAAAAAATTAACAAATTTGTAGAAGTTTTTCTAATTCATTTAAAATTTTAATATTTTTCAAAAAAAATTTCTTTTAAAAAATTGTAAATTTCATGTGGCAAAAGCATCGTATATAACATGGCAGTAATACCTTAAGAAAAATTAAACTTTTAAAATTGATTTAATTTTCGGTTCTAGTACTTTATTGATTTAATTTATCAATTTGAGAGATCAATTGAATGCAAAAATAATTCAAGTACTTGATTTTTTTTATCAAATATGATTTTATTAGAAGTAAAAATCGTACATAAAGCAACGTATGCCTCATTAAAAACTTTCTTACAACTTAAAACGGAGGAAAATAATACAACACGCTAATTCAAGACAAAAAAACAAGACATTCAGGCATATGAAACCCCAACTATTCGAGACATAACACCACAAAAAATGGCACACACCTCTCCAAAAGACAAAACACTCAAGCTCGCATAACCTACGAACCAGACGTCCCAAACCAAGCCTTAACCTTGCCAAACCCGCGCAAACAATCAACACCCAAACTTCCATAAGGCATAACTACAACAATTCACTGCGCACAACCTAAACCACGCAATACCACGATGAACTCTCGACTCCACCCTTGGTTAATGTATCAGCCAAATCATTCGCCTTATGCCACACATTCTTAAAACACACATGGCAAAATTCGACATGCATCATCAAAATTTAGGTACTTCATTATTTTTTTTTAAATAAGGGCTTAAAATACCAGTTAGCCTATTTTTTATAATCATTATAACTTATACAACTTCTCATACTTTTCAAATAATTTTTATATACACTTTATAGTTTTTTAATACATTAAACTTTACGGTTTACTATAATTATATTATATTCTCATTTTTTTAATAAATTTTAACCAAATAATGGATGTCAACCTTGGCGAAAGGCAAAATAGATGATATCAGTAGTTTAAAAGAAAAAAAAGGGAAATTGGAGATGAAAGAATGAAAAAAATATATATAAGTGCTAAAATGACAAAAGTTGGTAAGTTAAATGTCTAAAAGAGTCATCACGCCTTTGTGTTTTGAGCCCTTCTTTTAGGAAAAGTTTGATTCCGCTAAGAACAAAAATCTTTATTCTTTTTAGTGTTTTTCTATGTGTTTAATACTAAAAAATTAAATTTAAATTATAATCTTAAATTATAAATTATAAATCTTAAACTCTAAACCATGAATCTTAAAAAATACATTCTAAAATGAATTCTTTAAACCTTAAATTTAAATATTAATCCTATACCCTAAATTTATTTTTTGGGTGTGGGCATAAATAAAAGACGTAAAAAAGAACGAGGGTTTCTATTATGGTTTTAAGCGATGTCGTTTTGTGGTGAAGTATCATCAACGAACGTGAAAATAATTGCCGAAAAAATGCTTTTAATGACCAAACAAAAGACAGACATCAACTTAACTTAGTATGGACTTGGCTGGTTATAAATTCCATAATCTTCACGGTTTCCATCAAAGCCAAAGCTTCTACCCTACCTTCCTCTCCAAGTTTCCTCCTCCTTTTCCTCTTAGCTCCAAAATGAAGGTTAGACATTGTTTTTCAGACTTTTAGAGCCTTGTTTTGATCGAAATTCTAACACAAACTGGCTTTGTTTTTCCGACAGAAAGTTGTGTTGAAATTGGAGTTTCACGACAAGAAATCCAAACAGAAGGCCCTGAAGATAGCTGCTGGTATTCCAGGTATTGTATTAACAAACTTTGTTTTGTTTTACGATACAATTTTTGATAATCATGAAGCCAAATCCGATCGTATTTCATTTTCGAATCTCAACGTTATTTTTTTTTTCATTTACAAGACTCTAACTTTAAAAAAACTTACTCTTTTTTTTTCTTTTGGCAGGAGTTGAGTCGGTTGCCATGGACAAGGACCAGAAACTGACGGTGATAGGGGACATTGATCCGGTGGTAGCAGTGAAAAAACTAAGGAAGTTGTGTCGCACTGAAATGGTTTCCGTCGGACCGGCGAATGAGACGGAGAAGAAACGGGATCCTAACAAAAACCCGCCACCACACCCGCATACTTTGGTATGTTACCCGGCAATGACACAATACTATCCTCCTCCGCCTCCGATACCCTGTTGTTACACTTACGTGGAGGAATATCCAGCTGGCTGCATTATCTGCTGAATTTCTATTAGTATAGATTATAAAAAATCATATACATAATAGTTGTGGGACTACGCTTAAGGAAGAAGAAGATGTTAATATATATTCTAATACAGCTATTTACTATATATATTTATATATAGTTTAAAACTTTACGTATTTGGTTTATGTAAATATATATTCTAATGGACTGATTTTTAGCATGTGCTAATATTTTATATTATTTCTTAGTTTTTTTGTTCATAATACATTTATCAGTAACATTATATATTTGGAATACAATCATGCTAATAAGTTATCTAGTGATTATAGTTGTTTCTAGTCATAAATTGATTAGAAAGGGCGTAGAACAAAATAATATGATTATCTTCCCCGTTAATCATAAATTTTTATACCATTTAATGGATCATGAATAATGTTGGTTTTTTTTGGCAATTAGCAGATAACTGATAGCTAATAGCGGATTACACTAGTTGATAGCTGATTGTATAAAAATATTTGATAAAATTAACTGATAGCTTATATGTAATTGATTATTTAAACAAGTAAAATGACATATAAGGACATCATTATAATCGATATTTGTTTGAATAGTTTTTAAGTTATCAATATTTTGTATCTATTATCATTCAAAAAATTTATTTTGTATCTATTAATATTAAGTAGATTATGAAAAACATTTTTTAATATAATAATACTAAGCATATTTGAAAGATTTATATGTTAATTTATTATTTATATATTTTTTTAATAAAGTTAAATTAATTAGTAAATATAAATATAAATATAAATGTGTGAGAACAAAAAGAAAAAGAAAAAAACATTACTTTACATATGTAAATACGCATGGTAAAAAATTTAAATATAAAAGGTTAAATTTAAGTTATTTTGAGATTTTTGATAATTGTTAAGAGTAAAAGGGTCTTTATAACTATTATGTCAAATCGTTAGTTTCAAAAAGCTCGTATTAGTAGCTTTTTCAAAATTAGAAGTTTCACCCCAATCCGCTATTCATCAAACATTCAAATTAGCGGATTTGACCGGTCAAACTTCTAATATTAGTTCAAACCTCTAATTTTGGTTCAAACCGCTATTTACCAAACAAAGTTGTTATATTCCATTTTTATGTCATTAAAATTGACATATTTATTAATAAAAAACAATTCAATGTTAAAATAAATATTTTAGTTCGATTTTAAATTTACATAAACTTATACGCATTTGTAGAATATGTTGTTTGAACTCAAATCATTTAAGATGAACATATTATTTTTATCATTAGGACCACCAAATGAGTTCGGCAAGGAAATTTTAAATATGGAATAACATATTATAACCAAATTTACTTATAATGTATAGAATCATTTACTTCGTCGGGAAGAACTATCACGTGACTGAGTCGTGCCTTGACCCCATGTGAAAGAGACGCCATTTTTAACAATATCACCAGAGAAGACATAGAGACGTAAGAAAGAGAAACATTATTCCATCCACAAAAAGTATGGCATATTTGATATTTTCCAACGTTTAAATAAATTTGAATATTAGCTTATTAAGTTTTAGTTCAACTAGTAATGAGATAATTGTCGATGTAACAGTCACAAAAATAGGTAGTGTACTTTCGTAATTTTTTGCGCATTTAAACATATAATATTTTTGTAAATATTTTATTTATATATTGAATTAGGAGAGGCTGTAGCCCCCACACCATTTTTTAGATTTAATTTATATAGTAAATATAAATATTTTACAGAATAATTATAATTTTTTTCTTCTTTCAAAAGAGTTATATGTTATTCCTTTGAACTATAATCCTGAATCCGTACCTGAATTATGCGGTATTCGGATGACCAAGTCAATCGGAATTGGAAGGTTTACAGAAATTTCCATCGAAAATAATCTTTTAAGTGATAGTGTAAAAGCGGTGTCGTTTTACATTGGACGTATCTTCCACGAACCTCGTAAGTATAGTTGCCACCAAAGAAGGCTAACCCCTTCCTGTATGTAATAACTTGACCTTGGTTGACTTGGCTGCCTATATAATAAATTCCACAAGCTTTGGCCTTTCCATCAAAACCAAAGCTTTTACAATTTACACTACCTTTCTCTTCTAATCAGTTCCTCTCCTTTTTCTCTGAGTTTTGTATTCCCAAATCTCCGAAATGAAGGTTAGATTTCAGTTTCCTTTGATATTCTTCAATTAAAATCACTTATTGTTTTTTAAATTCTGGAGTTTTGCTTTGATCGAAATATTAACAGAACTTGTTTGTTTGTTTTACAGAAAGTTGTGTTGAAATTGGATTTCCACTGCGAAAAATGCAGACAGAAAGTCATGAAGACAGCCTCCGGTATTTCAGGGGTTGAATCGGTTGCGATGGACAAGGACCAGAAACTGACGGTGACCGGAGACATTGATCCAGTCAAGGTAGCGAGGAAACTAAGTAAGCTGTGTCACACCGAGATCGTTTCGGTCGGACCGGCGAAAGAGCCAGAAAAGAAGAAAGAAGAGCCGAAAAAAGACGAACCCAAGAAAGATCCGCCGAAAGAGGTTATAGTAATGTATCCGTACGTATATCACCCGTCGGTGTCCCAATGCTGTGCTCCGATACTCGATTCTTACACTAACGGTAAAAGCATTGAAGAAGATCCGGCTAGTTGCGTTATCTGCTAAAATCTTGGTCTTTACAGATCAGAATAATTTCGTATACAGAATAGTTGAAGTTCTGAATGAAGAAGAAATTAGCTTTGGGTTACTGTTTTTTAAAAAATATATATAATTATCATTTTGTACGGCATGTGGCGGGCCTATTTAGTTTGAAATTTTGCTGTCATTTTTTAATTTCGAACTTATTTGGTATACGTATGTTGTAATTTTTTTTGGGAAGTAATTGGAAAATAAAATTCATATTTGAGTGTTTTTGTTGAATTATTATTTTCTTTTTGAAAATTCTTTTGATTTTAATAACGAGTAAATTCCGTACGTAATTTAACTTTCGAATCCACAAGTACGAGAATAATAGTTTGGTAAGGACTAAGCTAGTATGGTGCCCTCCGCCGTTGGGAACACCGAAATTCAACGTAGATGGATCAGTTCGTGGTAAACTTAGATCGACTGATTATTGTGGTGTATTGAGGACGCGATAAGCAGTGGCAGATTTAGAATTTTTTTCAGGGTAAGCACAAATCAAAACACTTTTTAGGATGTGTACAAGTCATAAAAATTTTAAAATTTTTAAATAGGCATAAATTATAAAATTTAAGGACTAATTCATAAAATTTATAAAAATTAAAATCAAATGTGTGAGCTTTGAAAAATTAGGCCCACTTAAGATACCATGTGAATCCGCCACCGGCGATGAGTATTATTTTAGTGATGTTTTCAGGACCATTGGAGATGTTAGATTTGAATGAAGCTCAGGTGTGGGCAATAAAAGTGGCGTTTAAAATTCGAAGTGGCGCGAGGGATATTCTTTAATTATTGAGTCCGAGTCTTAAGTAACACTTGCCTGGGTGATGCACAGCGAACAGCGAACAGCGACGTTGGAGGTTGTGGCAATATTTTTAGAATATCGATACGGCTTGTTCCGTACTTGATTGTATATGTTTCCTTCATATTTTCCGGGAAGAAAATGACATGGCGGATACATTAGCTAAATGTGGTGTAGACCGTTCTTCTTGGCTCAAGGTGAATAGGTGATGCTTTGATCAGCAATGCTAATGATGTTCATAAATTGAAGATGTGTGGATGGCCATTTTCGTGGTATGGTTTCTGCTTAGGAATGGAGGAGTTTCAATTTTTTGGGCTGCTGCAGTCTTTAGCTAGTTTCGGGAGGTTTTCCTTGGCATTTATTTTTATTCACGTTAAAAACTGTTAAAGCAAAGCGAAATACATCACGCTTTTAATGAAAGAGATTAAAAATGTTAGCTAAGATTACGATGTTCTCTCCACTTATTTCATCCTTATCTTCACTCTTCCCTTGACTCTTTATGTAATATTATTGAAGGTTTTTCGATTTTTAAAAAATAAAAGATTATTTATTAAATAATCAATTAAATTATTAAAATATTTGGTTAAACAGTTTTGTATCGTTTAAGTAAGTCTCGAATTTAATGTTTTATATGTAAAAAAATTAATTAAAAATCTCATATACTAAAATTTAAATTAATCAAAATAAAACTCTGAAAAACTAAAAGAATAAAAATAAATTAAATTATAGACACTATTTGATTAACGAAATACTAATGTGAGAATAAATAAACAATAGTAAATTTGTGATAATTATTACTAGTACTCAACGAACCGGATGTTGATCGGTCGAATCGGCTGACCTCAGCCGGTTCCCATCGTTGTTGAACTGCTTTTTCCTTTCCTTTCCTTTTTTTTTTTTTCTAATCCTACAAAAAGAAAGCTTATTTTTTTATGGGTCCCAATCAATCCCTAGCTTGATGGCCATATAATTCCTAAAGTTAAATAATGTGGTAAAAAATGGTATGCCATAAGAACACATCCACACAAAGTTTTGCTCTTTTATTACACAAAATATAGATTTTTTAAAAGATATTTATTTGGTGAGTCATGATTAATTTTTTATATTATATTGACTCGTAAAATAGATAAATATTGATAATAAAATTTAGAAAATGCTCAATACAAGAATCAAATTCTTGTATGTTTATTTGAGCAAGTATGTTGAATCGGTCGATTAAACTGTTTATCTTTATTCCTTAATATCTCTTTAGGTCATGAGTTCTAACCCCGCTAAAAATATTTTTATTTTTTCCTCAGAGTTTTTATTTCTCTTCATTTATAACTAGAATTAGAATTAGATTTATAATTTATTAAGAAAAAAATCTTTCATATTTTTTAACAAATAAACTCTTGACCATTGATTAAAATAAAATATACGTGTATCATTTCAGCTCAGTATAGTAATTAAATATATATTGGGTTTTCACTAATATGAGTAGAATTACAAAACAAAATTGGGAAGTTATGCATAAAAAGAACAAGTGAGCTCAAAGCTAAGCCAAAGATAAGCATATCAAGGCGATATGACAGGATCTTCTAATCAATCAAACAAAGCTAAATGTTAATCGATGAGTGTTAGGAAGCAATCATACTTCTTGAAAATTTTATATTTTATGTATTTTTTAGTCAATGATTTAAATTATACTTATTGAATTTTAAAAAATAAATAATTCTTTAATATTTGTATGTGATCGTAAAATTTTTAAATAAAAAATAAGTTTAACATAACTTCTAAAGTACAATATTTTATCTTTTCAAACATGTTTTTTTATTGGTCTATAAATAAAATTTATTTTTTATTACAAGCATATAATTTAAATTATTTTTAGGCCTTGTGCGGTTACTTTCATTTTATTTGTCCAAAACGACCATGCGATGTATTTTTTCTATAATAAATTGATTAAAATTTTAATTAAAAGTTTAAAAGTTGTTATTACTAATTATGCACGAACGTAATTAAGACTTAATTACAATGGTGCATATATGTAATTATTTATAATTTTAATATACTGGGCGTAATTACATATAAGTATTGTTCATATTTTTTTAATCCTTTGACAAGGGCACAATCGTATTGCACACACAAGCGTACGAACTTAAATATTTTAAAATGAACATTATTTTTTTCTACAAGAACCATTTGTCGGATTCATCAGATATACAATTACATTAAAATAAATTATTAATATTCAATAAATTTAAATATATAGATCGATACTCACTAAAATCGTAAATATAAAATTAAAAAATATTTTTATATATAACTATACATTTCAAGCTTCAAATATTGTGAGTTTCCTACCAATTACACTGGAGAAGGAAAAAAAGTTTTAGTTTTTAAAGGAAAATAGGTGAAGAAAAGAACGTTAGGGCTTTCCTTTGGAAAATAAAACGTCGGTAGCGATATTGAAAAATAGAATTCCCGCTGAGGGAGTAGTGGAGGGAAATCGAAAGAGAATGGGGAAGAAGAGAAATGCAAGCACAATGGACGACGTTGATCGATTGTTCGAATGCTTCAAATGTGGCATCTCTCCTCCTCGTAAGCTCTTCTCCCTTTTCCCCTCAATTGTTGTTGTTGTTGTTAAGTGAATTGCACTGCAAAATTACTTTGAAATCGAGCAGCCGATGATGATAATCGTGGAGCGTGATACTTCTTCAAATAGTTTATGAGAGATTCATTAGAACTTTCACTGAAATTCGAACTTTATTTGTAAAAGAAGTTTCAATTAGGGCACTATATTTATGTTTTTGAAATCTTCATCTGTTGCATATCAAATTAGTCTATAAGTTGCTACTACTGATTCTAGTCCACTTAAAATTTACGCGAATTTAATGTGTTGTATAAATTAAAGAAAAAAAGATGGAATGATAAAGAGTCTTGATCCTAACCCCCCCCCCCCCCCACAGAATCTGCTGCGAGGGAAAGAAAAAGAAGTAAAAGCAAGCTGAATCGAGAAGATTCTACAAGAAAGGTCTCTGTGTCACCTTGTTCGCCTTCCCTATTGGAACAAAGAAAGGAAACTGCAACCAGTGCGCAACTCTCTGGCGATAAGGTGTTTGATTTAAATTGCTTTTGTTTTATTTATGTTTATAGCTTATTGGGACACTTTTCGTGAATAACAGAATCCTCTAATTTAGTCTTTTTCACTTGTTTGTCACCATTTCATTGTTTCTTGGCTATGGTAATGCCGAAATTGACCTAACTTTATGTTTCCTTTAGTCTGCTTCAACAATAGTTAAGCCTGGAAAATTTAGCCGTGGGAAACAATTCTCACCAGTTATATTTTATGGGTCTCCACATGGCATTCCTCCAAAAAGACCATTGAGTTTGTTGCGCTTGTTGCGTGAAATTCGCATTGATCTTAGTGAACAAGATAAATCAAATTTAAGGTAGTTGTCTGACTCCATTTCAAGACTTCTTGGATTCTATTATATCAACTGTTTTGATTCGAAAGCATTCTTTCTCTCTTTTCTTACTGTGCTTTTTTCTTGACTTGGCTCTTGTTGTTCATATTCTAGAACAGAAGTATGGGCTACATTTCCAAGACAGGATGAAGCAGTAAAGTTTGCTAAAGGACATGCAAATGCACATGTTTTTAGTTATCAAGATCACTATAGCGGGCAAAGAAGATATCTTGCTTCTACATATGAAGAGTTCTGGAAGAGGTCTTCACTGCTGTTTCTTGCTTGTTCAGATTTGAATCATTTGATTAGTTCATGAGAAATTATCCTTTTAAACTCGTTGCTTTCTGTAAACCTGTCATTCTAGGTACAAACTTATGGAATCGAAACTTCGCCATCACTATGAAGTGATTCAGGAGGTAGAAACCTCTAGACATCTTTCCCCAATTGAATGTGCATGTGTAATATTATATATTTCAGTTTCCATTCTAGCCAATTTCTATTCATACCGCTTGTCCATGATTGAGTAGTAAAACTTGAAACCCCTATGAGGAGATGTTTCAGTCTTCTTTTTTTTTCATTGGCATTATTTTATTGATTGTGGTTGTATCGTTTTTAGGGTTTCCCATGTCACTTGTACTTTGATTTAGAGTTCAATAAGAGAGACAATCTGGGAAGGGATGGAGATGAAATGGTTGATCTCTTGATTATTGTCATTCTAGAGGCCTTACTTGAAAAATACTCTATCAATGGAAATCAAGATTGGGTGGTGGAGCTTGATTCCTCTACTGAAGGTACATTTCTGTTCTGGGTGTCTATTGCCCCTTAGCATTTCTGATATCTTGTATGTTTGAAAATATCAGTGAACATCAAATGTCCACTAAATCATTTTTGTTCAAGTTCTTAAAATAATTCACATTGGTATAAATATTTAAATGCAGAGAAGTTTTCTCGCCATTTGATAATGCGGATACCAAAGATTGCTTTCAAGGACAACTCACATGTGGGTGCATTTGTCGCAGAAGTATGCCTTAGACTGCTTTTATATAGCATTTTGTAAACCTGCTATAGTTAATCTTCTTTCCTTTTCGCTGTTGTGCATCAAAATATCAACCATCATTGCTAGTTGATGACATTTATCAGATATGCTCACGCATAGCAAGTGCAAGGGAAAAGGACGAAAGGTTTGAAAAGTTATATGTGAAGAAAGATTCAACCTCTGCCGAATCACCTGGTCAACTTTTTGTGGACACTGCTGTCTATTCTAGAAATCGTTGCTTTCGCCTGGCTCTATCATCTAAGGCAGGAAAGAATTCCTTCCTCTTACCTACCAGGCGTTTCAAATGTAAGGACATGGTATGGTAATTTTCTTGCTCAAGTCTTTCAACTTATATTGCAGTGGCTTTAATTCATGACTAGGAATTCTACATTTTTTTATGTTTGTGTATATAATATATATTCATGTATGTTGGAAAAGGTGCTTAATATACAGTACTAGCAGATTTATTTAATTTTGCTAAAAAAATTATCACCGATGATTTATATATTAGTGCATGTTTTATCCTCTTATGCCAGTAGAATGGGCATAAATTATAATTGTTTGGAATTAACAACTAATGATGACAGGTCACCAGAGCTTAGTTTTGTTGACTAAAAGAGATCTGATTCCCATTCTTATCCTTGCTTATCTTCTTTTACCAATGTTCAATGCAAAACTTCAAATTGTTCAGAAATTTACTCCCATGGAAATGTTGAATGAACACTGGTGCTGTAGGATGACATGCTATGAAAAATCGCTAATCAAAATATTCATGTCCTTATCAGAAGCTAATCGCTAAACATTTAAGAGATAGAGCTGCCTTCTGACACTGATTTTAAGTAAATATATTTTGTTGAACAGCAGGGTGAGGAGGACATGTTCATGACATCCCTAATTTGCAAAATGGATGTTGATTGTGAGAAGCTTTTGGTCTGCAAAATGGAATTAGATTGTGTGAAGACACTGCACTTCGAGACAGAGGTAGTCTTGAACTTTCTCTTTGGGTTTCTTCACTTAGCTAAATTTTAGGGTTTTTTTTGTTTGCATTAGTATACATTTTATGATAGCTTACTTGTAACTTCCTATATTTTTTTGCTTCAAATGGAAGGCTAACCTTCAAAGCAATCAGCATTTTAAATATTGTTATTTACCTTGCCCGGAGACCAGAATCTTCTATGTTCTCTTTCTTACAGAATAGAGGGGTCTTTTACTTTTGTATCGAGACGTCATCCGGTCACCATCAGAATTCTTCTGCTATGCAGGTGACTAGTAATTTTGGAAGGTATCACAAATCTCAAGAAAACAGTGGCATTAGTGATGTTTCTACAACATGCCAAACGGGAAAGTCTCCCTTCCCTTGTTTGGATGATTTTGTAATATCAATTGCCTCCACCGGCAATATACCAGGTAGTATTACACAATTTAACTTAAATAGCAATTGAATCAAGCATGTTTCAGTACTCTTATTTTGATTCACCTTCGACATTTGAGCAAGAACTAACAGGGTGATCTTGTTCTTGCTTGTGTTTTGACATATTTACTGTGGCTTTTAGTCCGTAATTCCATGTCATCTTGTTAACTAGAATTTTGTTTGTGTTTTAACTTTATTGTTTTCCTATGTGCATAAAAGCCCATAGTTCTATGGTAACATCCGTTGTTTTATATGCAGCTTTCAATGCTTAACGAAACTTATCATTTTTCTTCACAAATCAAATACTGACTACCCTGATCAATTTGCTGCGTTTATAGGGAAAATACGCTGTTGGTATTGGTTCTCTGAATACGGATTAGTTATCTACAGCATGTCAAGAAATCGATACTGCGAACGAATTGGTAGAGAGCATAAGAGCAATCATGGTATGTTTAATTTGTTTTAATCTTATGTTCTTGGTTCGATACGACAACATTCTAACTTAACCAAACATACCTTCCAATGCCTCGAGTCGAGTAGAGTGCTGCCAAATCCTTAGAATATTAAGAAGTTAATTACTAGAGTATGCTGCAATTGATGACAAAATTCGTCTCTGTTGTATTGCTTCAGTGATGTATGTTGTTGATATGAGAAGGGCAACGTATTATCAGAAGTGTTATGATCCAGATTGCAAAGGTTTGAAAAACTACTTATTCTTGTCATTAGTTTTCCCTTTCTATGCGTGAATGACAATTTGCAATATTGCTGATTATTGCAGGTTACCGATCTCCCCTGCGTCCAATCCCGACAGATTGTGTCCCCGATTCTTCTTTTTTCTTCGATTCAACACAAATGGTTGATGATGACGGATTGTTAACAAGCAACAATCTTGAATACCAATTTGTCAAGAACAGCGAGGGTAGAGTTTTGCTCTACGGTAACGAAGGTGATTTAGACTCCTCTACAAAAGATTCATGGTGGCTCGAAGCTATAAAAGTTGCAGACACTATTGAAAGTAAGCCGAAAAGATTGATGCTCGATGACACGGTTAGTTGGTCTACCTTATGGTATTGAAGGAATGCTATTTACTTGTTTTTCTAAAACTACTTCATTTTTAGCACCAGGAAAACATGAATGATGAAGAAGATGATGACTGGTGGATGGCAGCGGAAAGGACCGCAACGCAGGTCGAACTTACACACTTAGGTTAACTTAAGGATCGGATCTGATTTGATAAAATTTTCGTATCGAACAAACCTGAGTACAAGTAACATAATATGGAATATAGCTCACTCGTGTACAAGTTGGTTGTAATTGTACATATTTTGATTGTTGTTACACCATCCACGCAGTCTTTCTATTATTGTACAGATGAAATTTTGTCGACACTTTGTAAGAATTTATAAGTTTAGGGATCAATTTAATCAAAATTAAGGGTTAATCTTATCGAACTTGTAAAGTTTAGAGATCAATTTAACTAAAAAATCAATCATTGTTTCACTAAACTTTCCAGAGTCATTTTTTGTTTTAAGCCAAATGTGGATAATTTGGATTTATTGTACCAAAATTCGAAGTGATTTAAATAAAATATTTATGCTTAAAATAATCAAATTTTGAAATAACTCTAATATAAACTTGAATATTAAATTCAAATGATACCCCCCTCCCCCGGGAAATAATATAAATCCAAGTAACACAAACTTATAAACAACCAAATCAAAAAATATATCGAATTCCTCTTTTAAACCCCAAACTGAGAAACCAAGCTCTAACGCACACAGCCCGTTAAGTTGATACGAATGATTAGGGATGAATATTTAATTGAGTCTAGTTAAAAAAAATTGAGTTGGTCGAATTGATTAGTCTTATTTTATAACTTAATTTTTTTAAAAAAAAATTTAAATCAAGTTAAAATTGTAAAAATAAAAGTCAAGTCGAATTATTCGAGTTTTTATTTAAATTTAATTGTAACGATAATGTTCATTTGGATTTGGTGGGTTTGTTTAAGCATACGATGACATTGATAATGCGGCGCGCTCGTGGAGGCCAGCGAATTGGTGGGAGCTTTTGAGAGAGAAGATATCTGTGGCAATTTGGTGGAGTTGATCGAAGGGAAGAAAACCGGGAGAAGACCTAGCAAATTAGATTCGAGATTCGAAAATCGAATCAATTTATTCAAATCGAGACCCAAAAGCGATCCTAACATGACACGGAAAATTTGATCCGAAATCGAAACAAACCAAACCGAAATCAATCCGAATTTTAATTGAACTGAAATGGACCCCAACCGATTTTTAACCGAACCCAATAGACCCGAACCGAATGAACCCGAAATATAGAAAAAATGTTAATAGAAATAAAGAAAGATGAGATATGAACAACCACACAACTCACCAAAAAGTTAAATATATTAGTTTTATAAATTTATATAAGGTATAAAAATCCGACATACGTAAAAAATCGATTAAAACCAACTGATCTCCTATTGACTCAAACCGAAGATAACCGAACCAATATTAACCTAAATTACAATAAACCCGAACCGAAACCGAATAATATCAAACCCGAAATGACACATACCATAATGACCGAACCGAATAATCCATTTACCACCTCAAACCGGAGGAGGGATTGTAAAAAGATTACTGTGTTGGTTGGTTCGGGCTTTGTCGATGTTTTGGCTGCACAATTGGTGTATGAAGCTCATGTGAAGAACAGAGGTTAAAAGACATGTTTTTGTTTGTGTTTGATCTGTTTTGGTTGTGTAGCTAAGGAACATGTTCTGTTTAAAATGTTATAAATGAATGTCTGCTGATTAGTCTCAAAACCATGAATTTCTGCTAATTAAAGAACAAACATAGAAAGTTTACCTCATTAAATTATTGACTAATCTTTTAGGAAAAAGAAAGACTAATCTTTTAGGAAAAAGAAAACTGGGGATTATTCTTCTAATTGATGAATGCAATCATTTGTTTCATTCCTCATCTGAGCCTGATCCCTCAGAGCTCGAGCCTTTATTATTCTTATTTTGCACTTTGCCATTAACTGCATTCCCCTTCTTTTTCCCATCTTCCTCGTCTTCGCTGTATTCGCTCTCGTAATCGTCGTTGTAGTCCTCTTCGTTCTCCTCTTCCTCTTCGATTCCATCCTCCAGAAGAGGTCCTTCTTCCGATACATGACCACCACGGGTGCCGGTTCGTGTTCTTTTCAGAATTTTAACCTTCAAGTTTGTCTTTTTATCGCAACCTATCCAGGAGTCGCACAAGCAGTAACAAGTCAAATTGTAGTTCCCTTCCGTCGGGGCGGGGAATTTGCCCATCACCAATCGGGAGCCACCTCGAACCTTTTCTATAGCTCTTTTAACAGCTTCGCTTGTCTCCTTGGCACTTGCTCCTGAAACCTCCATTGTCTCCTGAATTGTTTTCGAGGCTGCGGTTATAGCTGCAGCTTCATCCATGAAGCTCACCTTATGGGAAAACCACACATTGTTTTGGACAGAGTCTGCAAGCAAAAACCAGAAATTCTCTTCCTTGTGGAAGGGGAAATAAGGAGCATGGGGAAGAGCACCAATCAGGCCATTGCCGCGCTCGAGTTTTATCCAAGCTTGAACTGTCACAACGTCGCCCTCCTGTATACCTTCTTCACCCTCGGTCTCGCATGTAATGTCAACAGTTAGGGAAGGCATCATTTCCATTACCATCTCAAAATCTTGTACTTCGGGAAGAGAAAACCCAGCTGTTTGTGTTAGAAGTTGAGCACGATCCTCCATAGTCATGTCTCGAAGGTCTTGCAACGTTCTCACCTTCTGCAACAGAGAATAAACATCTCTTAACAAGTAAAAATCTTTCCCTTGTAGTTTGAACCATAAATCAGAGACAGATCCAAGGAATATATGGCATATGGCAAATCTAGAGCACAAATTATATCGAAGTTTTGGGTATATTATCCGAGTCCAATTTCAACATCTATTTACAGTATCTCAACTATATAGAAAAAGACTGAACCAAAGCTGATTACATTAAATTTCCAACATAGAATACTTTGGAGATCTAGCTCCTTCATTCACAGCTAGAAGGTGAAATGTTAAAGAGTGCATTCTTGCAAAAACTTTCTCACTAACCTTGCGAGCAATCTTTTTTACAACAGCCTCACTAAAATGTGGCAGCTGCAAGAAAGATGCAATGCCTTCAGAGGATCCTCCGGTTGCCTTTCTTGCACTGAGTGGAACAGCCTGTGTTACATCAATCAAAATAAATAATACCAAAAATTAATATGGGCCAAAACAAGGAATTGCAGCGTATTAACTTCTATTACCAAGAAAGATGGAGAAAGGCCAATCAAAGATTAAAAAAGATTTTGGATTTATTTACTACTCTATTATCTTACTCCCTATGTCCCACTCAATATGTCCCTTTTGTGTTTTGAAATTGTCTCACTTAAAATGTCTCATTGAAAAAATCAACAATTTTATAAGGCACATTTCCCTTTATACCTTTTTTTAGTTTCCCAACAAAACAAAATTCAACTTTTTAAGGATAAAATTGACGTTTCAATTATTTTACATTATTTTTCTTACACATTCTTACACGAGCTTTTTCTTCCTAAAACTGTGTGAAAAGTCAACAATGGACAAAATAAATGGGATTGAGGGAGTATATAATAACTTGTGCGAGCATGTCAACTAGAAACCATAGAAGGTACGATATTATAAGGCTTACATCAAGGAAATCAAGAGAATTGAGGATAAGGGAAATGTTTGTTCAAAGCAAAAAGGGGAGGGCATACATAAACCGACCTTAATTATTTCAAAAGTTGTTTAAGTTTACAATATTTATTGCATTCAGAATTTGCATAGATGAAAGTTACTAACTGGCTTATGCATGATTCGGAACATAGAAATGACTAAAGATAAGAAGCTGCAAAATTTCCCCAAATAAGCACCTGAATAATACATTGAGAAAGCTCCACAACTCCTACGGCTGGTCTCAGCCATCCATGACCCTGGGCAGTACGAGGTATAAGTGCCATCTGCAATACAGAATACATAATCAATAACAGAAATCCGACATGAAAGCTACATATAATTGAGACAAATCTGAAGAACGAAAAGGGCATAAGGATACAAGAATACAAGCTAGCAGGCTAAAGCACGTCAACTTAGTATCGTAAGTAAGCATGCCCGTTTTATCTTTCAGACAAACTCATACTTCGATTTTGTTTCTTGTAATACTAATTTTTTTGCAGCAGTTTTTCATATAGCTTATACATTTGTATATCCCTTTCCAGAATCTGTTCAGTCATCCGACTATTTTGTTTAACTTTCTCAAATTTAACCGTAGGTCCTAAATATCTAAAACCCCAAGACAGTGCAAGGCTGTTGTTTTGACCTTTCAAATAACACTGCCATGCACATAACCGCACATGATTTCAACTTAATTACTAATTTCTTATGTATTTGAAAATTATTTACCTAAACAGACAGTAGTTTCTATGAGCCAAATACTAGTAGCAGTGATCTTACAATCTCTTATCCTGAAAATTAAGGGTTTCCATGGCATCCACACATGAAGTTGGTTATGGCTACATAGTAATCAGATGAAGCACAAATTGCTTCTTTATATTTGCACTTGAGAATTAGGTTTGCAGAAATTACTTGAGTATAGAGACGTGATAATGTACCATGATCAGTCCTAGAAGTCTACTCAGATAGAAATGATAGGCAGGTGTAATCTGACCTTCAGTAATTCTTCCAGCAGTCGCGGTGCAAGTTCTAGCATGCGCTTGAAATCACCAAGCAGAGCCGGAGATAAGGCAGCTGCTTCACGGGTTAATTGTGCTTGAATCAACAACTCAGTCTGGATAGAAAATGACACAAAAGCAATCATAAGAAACCCTGCCAGGAATCAGAATAAATAATTCTATTTTCTAATTACAGATAAATCTCAGCAGTCAGCATATAAGTACCTTCACTATAGCTGGATGCTGCTTCCAAAATTTAGCTTGCTCTTGCTTAATGTTCTTAAGGTCCAGATTCAATTCACTCCTAACTGACATAAACAGCTTCTGGAGAGGTTCATCATCAGTCCTACGAACTGGAATCTCCATGTATTCAGCAGCCTTAGTGAAGACTTCCATGACTTTGCTGTAAACCAGGTACCACAACAAATCAAATCGTTTTGCAAAAAATTATACAGACAACTCCACATTCCACAAATCCATACAATGAAGGGATTAAAAAGGTTAAAACTATAGGCATGAGATTCAAAAGAAACATAAAACCAAGGAATTCAGCAATCTAGGTGATTGCACCCTGAACATATTTTTTAAAATCCATGAATACACCAATAACTTCATATGCTCAAGGTATAACATAATTATAACCAAAGCTTCACTAAAGCAAGTGCATATGTAACTAGACATGAAAGAAAGAGGAAGGGACATCTTTATTTACTAATTATAACCCCCACTCTCAAAAAAAGTGGGGGAGTACTTGCTACATGGTTAACATTGACTGCATTCTCTTGGTAGCCACCTCATCTGATACTCATTGATTCACTATAGAGTTTGTAATTAGTGATCATAAATATTTTTTAATTGAGACAAGTACCTTGGGGCCAAAGAAGGTTTCGTGAAATAATAGTAAGCGGATAGCGTTTGATGCATGACATAGTTTCCAGTATACTTTGATGACCTTGATAGATATATGACAGCAATCACCAATGGCAAGAGAATACAAACACCAACAATCCAGAGCAAGTGAAGGCCACCAGATGCTCCGTCAATGTCCAGCAAGAACTGAGGAAGAGCAATGCCCATTTGAAAACCCTGCACCAAAAAGATATGGTATTGTCTCAACTCTTAAAGAATGTTGATTATCTTAATAATTAGAAATTTATAATTAAAATAAACCACTGCTAGTTCTAAAAGATAAGAGGTTAATTACTTGTCTTCCATCTGGATGCCCGTATTTCTCAAAATTTTCACGGGAAATTGGGTCTGTGAGCGCTTGATAAGCCTTGGCAATGTACTCCACAAAATACGTGTGAGCCTCTGAAAAATTAATATGATAAAATTGTTAATAAATAAATGCTATCAATCAAATGTTTTTTTTCTTACCAAGGCTACCGGAATTCATACAACTATAAAACTAAAGCACCCAACCTGGATCTGGATTTTTATCTGGATGGTATTGAACAGAAAGCCTCCTATATGCTTTCTTTATTTCCGAATCTGAAGCTCCAGGCTCCAACCCAAGTATACTGAAAGGCTCAAAAACTTGAATCTGAAAGAAAAAAGAAAAACAAAGTAGTTCACTTAGTGCAACTCATGATAGAGATCTAGAACAGAGGCATCACAAGAACTTAAACTAAATGATGACAGTAGCAGAATAAAACAACAGGAACAGCTAATTCCATTTACCTCTCGGCTAACGCTTTTAATAAAATAAACCAAGAATATCATGACGAGCCAGAGCAGCACCAGAGTCAAATTACTACAAGTTGAGAAGTTAGAGATCTGCAAGAACAAAACCAGCTCATTCCAAATATGAGCATATACCATAATGCCATCTAAATGCAGAAACTCCTCACAATCTAAACAAATTTAACAAAAAATTAATGGGACAACAAAAGGGCTTACCCGTCTAAATATGGATTTAAGGTACTTCCCTGAGCGAGAACATTCCGCGCACTGACAATGAGTTACCTTTGCTTTCTTGGATGCCACTCGGCACAACTTGAGAATCGTATAGGGCACCAAGGGCAGCGCCATTATTGTTAAAATGAAAATCGGAAACAATGCACTATTCTCTTCTGAAGCAGCCATGGCGACCTTCTACCTTATACAAGTTCCAATCAGTTACTGCACAAGTAAAATGAGCAATTCTATCGTAATCTACATTTCCTTCTCCTATAAATTATACTAAATGAAGATATTGAGAAGAAAATTCAATTACACACAAATATTTGAAAATCCTCATATTATTGGGGGGGGGGGACTAAAAAACCCTAATTACAAACTGATGAATCTGGTAGGTAAAAGAAATTAAACCTAAAGAATAAAGCTGCTAGCACCGCCAAACTCGACCAACAGCTACCAACTCAAACCAATTGGGATATTGGATTAAAAAAATAAACAAAAAAACAGTAGAAAATCCTAACATCTGAAATTGGAACGAAAATTTGAAGGAAGTAGACTACAATTCGGATTAAAACATCTGGCTACTATTCGAATAATCATTTTGGATTATTACAAATTTAAAAAAGAGAGTAAAAGATCAACAAATTTGCATAAGATCAAGAGAAAATTAAAGGGATTAAAGGAAATGAAATTAACCTGCGAAAAATAAATTTCAGATCGCGATCTGCTTCAGAGACGACTTCGTGTACGATGGCGCCAATCTGTGTAATAAAAAAGGGGGAAAACATATGTGAGAGTAACGCCGTGCTCTCGGGTTTTGTAAATGTTTTAAATCCCGAAACGTAAAGACAGGGTTTTGCTGTAGTTTTCCCAATTTGGCCTTTGAGATGTGTATTATCGAATAACGGTTACATATAAATATGTTCAAGATATGTAATATCGACTGATTCTTTTGTGTTGTGACTGTTTTTATTAAAAAAAAATAATTAATCATAAAATATTAGTTAAAAAAAGAAGTGAGTAACTATTATACCGCTTCTCATAGTTATATTACATATAAATATTTAAGATATATTATTTTTATTTAAATATTTAAAATATTTTTTGTCACAATATGTATTTAATATATATATATATTATTAAAATATGTATTTAAATTTTTTTTATCAAAATATGTACTTAAAGTATATGTTTTTCATTTAATTTCTAAAAATAGATGTGTAGCATTGATTAATGATACTTTAGGTACTTATTTTGACATAAAAATAATTTATGTACCAAAATAAAAAATATAATGTTCTTTAAGTACTTATTTATAGTATAAGCCTTATGATGAATTAATATAACCTCATAATACTACCACGTCATTTTTAACACATTATACAAAATTATTATAATAGTTGATCAAATTAAAATTCGAATATTGATTTAAAGAGAAACCATAAAAATTTTAGTTTGGAAAAAGTTAAATATAAAAGTTAATTTAATAAATATATTGTGACATATAATTAAGAGTACTAATAGAACTCAACATGAGATCATTTAAAAAGTTTAAAATTTAAAACTCAACAAGTGTTATAGTGAAAAAACGGATAATGTTCATATGAGGAGATACGAGTTTAATCGCTCTGTCTACAAAGTGTGTATGCATTGTCAAGAGATTAAAAATATCTATGAATAGATACTACTTTGTAATCATCTTTAGATTATTCAAAAAAAATTAAATCTATAATAGACAATAATAAATTATATATTATTTGATGATTAAAAAAATTATGATTATTTAAATTTTATTTTTAATATTTTTTATAAGCATAACCTTACCAACCCTAAGTATGTTCGGTCTCTAATTAAGAGACAATCGAAATAACTTTCAAAATAAAAATAAAAAATATTAGATTCACTAATTGATTAAGTGGTCAACAATACTCATATTATTTTAATTTGAATGAGTTTAAATATCGACATTTATTTTGAAAATATAATATTTTATTATTTAAAAAATAAAAAAATGTCATTATTCATTAGCCTCGGAGTTAGTCGCATACTCCTTTTATAATCACCGTAATTTTTAATAGTAAAATTTACAAATAGTCACTAAACTTTAGTTAATTATTTAATTTGATAATTAAACTTTTAATTGTTTTAATATTACCATTAAATTTTGTATTTTGCTTCAATTTAGTTATTGAGGTTTTCACGAACTTTAATAAAGTGACATGGCTGTTAATAAATTTTATATAATAACATATTTAGCCCTTCACATTTGTATATCAAACAATTTACTCATAATTTGAAAAATAATAATAAATTTAACCCTCAATATTTGACATCACCTATTTTTAATTAAAAATAACCAAATAAAACCCTAAATCAAAAACCTTAAACCCATAAACCAAACCCTGAACACTAAACCCAAACTCCTTAACCCTAAACTCAAAATCTAAAACCCATAACATTGCCTTCTCGATTCTGAATTTAGAGAATCCCCCTAAATTTGAAGTTCTTCCCTTGGGAGAGGAAATAGTACAGTAACAAAAAAAAGGCACCAAAATTATTGAAAGTTTTCACTTTGGAATGTATACCTAAGCGACATTGGAAAGTGAATGACAGTTTATAGAATTCTGAATTTTGTTTCTTTGTGTCTATAATGTCAAGAATGCATTGCGGGGTGCAGATACGAGACCTGTTAAGAATAGAAAACATTTTTTTCCGTAAGCAAGTGTCTGCAGAATTTTGGACAAGAGTTTAAGTTTGAGTGTCTTGCCTCCTCCACCATTTATGTACTTATTATTTCGTAGCTATTCATTTGTTCACCAAAATAATAATACAGATGTAGTGGGTGAGTGAAGATTGCAGAGATCATAATTGAGAAGGTAGCGTTTAGGGTTAGGGGTTAAGGGTTTTGGATTTATGGTTTAGTGTTTAGGTGTTGGGTTTATAGGTTTAAGTTTTTTGATTTATGGTTTATGGATTTGGGGTTTTGGGTTTAGTGTTTTAAGTTTAGGGGTTTAGGGTTAAAATATTTTTAATTAAAAATGGGACCAAATTGAAATAATATGAAACATTGAAGGTTAAATTTATTATTTTTTAAATTATGAGTAAATTGTTTAATATGCAAATGTGGAAGACTAAATGTGGTATTATACAAAATTTGTTAATAGCCACGTCATTCTTTTAACTCTTGTTAAGATCTCAGTAACCAAATTGAAGCAGAACACAAAGTTTTATGGTAACATTAAAGTAATTAAAAGTTTAATTATTAAATTAAATAATTAACTAAAATTTAGTGACCATTTATAAACTTTACAATGTTTTTAATTTATAAACGGATTGATTTAAATTTAGTACTGCATAGGCAATACTTATAAAATATTTTTTTTCAATTACACATCAAGATAAAATTCTTAACATTATTTAAATGGCTTAACATCTATTATATATTCGATACTTGTTTAAATCACATGCTTTTTTAATAAAAGGGAGTCGCACAGGCTAAGAGAAATTAATTACATTGTACGAATATATGATTGATCAAATAAATCTTTATCAAAAATACTCTGGATAATAGCATGAGGAAAATTGTGAATCATCATGAAAGTATTAGTCAAAATGTCTAATTTTATTAATTTATCCGCCACCATATTTTCACATTTTATGAGTTTGAAGTTGACAACTCAAATTTTCTTATAAAAATAATCAATGTTTCACTTAATATTTTAGTAAGTTGTGAGATGTTTACATTCCCGAGACAAATATCAATATCCTTAACTGCTAACACTTAATTATTTAAAAACTATTTTTTCAATTCATCAAACTATCCATAATTATAGTAATTCAATAATAAATCATATATTCTTGTAGATATCATCTAATTTAAAATAAAAGCCTATTTATTTTCTCTAATTTATCCTTAATTTTAAGTTTTAAATACCCCAAAAGTGCAATTATGTGGACTTCACTTATTTATTTTCCCTTTCATCATTATGGGCTAATCTTGGCCCAAGAGTCTTCAAAACTAAGAGCCTACAAAGGACCCATAATCATCCAAACTTCGACCCACACGAAAAATAAACGGCCGAGATTCGTTCTTCCTATGAATTCGCCACATACGATTCAACCATTACCCAACTCAACTCAATAACATTCGCTCACTCTCCGCGCTCCGGTTCTTTGTTCATCGCAACAGAAGAAAAACACCTGAGGTAAGAGAAGTAATCCAGTGCGCCGCCCACCAGAATCCGACAACAAAAAAAGAGACAAAGCTAAAAGATGTTCCTGCGATTGGTCGCGCGGCCGTTGTTGGCGAAGGTGAAAGAGACGACGGGGATCGTCGGATTAGACGTTGTTCCCAACGCCAGGGAAGTCCTAATCGGGCTTTACAACAAGACCCTTAAGGAGATTCAGGCGGTACCCGAAGACGAGGGCTACCGTAAGGCCGTGGAGAGCTTCACGCGCCACCGCCTGAAGGTATGCCAAGAGGAAGAAGACTGGGAAGTGATCGAGAAGCGCCTCGGATGCGGCCAGGTCGAGGAGCTCATCGAGGAGGCGCGTGACGAGCTCACGCTCATCGGGAAAATGATCGGTTCGTACCCATTCCGTCTCTTTCTTTTTTCCCTTTCTTATTTAAAATTTTGTTTTAATTGTATACGTAATTTTAGGGTTCGTTCTTTGTTTATGATTAGTTTTTTAGTCTTAAAGCAAATTTGGTTCAATTAGTGCTGGTTGTTGCTTTTCTTAACTAAGGCTGCCTAATGGATTTTGTTAACAATAAGGTATTATAATTGTTTAACCATAATTGAACAAGGGGCATGGGAATTTGAATGAATTTGATGATGAAGTACTATAGAAATCGACTTGGTATCGGCTGAGAATACCGGGTCGTTACCTAAAATCGAAATGGTTGTCGGCTTTTCGAAAGGGATATATTATACATTTATACTTGCATTAACATTGAGACCAGTATTCATCTTTTTTCCTATAAGGTTTAGCATTAGCTGTTTGATGAGCTTTAATCTGTTCTCTAGAGTCTAGTAAAGCCTTCCTCTGTTGCTACCTGCAAGCTTTTATATAAAGTAAAATTGCTAGAAAATTTTTGATGTTTTACATTTTCGTATAATGACGTGCCATTCTATATCGTGCTACTTGCAGAGTGGGATCCTTGGGGTGTTCCCGATGACTATGAATGTGAGGTTATCGAAAACGATGCTCCAGTTCCCAAGCATGTTCCTCTACACCGTCCCGGTCCTCTCCCGGAGGAGTTCTACAAGACACTCGAAGCCCTTTCTAAAAAGGATGAGCCTAAAATCACCTCTGGGGAGCCACAGATAAAGGAGTAAGCATGCTGAAGGGATTCTGACTGGAGACGGGTTTTCGAGTTCGAAGAATGCATTTATCTAATCATCCATTTGTTTATGTTTTTTTCGATCTTGTATGTGCCCGTTTCTTTGATGAAACAGAGTCAAAGAAACAGAGTAAACTCTAAAGACAAGCTGGAACCATTTAGCTGCTAATAATCGTGATATACTTTGGGGTCCTAGAATTTATATATATTTATCTTTTTTTTATTTATTTTTCTTTAGCTAGACCGAATACAACTGCTAACTTCTCGCCATGGTGATACGTGTCCTTTGTCCGCGTTTCCTAACATAGATATCTACGACTCTTAAACACAGGCTCAAACGATTTTATTTCCTCATAAATTTCATTTGTCTGATGATGTGATTTTTCCCCTGCAACAAAGAAGTGAACTTTGTTCCTAATCTCCACCTAGCTCCGGCTTGTTTTGCCATAACCTCGAATAGAGATATATTTTTCTGCGCTTTGCAGGCTTGCAGTAATGTCTTGTAGATCGAAGCATATTGTCACGGACTTAATCTCTCGAGCTATCCGTGCGACGTTAGTACTCCTGACTTATGCTAACAAGCCTTATTTCACACAAACGCTATAACCAATAAAAGCTTTAAGTGAATGAGAAAGGAAGCTTTTATTAAGCTTTAGAGAGCTTACAAGGCTTGGATGATTGTTTGATTTTCTTGAATCTTAGATGGTTTACAAATAAGGGAGAAAAGTCCTATTTATAGGCCTCCACCTCCTTAAGAGAACATTATAGACTATCCTAGTAGCTTGGAGATATGTACAAGCCTAGAGGATTCTAGATAGTTCTACATGGATCTACATACGTCTCTAATTATCCAAAAGGTTCTAGAGAGTTTCAGAGACTTCCGAACTTGTCCCGATATTTTTAAAGTCTTCCCGACTCTTCTAAGTTCATCCGAATGCGTTTAGACTTGTGTAGGATCTCCTGGAGCCTCCTAGAATGTGGTGGAAACGTTTAGAGATGGATGTAGGCCACTATAGGCCATTCTAGATGCTTCCTTGGTGCTTGCTTGCTACAAAAACGCCCAAGGATGGTGGAATTGCCTTGGTTCCCCTTGGTGAATGTTGGCGGGGTATGACAATATGCACTATGGGCATTGGTTGCATCACTTCCATAGCCTTCTCTAGACGGCGACCTTGTCCCCGTGTATCGACTAAGTGAACAACATGGTCCGAAATTGGCGCTACATCAGTATTTCTCTCATGGATTCAAAATGTTCAAGACCAAGATCGACTACTTTACCGCAAGCTGAGAACAGCAACAAGAACGTGATAGCGTTCTGGTCTCCACAGCAACATACGCCCATGAGATCAGAGACAGACGTGGGTCATGGAATTACATTAGAATTTTTAAAGAGTGCTAACTTAGATCATCGATAAAAAATACATAAAATATATAAAATTTAAAATTTTTAAAAACATGATTGTCCTCTAGCACCTCTCAATCCGTTTCAGCATAAAATCGTCATTGTCCAAAAAACGGTATTACGGGTTCCCTTATCAATGAACATGTCAGAAGCTTAACCTGTTAAATAAATTTTGGCAGGACAACCGTTCGTCGCACATCATGTACGGTTACGACCCAGCTTAAGCACACTCGGTCTCAGTCATTCTTGAATATCTTACTTATTCTTTACATATTATATAAATATCAATCGAATTAAACTCAATCGACCATAATACATTTCATCAACCACACAATGAATAGTATTTTTCATAAAACAAACCCTAAAGTAACGAGGGTAGAATGGACAATTTGATTACTTTTAATTATAATTAAAAAAACCGAATCGTCGATTTAAAAAAAAAAAATCGGAGACTATTTGATCTGTTAGTATTGAGTCAATCGTATTCTTCGTCAATTCACCTCTCCGTTGTGTTTGTTCTCCCAGGGAACTTCGGAACTTCTAATGGCGTCTGCTCTGGAAAACAAAGCCAAAGAGGCATTTATCGACGATCACTTCGAGCTCGCCCTCGATTTGTACTCGTAAGCCATCGAACAAAACCCTAAACAGGCCAAGCTCTACGCTGACCGCGCTCAAGCCAACATCAAACTCAATAATCTTCCTGGTATTTACCCAATTTATATCAAATTATATGTATTTTTTTAAGATTTAATTGTTAACTTTTTGTTGCTTTGCGATTTTGTTCTCGCAGATGCTGTGGCGGATGCAAACAAAGCAATCGAGTTGGATCCTTCCATGTCTAAAGCCTACTTGCTCAAAGCGTTAGTTGATTTTCCATTGCCTACTTTTATTTCCTCCATTAATTTCACAATTTTGGTCGATTTTGGTGCTTTCTGCAGTAAAATCAATTGTTTCCACACTGTTTCAACTTTTTAATTACTAAAGGAATTCCTAGAGTTGTTTTCCTGAAGATTATTATAGGAAAAAGCTCTAATAGTTGATTCTGAGTCCTATAATTCGTACACATATGTCTGCAGTACTGCGTGTATGAAGCTTGAGGAGTATCAAATTGCTAAGGCTGCATTGGAGGCTGGCGCTGCATTGGCACCAGGAGAGTCGAGATTTTCCAAGTTGATTAAAGAATGCGAAGAGCGCATATAGTCCTAAAGAATGGCTTTTTGGTGAGGGGTGAATTTATTTAAACTGTAAAATTAAAGATATCCTATTATTGTCCTGATAACATCCATTATCTTAGTAATGAGTTTGTGTTTTTGTTTAGTGAAAACTGGTGAGTTACCAATGCAGACAACGGAAGCGATGACGGCAAATGTTGTGCATGTGAAAGAACTTCCGTCTGACAAGGATCTGCCTGATCCCGTGACTGTGGCAGCGCCAGCCAAACCTTCTTATAGGTTTGTGCCTATGTGCTCTTTTTGTCATGTTAGTTCTATTTGTTACATTGGGTGATTTGCAGTTACTTCTGTCAAAATTATTGTGCAGGCATGAATTTTTCCAGAAGCCAGATGAAGTAGTTGTCACAATTTTTGCTAAGGGAATACCGTGTGAATGTGTTGAAGTTAATTATGGTGAAAAATTGTAAGTTGCGTAATAATTCATTTGTCTTTGGTTTTGCCTTTCATGTGTCTCTGTCCTGTGTTCAGTGAGTAGCGTTGAGTTTTTTTATTAGCATATAGGCTAAACCTAAAGATATGCCATCTTTCTTTGTTGCCTTGCAGCTAAGTGTAGCCATTAATGCTCCTGGTAAAGATGCTTATCATTTTGCAACCTCGCTTATTCGGAAAGGTATTGCATGATAGATTCTTGTTTGTAAGAGTAAGATTAGTATGGTGCTTAAGGTTGGCATTTAGTGACAAGCAAGCTTTTTGTTTAATCTTTTGCTATGCTAATTTTTCTGTGGCAATTGCCTTTGTTTGAACAGATAATACCCGACAAATGCAGAAATTATGTTTTGGCAACGAAAATTGAAATCGGCTAGCAAAAGCTGAACCAATTCATTGGACATCTCTTGAATATAGCAGGGAAGCTGTTGTTCCCCAAAGGATTAGTGTATCTTCTGGTAAGTTGATCCCCGAAGCATGTCATCTTTATTATGAGTGATTAAACTGTGAGGATCCTTTTATCGACTTGCAGTCATAACGGATTCTTGTGTTACAGTTACTGCAAATCAGAGACCTGCATACCCATCCTCCAAACCGAAAAGAGTTGATTGGGGATAAAAACGAAGCTCAAGTAAAGAAGGAGGTATATCGAACATCTTAATTTATTTGTTTCCTTTGTGGGATACAATCACCATTAAAACACAACCCTTTGTGGCTGGTTTTCAGGAGAAAGACGAACAGCTAGATGGTGATGCGGCATTGAATAAATTTTTCCGTGACATTTATAAAGACGCAGATGAGGATGCAAGGAGGGCCATGCAGAAATCTTTTGTAAGATATTTTTTACTAAAGGAGTTTGTATGCATAACTAGTCATTAGGATAAAAAAAATTGTCAGAATACAGAGCTTAAACGATCTATCTGCTGTATGCATTGTAGGTGGAATCAAATGGGACTGTTCTTTCAACAAACTGGAAGGAAGTTGGTGTGAAGAAGGTGGAAGGAAGTCCTCCAGATGGTATGGAACTAAAGAAGTGGGAGTACTGAGCTCTTTGTTCTCTCAATCGACTGCAATGTTGTATGCATCTCTTCACTATTATTACATTATGTCAAATTAGCTGTGCTTGAATGTTTAAATTTGTTCCCAAGTTGAGGTAGATGGATTATTTTCTTCGAACTTTTGTTAGCACCCTTCGTTTTAAAGGTTTCCGATGGGGTTTGTGTAGTTATATTACGGTGAAAACCTTCCGAACTTTTAAGTTATGCAATGAAGAATGTGACTTTTTCCTTTTCTCCCTCTAACCCTTATCATCTGCTTCGATAGGAATGGTAATGAGTCGGATATTTTTATTTAAATTGAAATGAAGAGAGCTACTCTCTTGGGACGAGGCAGGTTTGGTTGAATGGTCGCTGACTGATCAAATCAAAGTTCTCCGGATATTTTTGTTAGCACCCTTCGGTAGTTTTGAACTTCGGGTGTTTGGTGGGGAATAACAGTATTGAAAAAAATAATGGCAGACGAAAAGACCTAAAGAATCTGCAATGGCCATGCACAGTGACCAAGAATCTGCATCGGCTATAACTCGAAAGACCTAAAGAAAAGGAACCGAATGAAGTGCTTGTTGTATATTCTATATAGTACTATTCCCCGTTTCCAGACCGGAATTATTATACTGTTTTTGGCGTTAACGGTCCCCAAAGTTCCATGTTCGACCGGGATCATTCGTCGACAATGTATTTAATGTTGGAACCAAAGCTTCCCCTTTGTTCGACCTGCGAATGAAGACGCAACTCGTGCTCAAGAACACAGATTTGGCGACTTATTTGTCGTAACATTAAATTTAGGTACGTAATCAGACTAACACAAATTTAAGAAATGAGACGAACAACGTAGAATTTTGAGTAAGCATGTCTAATCCCACCTCCTAGTGTATATTATATTAGGTCGAGTTTGCCACGTTCGACGAGCATCGATAGCACGACCAACGCATCATTAATTTGAGGGTAAACTACCTAAGTGACCACCCAACTATTAGGTCTGACTTATTTTGACCACCGAACTACAAAAATTTAAAATTCGACCACCCAATTATTTAATGGGACCTATTTTAACCACTAGCTATTAAAATCTAACGGAAAGACGACGTGTCAGTTAAAAAAATTGTATTTGGTCTCTGTTATTTAATTGGACCTATTTTGACCATTAGCCATTAAAATCTAACGGAAATATGACGTATCAGTTAAAAAAATTATATTTAGTCTCTGTTAATTACATATTATATCAATTTAGACATAATTTTAATTTAATTAAATAAAATTAATCGAATCCGATTCGCTTAAATCCGTTTAGCTGTGGAACAACAACGATCAATCACCAGATCTAACCTTAAATGAGATACCCTTATGCCAATTTAACAAATCTCCAATCAAAGAAAACAAAATGATACAGTTGGTCGAATTTTTTTTCTCATTTTCTAGGATGCTGGTAATAATGGAAGTGCGGAGGAAGTGAAGAAAAACGGTGGAGCATTCCAACCGTTTCAGAAAGAAAAAACTACAAAAAAGTGTTCAATCATCTGCAGTAACAAAAACCAATGCCTCAGCTAGGTCAACCTTTGCTAAAGAAAAGACGGTATTGGCCGCCAGAGTTGCATCGCCGCTTCTTGCATGCCCTCCAGCATCTGGGCGGTTCACACGGTGAGCTTTATTATTATTCCGTTGTAATTTAGTAATTCATTTGGATTGTGTCGAGGCGACGATTCTAAATGATCGCAGTTGCCACCCCGAAGTAAATTAGGGAGCAGATGAAGGTCGATGGAGTTACAAATAATAAAGTTAAGAGCCATTTACAAGTGATTATTTCATCTCTAATTTCTTGGAACACGCTGTTAGATTTTAGGGATGAATCAATAGGGTTTCTATTTTGAAAAATTAATATGCTTTTTCAGAAAAATACTGTAATTCGGTATGAAATTTATAATTAAAGTTTTTGCGTAGTCTAATCTTTATTTTTAATGTGTTTTATCTGTTTCAAAAATATATATTGCACACAGGGAGATCAAGTCTATCCGTCCAACACAACGCCAATCCTCAAGCACCTCAATTTTGTGGTGGTCGGAGGCATTTGGGTACCACCTCCACCAAACTATGCCATAATGACTGCAACGACATCGACGAACACAGCCACCGTGACGCCAACCAGCAGAATCTACACCCCCGTCGCCACTCCATTGCCCACACTTGCTCAACCATCAGGAACAATGGTGCAAAGACCGCGACCATCACATTCTGAAGAAAGGGGTAGCCATAGTGAAGGGAGAGTTCATTCGAATTCACTGTCGATGTCTTCCTCTATCCACACCACCACCGATTCACCCGCCTTATAGGTTTCACGACATTGAGAATATGAACTTTGAGGGGTTGATTAGGTTAATTCTTTTGTAGTTTTGTGGGATTATGGGGTTTTCTTTGGATCTTAGTTTACTTGGTTTCAAGCTGTGTTTTGATTCTTTGTTGTTAACGGTTTGTTGAGTTGGAGCTTGGACCAAATTGATATAATATGTAATTAATAGGGATCAAATTTATAATTATATAAATTTATTTTAACTGCTATTTTACCTCTCTGTTAGATTTTAACGGCTGGTGGTCAAAATAGATCCAATTAAATAGTTGGGTGGTCACCAAGGTAGTTTACCCTTAATTTAATTTATAAAGATTAAAAATCTAAAAAACTCACTCTATAATTATAAATTATTTAAAAAGTAAATTAATTAAAATATATTACTTTATTTTTAATTTTCTTTTAAAGATAATTAGATCAAAATATTTATCCCTAAATTACAAAATCTTATTTTTTTTTCATTTAAAATTCAAACCGTCACTGCCGATAGTCTCTTGCCGCCGACTACATACTCACTGCCTCTACGTAGTCGTTGTTCCCCACCGATGAACAACATTTGAATTTAGATGCTTGCAAGTTGTCAATTGTTGATCCAACAATATTAGTCAAATGTGCTGTGTTTTAGCATCTGAATTAAAAAAAACGCTATAATTTTAGACGCTTCCAAAAACATTTGAAATTTAATAGTTTTAGCATTTGATTTCAATCAACAATAAGAATTCAACAAAATCTTAAATTAATTTATTTATCGAAATAGTATTTTTGTGTAACGTAGATTAACGACGCATCACGATACAAATAAAAGAGTTAAAAAGAAGAGAAAAAAAGTAAATAGGAAAAAATTATATGAAACTTTTCCAAAAAGAAAGGCATGTGTGGCACACATTGAGTGATTAAAAGACAAAAGGCCCACATTCGCAATATCGTTGTTCGTCAGGCTGGTACGTATCTTCGACACGTACCACATATATTTCTTCTTTTTGTACAAAGTTCATATAACTTTTTATTTTCTGATTATAGTCCTTGACAATAGAGAGTTGACCATGTTTGACACAAAATCAAGAATGGGGAGTCGTCTTCTTCTGATCATGCCATATGTGTAAAGACACGTCCAGTCATACGCGCGTTACACAAATGTGTCAAGTTATCTAAACTCTTTTTGAATTATAATAAAAAATAGAGATGACAATTGGTTGGGTTGGGTTGGGTTTTTGGTCAATTTGTACCAGACTCGAAAATTTAACACCTCCAGCTAAGCCTGATCCGACTCGTCAGTTTATGATGTTCCACCCGACCCGAACTCGAATTCTAGAGTAAAAATCGAACTCAACCCGACCCGATACGACATAAATAAAAATTATAAATTTTTATTATTATTTGATAAAATATAGAGTTAATTGAAAAAATACAAATAGAGATAGGGCATTATAATAATTATTCTATTTTTATTAGACAAAATTTGGAGATAATTGAAATATATATTTTAAATAGAGAGGGTGCATTATAATAATTATTCCAATTTTATTAAACAAAATAGGGAGATAATTGAAATAAAGAGAGAGGGGCATTGTAGCAATTATATATAAATATTTAGAATAAAATTAAAGTATTATTACGGGTTGGGTAGGGTAAGGTATTTTTCACCTTAAAATCAGACTCAAACTCGACTCGGACCCGAATTTTTTTTCGAAAAACGAAACCCATCAAGTATGGGTCAAATGGCCATCCCTAATCAAATTTTTTTTTTGTAAATAATTTTATTTGAACACTAATTGTATAAATACTAATAAAATATATCATTTTAATAAAATGTCTAAATTCCCAACATTTTCTTGATAAAAATGACTTCATTTTTATAACCAAAAAAACACAAGAAAAATCCATGAAAGCCTGAAAAAGATAAGACTG
Source organism: Hibiscus mutabilis (assembly GCA_019671005.1). Taxonomy (NCBI): domain Eukaryota; kingdom Viridiplantae; phylum Streptophyta; class Magnoliopsida; order Malvales; family Malvaceae; genus Hibiscus; species Hibiscus mutabilis. Next base: position 1,007,772 of record CM033716.1, read on the forward strand.
GTGTTAGGGGCGGAACATAGGGGTTTAAGGGGATTTGGTCCCTCTAACTTTTTTTATTAGGAATAAAATAAATTTTTTTAGGAAAAGGTAAAATTACCTTTATAATCCCTTCAAAATTTATAAAATCTTAATATGGCCTCTTCAAAATTTTTAATTTCATTTTGACCCCTTTTTAAATTTTTAGCTTTTTTAATTTTATTTTAGTCCCTTTTTATAAATTTCTAATTCCGCCCCTAAATGAAATAAAAAATTTTAAAACTTTTTAAAAAAATCTAGTGTCTTTCTATTTACTTTTAATATCGAATTTTTTTTATATTGGTCGAAGAAAAAAACAAAAAAAAAACATAATGTGTGGTGTAGTAATAGATACAAAAAAAATTAGGAGAAGTAAACAATATTGTCCGGACCTCATTATATATGTGACCCTATTATGAGTATGAGGTTGACGAATGTGTCTATATCTGATCTTCATCATTGTAGATGGGCGCCCCTGCCTCCTTCAAATTTCAAAATGAAGGTTGCTCTCTCTCTCTCTCTCGGGGATGAACATTGTTATTACATGCCAGTATTTTAACTGATGTTGTTGGTCTTATTACACGAAATTAAGACCGATAATGTTAATATAAGTTGATTCAATTGATTAAAGATTGTTATATTTATTATATTATTCGATATTATTTCTTTGTATGATATTTTTTAACATGTTAAACAGAAACAAAGTAATTACTAGAGATTGACATAAAACATAAATCTTGAAAATTAAGATAAATTAATTCTGTGTGTGGGGTGCATGAGCCCCTCTCACATTGTACACAGCTCTGTACTTTGTTAAATCATTCGTTTATCACTTTTTTTATCATACTCATAATATATAACCTTATCAAAAAGTTACAACACCCTTAAAAATTTAAATGTCAAGTCTATCCGATCCATCAGTTAAATTTATCTACTAACAACCATGGCTACTGAAATGCACTTATTGTATTATACAAAACTTGAACTTGACATGCATTTACCCAAAATGAACCGTTCAAAACGCTGACGAATACCGCCGTCTTACTTTTCCTTCAACAAGGATGATACGTTCATTTACCCAAAGTGAACTACTTGAGAATATAGACAAAACAAATCGTGGGAAGCGATTGTTGGGGGGTATATGATCAAATTCAGATGAGGCACCACCATGACCATGATGCCATATTCTTTCAAAGGAACCATACCCAACAAGTGTACAAGCTCTCTGAATGTGACCATGGAATATGAATGAGGCATTAATCCTTCAACCCCATATGGTGCAAAGAATGTATTCTCAGCAGAGTTATGCTTTGTCAGTATTATCGGCTAAGGCCGAGCTGCCACAAACAGGGGGATGTCTTGGCTTCGTCTGAGCCTGCACGCAGCGTGACCCATGGAGTATTTGTGTTCACTTTTTGTTTTTTTGTTATTCTCTCTGCTTTGTACGAATTTAGCCTGATTAATTCGGATTGATTCATGTTGTACACTAGTTTTAGGAGATGAGCCTCCGAGTAAAATTTTTTTATGTACACAAATCCTCCTACTTAAATAAAAAAAATACTTACCAATTAGACCAACCTTTAAAATTGTCTAATTCTGATTTTAATCTCTCTATTATGATAATTTTGACATATAATATGTTTAAATTGATAATTAAAGTAATAATGTACATTTCTTTTTATTTTGGTGATCTTTGTATAATATTTTACAAGAACAAGCTCTTTGACTAATCATTTTTGTTCTTAATCTGTATGGGTAAACATTGATAAAAAAAATTTAAACTACTCTATGCCCCGAGTAAAATTTTTTGTTCTTTTTATTTTATGAGTTAATTGCTGGGATAGTCACTTATGTTTTTTCCCAGTACAGAGTTGGTCATTGATTTTCAAAAACAACAAGTAAGGTCACTTACGTTTTTAATCTGTAAACTTTTGGTCACTGAGACGTTTGCTGCCGTTAAACTTAGACAGGAGGCTGATCCGACACAATAAAAAAGAATAAATTACCTAAATAGTTCCTAAATTATTATTTTACTTCTATTTTGACCATCAAAATAAAAATAATTTATATAATTTTACATTTAATCCTCCGTATTTACAAATTTTAAATCTCAGTAACGGCTGGTTTCTGGGTTTCCTTCCTACTAAACATTGCCTTTTATGGCCTCAAAATTGGTAAACTTTCTTTTACTCCCCATTCCAAATACGACTCGTCATCTTTTACTCATATTTGTCTCATTTATCTCTGAAAATTCATGAACCAAACCATTCCCAGCAAAATCAAAACTGTATTCCGAAGGATTCAATTTCTTGCATTTTGAATCAAAGCTGTTATGGCGGGATTGGTTTCGTACTCAGTGAACTCCATATTAACCCTCCTCCCCCAGTCCAATTCTGCACTAGAAACCCCAATTTTAACACAAAAATTGAAGTTGGGTGACAATGGCTGATGATAAGAAGCTTCAACAATCATTGCAGGAAAGCGATGTTGTGGATATCCCGGAAACTGAAGTTGTGGTATATAATGCTATTTTAGTTGATAATAAGGAATGGGTTTTGATGAATTCGTTTAATTCGTTCATTAATTTCTGTAGACATTTTAACTTTGGACATCCCTAAAACTGAAATTGAGGTATAGGAATCATATATTAGTTGATAATGTGGAATGGTTTTTGATTAATTTGTTTAATTGATTCATTAAGTAAACAAACTCAACTTTCCCCTCTCCAATTTTGCACTAGAGACCTTAGTTTCTATAGACAATTTAACTTTGGTCAAAATTGCTGATGATATGAATCTTCAACACTCATTGCAGGAAAGCAGTGCTTTTGACATCCCACAAATTGATATGATTAGTTTCTATAGACAATTAGTTTTTGATTAATTTCATGTTTTGATGCTACTGCTAAGAATATATAACGATTTGTATAATTGTTTTTTATTTTGGTTAGTTGAAGAATATAAAAGACCGTGGAAGAGAAAAAAATAAAAAAATGTAAATATAAAATTATAGAAATTATTTTTATTTTGATGGTTAAAATAAAAATAAAAGAAGAGTTTAGACACTATTTAAGTAATTTATTTTTTTTATTGTGCCATATCAGTACTTTTAAATTTAACATTAACAAACATTTCAGTGATAAAAAATTTATATATCGAGAACATAAATAACCTTATTAATCGTTTTTGAAAATTGATAACCAACTTTGTACTAGAAAAAAACATAAGTGATCAACCAGTAATTAACCCTTATTTTATTGATAAAAGAAACATATAATTTCAACTGCAGAAATTTAAGACCAAATACAGTTTCCCAACAACAACTAAGAACCCAAAATATGGAGTTAAACTTTCAAATTTCAATTTCTTCATAAAGACAACAACTACCCTTTGTTTTTTTATTTTCCTTTAAAATTTTTACATCATCATGATAATAGAAATCAAGCTTATGTTCTAAATGAATACATTTCCTTCTTCGCTTGATATTCTTGCTGAACTGCTTGTAGCTCGTGAAAACAGAGAAGAATCTGGGAAAAATTTTAGACAAAGATTAATCACCATTTCAGTAGATTTTTCAAGCTTTTTACAGTGTGAAACTATATATTTACCTGTTGAAGATGCGTTGCTTAGTTTCTCCTGTGAAGAAGAATCACTTGTGCATCTCGACAACCAAGAAGATTCTGCTGGAAAACCCAGAAAAACAAAAAACAAGCTAAGAATCGGATTCTAAATTAAACCCAAAGTTCGAAATTAACTATACAATTACTTAATTAGTACCTCTTGATGAATTGAAAGATCTCTTGCAATGCAAAATGGCGCTTTGGATACCATCGTCTTGTAGCAGCAATGAATCGTCTCTCCTGTTAATCGGTGACGCCGCAGCTGACGACGATTTGCTCTTTCCCAGATGCTTGTAAATCCCTCTAGTATTCGCCGGAGAAGCCACCGGAGATAACAATGACGAGTCACCGGAGATTCTTTGACTGTTCTTTTTGGAGATTTTTGTGTACAATGGCTTGATTACATTCAAGTATTTGTGCACCAGATCTTTGGATAATCTCGTGGAGGAATCATCGGTTTTGTTGTTTGTTTTCCGCGGACCGTCGTCTCCGGCGAACTGCTTGCTGCCGCCGCCATGCTTTTCGTGCTTCGGGGTCTCTGGTTTCGGTTTCTTGGGAGTAAAGACTCGGAATTTCTGGGCTGATTTCAACAGAGCAATCGGCGATTGAGGCTTGGAGATTGGCTCGATCGGCAAAATCTTCCGTTTCGAGAAATGATCATTCGGAGACAAGCCGAGCTCTTTATTACGGACATTTCCTTTGTCTTCAACCTCATGCAAAGGGAACTGCAAGTCGATGAAAGCGTCGTCCCCTTCATCCAACTCATGATCGAAAGCCTCGACGGCGGTGGTGGTGGTGGCGCCGCCGCTTCCATTACAAGGTTGGGTTTGGTTCAGTTTATGAACCCCATAACTATTTATCCAGAACCTCAGAAAATTTAGAGCTTCCATGGGGAAGAAACAGAGGAGAAAGAATCCAAAGATAAAACGGATGTGGGTTTTTAGGGTTTCTGGTTTAGTGGTGGGATTTTAGCTATTTAAAAAGCTCTTTAGCACTTACTTTGATGACAGAGAATTGAAAATGGTGTTTCAGGGGAGTGATGTAAGTTTTGATATTCACTTTTACAAAGAGATTCGGACAAGAAAGAGAGAGAAAGGGATATATATAGGGTTATTTAGCTTTACAGCCTTTGCATTTCAACAGTAATGAATTTTTAAGGAATAATGGTTGGTTTGACTGGGTAAAAAGACCTTTCAGGTCCTTCTAAATTTGAAAATTGGATATATTGGTCCTTTTAAGAAGAAAAAAAGCAATCTAGTTTTCAAAAGTGAGTAATTAAAGACAATTAATCACGGTTTTATTGTTTACCGTCACATGATTTTGATAGTTCAACCGATGTCACAGATACAATACAAACAGAGCTTTTGCTCATTCATAGCAGCTCATGTCTCGTCTAAACGCAACTCGTAAGGATTTGATTTTCTTCAAACCCAATCAGATTGTTCTCAAGCTATGGCACTACTCAATGCCCCCGATGTAAACAACATGCACCTCTCGTTGGTCTATGCCAACGATCTCCTTAGACGAAGAGGGTGGATGACAAAGTTCCTTTGGATTCCTCGTGATGCAAATCGATTCGCCGACAGCTTGGCTAAGCTAGTGTCTTCCTAGCATTATAATTTAATCACTAATGATAATCTCTCACTTTCCATTCAACGTCTAGTATCCAAAAATATAACGGGACCTCCCTATTCTAAGTCTAGCAATCGCTAGACATTTTCGGTTCATCTTCTCTCCAATTCAAAAAAGATGCTCTCAACATTTACATATTATGTTAACTTAATCTTAATTCTAAAAGATCCAACATATAATTAACATATTTCATAAATTTTAAGGATTAATTTTATAAAACTTTTACAATTACGATCAAGTTGACATAATACGTAAACTTTGAGAGCTAAAGTATTCAACTTTAAAAATGAGAGGGACCGGTTTGTCTAATTTCGAAATTGAGAGGGATATAATAGGTACTATAACAATTTTAATTCCAGATTTTGCAGAGGAATAGTCATAGTTTGCGTGAGAAACTAACAGGTAGAGCACGTGAAGGAGGTTGTGTGTTGCCAGAGTGACGAAAGACAAAATCTTTTGCAAATGATGCAATTTAGTCTGAAAAAAGATCGCAGTTATCATAGATTTGCCAATATAAATAAATAAACCAAACTCAGATTTTTGCAGCCTTTTTCACTCGCCTTTCAGAAATTTTCTTAGTCAAAAAATGCTATCGAGATATACATGCGCACTCGTCTACATCACCACCATTCTTATCTAGGAATGAGAACAGTTCGAAATTCGACTCGATCCGATTTTATAAGATTAAAGTTTTTTTTTATAAAAAGTAGGTTTAAATACGAGTTTGATTTAAGGTAAAAATATCTAAATCGATCCGTTTCAAATATTTATATTATTTTCTTATATTTAGGAGTAATTATTATAATATTACTTATATATTTTTCAATTATATCTTTAATTTTGAATAAAATATATAATGTGGATTATTACTATAAATAACCTCTTTATATTTTTTCCCTATTAACTCCTTTATGCTTTTTTAATAAAAAAAAGGAAAATTTTCTTTTTTATTTATTTCGGGTAGAGTCAGATCGAGAGCGTGTTTTAACATTAAGTTTTGGGTCAAGTGAAAATTCAATACATGTTAGATCGGGTTACATTCATATAAAACATTTATCTTTTCATATCAGATTTGAGTTGATTAAAAATTTGACCTAACTCGTGCTCATTTTTACTTATCTTTTGTTCTTTTCCATTAATTATCGGATTTTAATTAATGAGATATGACTCTCTTACTCATTTAAAATAATAATAATTTCATAATTAGTAAGTAATAAATTTATTTATTTATAGAGAGATTAAATAGTAAATTCGAAACAATTATTGTTTTGAGGACAAATTATTTTAGCAACATCGTGGAAATTTTCTTGTTTTTCTTAAATTATTCTTTTCATATTTAGGTCAAGCAATAACCTTGGTATTTATTTGACTTTTGTATTTTATTTTGTTAGGGTCTAAGTCAAACATGATAGTGGGGGAGAGGGCAAGGCCAATAAATTGCAGGTTGAGGATGATATTGGTTGCAATTTTCTTGGGAGATTTTGAAGTCAACTCATGAGTTTTAAAATGTTGGGGCCAATGTCCGAAATAATACTTGGCCAATACATCGAACTTTTTCCATCGAATTGTTCTGATCTAATTTATTAATGATTTAAATTATACCTTTTATGATTAGTTGTTTATTTCTTAATAAGATCATTCGTACCGAGAAGATTAGTCATTGTTATTAGTAATTTATACTTAGTTTAAACTAAAATAGTGTATTGGACTTTGAAATTCATTAATTGATCAAGTGGTCAAAAATGTTCGTGTTGTCTTATATGTGTTCGAATAGTGGTATTTGACTTTGAAATAAAAAAGCTCTTTATTTAATAAAAAGATTTATTGAACTCAATAACATACGTACATCATTAATTATTGATTGATTTAATGAAATAATATATTAAGTTTCTCAAACAAAATCTATGGTTCAAATTGAATTAATTACCTGATAGGCAATGTTCATAGTAGGGATTCTAATAGTTCATCGGTGATTATATTAATATGTGACATACGAGTAGGGGCAGAACTAATTTGAGGTCACTGAGAGTCTTGGTCCCCATAAAATAATTAACAAAAAATAAAATTATTCATTAACTCTAAAAAACCCTATAATTCATTGTGAACCCTCATAAATGTAAATTTTTTGAATATATAGTGTTGAGTTCAATAGCTGCACATGATATTTACGAGAAATATAGAAAAAGATGATGAAAAAACAAAAAGCAAAGGCAATAGAAAAGGAACAAAAAGAACACTTACGAACACAAAAAGAAACAAAAAAAGGGTAAACGAGAGAGAGGAGTTTACTTAGGCTTGCACATGGTCTTAAAAGATAGGCTAAAGTCAAGACAACGTTGCTTCTTTTTCTTTTACAAAGGCAAAGGCAATGGTAATATGTAGAATATAATGCTTTTGGAGCCTTTCCTTCCCTTTCCCAGTTTGCCAATGGGTCTGTAAAACCTACCCTCATATTCAACTCAAACTCGACATCCGATCCGAATTCTAGTGTTAATCAAAATTTCGTTTCGATTAAATTTTTATTATTGTACTGCGAACTCATTTTGAAAACATATAATTTAGCTGTTGGAATATTTTCAAATTTTTCACTTGTGGCAATTCACTATGAAAGTCACAACAAAAGCAGAAGATCTAACCCCAAAAGAAACAAAAGTAAGCTTAAGCATAAGACTTTGAAGCATCCAATTCTTTTTCCCTTTTTTTCCACCTATTTTCTTACATGCAAATATGAAAGTAAAAAAGAAAAAAGAAGAAGAAAGGGCCAACATTAAGCTTTTAAATTTATACTTCCTTTGGATGGTATCATATGTACTTTCTTATCTGTTTTCCAGTAAGCAAACAAAAAGAAAAGTAAGATGGTTATTATAATGATTATCAAAAAAATATTCAATCACTAATCAATAGTTAACTGACCAAAATTATACCTTAATTCAATTAAATAAGTCTTTAGTGATAGTTAGACATTTCCACTATGTTTATGGCATGCACGACGCTTATTTGAAAACTAATGGAACATAACTCAATTTGCTCGACACCGATTATTAACAAACTTAAAAAAACAATTATATTTTTTAAATTTTTATATTCAATTAAAATTTTATGTTCTAAAAATACATTTACTTATTATTTTAATTTATATTGACCGTTAAGTTTTACAATTTTTTACGTGTCATAAATTATATCACAATATTATAACTTGATACTTCCAAAAAGATTATTTAAAAAAATAAAATAGGCACGCGACAGAATCACCGTGCATCATGTTAGAATTCAGTTAATAGAAGGTTAATTGTAATTAGTTAAAAAAAATTAGTATCATTGGCACGTTTTAGTTTCTGTTAGATAGTTTAATTTATGTTAAGAATGGGGTATAAAAGCCATAAAGTCTTAATTGTCCATTCTCCACTTTCGGCATTGGTCGTTCATCTATTCAGATAATAATATCGTCTTTCTTACATGTCATGCGATAAAAATATCTCAGATAAATTCGTTAAAAATTAATCAAAATTAATTAAATTGTTTAATTGATTTAATAATTTATTTTTTCAAAGAATAGTTAAACGGGTATTTTGTAACAATAATGTTGTTAAGCACGATTTAAAGTATTTTTTATTTCACGATCTAAAAATAAAATTTCCAAATCAATAAATAGTCAATGAAGTTATTTAAGTAACTTGTAATAAGTATTATTACCTTCGAGACTAACCAATCTTATACAGAAATATCCCAAGATTTATAAACTTTTTCCTAGCTGGTCTCCAAATTTTTCCCTAATCTTTTTTAGCCGTTCTGTAATTCTCTCTCCTAACACCTCAAATTTTGTTTTGTAATCGACGATAATACTGGTTTTTTTGTTGATTGTTGACCGCCGAATTTATTTTTATTTTTTGTAGTTTTTTAATACTTTTTTTTATCTTTGTGATACGGTTTTTCTACTTTTACGACACGTTTATCTCTATATATTAATATGTTTAACTCTGTCTATTGGCATATTTATCTGTCTTTTGACATGTTTTCTTGTACTTCTTCGGTCGTTTTGGCCGTTCTTTATTTTATGTTTTTATAGGATGAATTTGGCGATGCCACGACTGATCAAGATGCCGTTTATTTGTAATCTTATTGATTTTCTTTGCTCTGAACCTTCGGTTTGAATTTGGATACGTAGTTTGAGTTTGTGAAGAGTTTCTCACGATGTTCGGCTCTGATTTGCTTTTTCTCGGTGGTCTATCAATAGCTTCATCCCCTTTTGTAGTTTGTTTTGCCGATGCAGTTAAGTTTCGTATCTATTTTTCGATCGACTATTTAGATAGATTTATAATATTTTTATGTATGATTCATGTCTGATATAAAGTGGCTAATTTCAAGAAAAAATCTAAATTATATATTTAATTTACAATGATAATTTGTAAACTCTTATTATAATTTTGAGTATTTTCTTAAATAAAATTAATGGTTTCTTTCAAGAAAAAAACAACCTGTAATAAGTATATTTTTATGCTTGAAATCAACATGCAGTGCCAATTGTCAATAACTTCTCCTAGCACTGTAACTTTATCAGTAATTTATAAAATAAAAAATTTGACAAATTATTACCGCAAAGCCCGTAATTAAACGAACATGAAAAATATATTTGATTATAAAGATAATCATATCGGAGAGAAAAGAAGTTATGGCTATGCGATGGTTATCAAATGGTAGCTGCGTCAAAAAAGATGTAGTCAGATCGGCCTTTCGTAGCCGGAATTAAGCACTGGAAAAGCCGAACTTACATCATTTGATTTGATTTGATTTGATTTGATTTGATTTGATTTGGATTTGGATTTGGCCATCACACCCGAATTCAAACTAGACCGTCACTCGTCAGGACGATTATTCATGTATTGATTTTATAAAATGTATTAAATATTTATACAAATTTCTTTTTTTTCAAAAAATAATAATAATATGCTTTTAAAACATGTCAAATGCTATTATAATTTTATATTAGCTTAAAAATTACGAAAGAAAAAAACAGCAATCGGAGATGGAAATAGAATATAGTGAGTTTTAAATTTTTTGATTTAATGACAATTTCTTTGTAAATTATAATAAAATAAATCAAATTTAAATATTTTAAAAAATTATATTTAAAATTTAATTCTTTTACCGTTAGATCCTAACTTCATGCATAAATTTAAGAGTAAAGCATACAAATGGTCACCAAATTATCTCAAAAATATAAAATGGTCACTAAACTTTTAAAAATTATATAATAGTCATTAAAATTTAGTTTTTATTACAAAATGGTCATTGGGTCGTTAATTGTCATTAATTGAGAGATGTGACAGTTACGAAAATTTGTATAATAACATATTTAATCCCTAATATTTACACAATCAATCAATTTAGACATCAATAATGAGGATTAAATTAGGATAAATTGATTAAGCGTGTCAATATGGAGGATTAAATGTCATACTATTCAAATTTATATAACTGTCACGTCACCCGATTAATAATAATTAACAGCTCAGTGACCATTTTATAATAAAAATTAAAGTTTAATGACTATTTTATATTTTTAGAGATAATTTAGTGACCATTTATATAATTTACCCTAAATTTAAATAATAATTGTCATGCTTCCCAAGATTCTGCAAACCAAATGATGAAGGTAAACTTCAAGTTGGGATTTATTTTTAATGCTTTTTTGGTTTTTAGCATCATCATAACAACTGTCAATTAATTTGCCCTTTTGTTGTCATTCTCTCAGGTACATGAAGATTGAAGACTGATCTATTCTTTTATTCGACTTCTTTACTCGGATATTGTTGTTAAAAAATAATCACAAGAGATTATAAAATCATTTTTAGCTATATAAAGATATTTTTTTTCAAGGATTTATTTCAATACACTTGTAGAAGCTTTTGGTTTCTACAACCGCTTTAATTTTAAAATTTAAAGACTTAGCTTAAATTATAAGGTCCAGGGGTTTAGATGTAATTGTTTAAAATTAAAGGATACTAGTTAAAATTTAAGGTTTTAAATTTTAGTATAATTATTAAATCAGACTTTTAGAAACTTTAAAAATAAAACTTTTTGAGACCTATGGTGTAATCAACTTTTCATCCAAATAAAAATGTTAAAAAGTAAAGTATTTAATGTCGTTTTAGCCTTAATCCAAATTAGAAGCAAGAAATTAGCACGTGCCTCATTTTCCGTTACACTCGTAAGACCTTAGCTTCGGATTACCATTCCCCCTCCCAAACCTATACAAATTTAAACTCCTCGGTTTACGCCTTTCTATCCTTTCAAACCAACCGCACGTAGCATCCAATGGCGGAGTTCATCGAGTCGAAGATGGAGGAGATCGCCGATAAGATCTCCGATAAGATCCACGGCAAGTCCTCCTCCTCCTCTGATTCCGACGAAGACAAGCGCTCTCACGCCCACAAACTCCCTTTCAAGTCCAAGGTTTATCGCCTCTTCGGCAGAGAGAAACCTCTTCACCAAGTCTTAGGCGCCGGAAAACGTAAAACTATTTCATATGATCTATCGTTTATTAATGTGTATATAGATTATGCGAATTCGTTTTAATTAATTGTTTTGGCGATGTTTAGTTTATTAAATCAGCATCAGCTAGTCGCATTATACGGCATGATCTGTTTTAATAATTGATTACATAATCTGATATTTAAATCTAAGAATTACTATTCGGAATCTTCTTTACCAAGTCTTAGGCGCTGGAAAACGTAAAACTATTCCATATGATTCATCGTTTATATGTATATATATTTAGATTATGCGAATTCATTTCTATTAATTGTTTTGGCGATGCTTAGTTTATTAAATCAGCAGCAGCATCAGTTAGTCGCATTATATGACATTCTCAGTTTTACTATTTGATTTCCTATTCAGAGTCCTACTTTCTCGCTCTCTTTTGATTGAGTCCAGATACGAAATCTTTCAAAGTCACGATTTCGTTGATATTGCCTTCGTTTTTATGCATTTTTTTCCTTTTTTATGTAATTTGTGAGCTGTGAATGCTTATGTAATTTATTTTGATTAGATTCATGCTAGTTTTTCAGAATCCTGCTTCGTTCTTTTGTATGATTACGTCAAGTTTCAAAAGTGAGGGTTTCAACGTAAACGCCTTCATTTTGTTTGATTGAGTCAAGTTTGTTATCGTCTTTTATGGTCATTCAATGTTGATTTGCAGCTGCTGATATTCTTCTATGGAGGAACAAGAGAGTTTCTGCAAGCGTGCTTGGTGGTGTAACAGCTTTCTGGTTTCTCTTTGAAGTTCTTGATTACCATTTAATCACTCTGGTTTGCCACATTTTGATACTCTCTTTATCAGTCCTTTTCCTATGGTCTAATGCTTCTAGTTTCATCAACAAGTAAGGTTCTTCAACCGTTCTTCTTTTCTACCTTGTATGATTGTGTGATTGAAATCCTAATTGTAACATTATCAACTTTGTTCATTCGCAGTTATCCACCATCTATTCCAGAAGTTGTGATCCCCGAGAAGTGTCTCCTTAAAGCTGTATATTGTCTAACGACCGAAATTAACCGAGCTGTTATTGTAGTGCGGACCATTGCAACCGGCAAAGATTTGAAGGCGTTTCTTGGTGTATGTTAACGTTAATGTCCCTCCTTGCTTTATTATAGTTAACTGTTATATTAAACGCAGAACAGGTTAGCCATTCTAGCCATTAACCATTAGATTTTTTGCTAAAACAAATAAAGAAAAACCCATCTCTAGAATGAATCTGATTACACTTTGTGCTGCTTGTACTCTTCGTTTCTCATAAAATAATAGTGTCCAATACATATTTGAATATGAATATGGGTTATGATTCTCCTAAAATATGGAAACAAAACCTAGAATATATTAAGCATGCTCATGATGAATATATACCCATACCCAACACTCATTTTGAACACAAGTAACATAGTGTGATACTGATACTGTATAATTTAGCTCGTCCTATGTTTTCAACTTACTAGGTATTTTGCTTAGCTGCTATGTTTGCCTAGGCTATTGCAAAAAGAAAAGGTTATAGTAGCTTTTAGTCTTTGAATTTGGTACCCTTTTTTTAATTTTGTTTTTAGACTTTATTTTGGTCTACATTGGTCCCTAAGTTTTGATTTTAGGTCATTTTAAATTTTCATGTTGTGTCATGTGTAACAATCACGTTATCAAAATGATTAAAAATGAGAAAATTGTAAAGTTTAGGGGCTAATGTGAAAAAAGTTCTTAGATTAAATTGAGAAAAGTTGTTTTAGGGATTAAAGCTTTGCTCGGTACAAAGGATGAAAAAGTAGAAAGGATGAAAATTTTGTTAATCAAATGGTTAAGATTCAAAGTAAGAAAGTGGTTATGAATCTTCACCAGGTTAACAAATTTTTCATCCTTTGTACCAAACAAAGCCTAAAAGTCGTCTACTCACTTGTGCTGTGTTTTCGACTCACTGGGTATTTTGCTATGCTGCACTAGGCCGTTGCTGGATTATGGTTTGTATCATTTATTGGGAGCTGTTTTAACTTCTTCACATTGGTCTACGTTGGTAAGGAATTTGATTCTTTTCTTTTTCCAACACTTCAAATATACATATATACACACTGGTTATGATCTATTTATACAGTAAAATTCAATTATTTTTATATATTTTTTGAACCATTGAATGAGGGTAAATAAATGACTAAGATTATTTCTTATCTTTTTTATTTTTTTTGTGATAATCTTCTTATTTTCTACTGTTAATCACAGTTATACATTCACCTTCATCTAACGGTCTAAAAACATATAAAGTTTTCAAGTTTTATATAGTGTAAGAGGGTCTATATATATATATATATATGGGTATGATGAGACTGACACCAAATGGACATACATGACAGTGTTTCTTTTGCTATTCATCGTGCCGGTGTTATACGAGAAATACGAGGACAAGGTGGATGCACATGCTGAGAAAGCAATAATTGAGATCAAGAAGCAGTACGTAATATTAGAGAAGAAGATTATGGCTAATATGAAAAAAGACAAGAAGAATTAGACGACGTAAGAGGGTTTCCTTTTCTTTTTGCTGAAATCATTTTTTGATTCTTTTTATTGTGACCAATCATCATCTTTGAGTCTCCGGGTTTCAACTTCTACGTTTTTAATTGCAGATATACTCATTGAATATGGTTTTCAAAGGATGTCTTAGTTTCTACATGATATGGTTTTTTGTACGCATGATTTTCTTATACTCTTGTGGTTGTTGAATACATAGTAAGAAAATTTCGTCCTAACCGAGAGATTTGAGGAGATTAGAATAATTTTCGATAAATTTAAATTAAAAGAAAGAAAAAAAAGGGGAGAAGTAGTTTATGGTTTTTCTATAGAAAAATATTATTAAATGATGATTTTGGACTTATCGCTGTTAATTTTATAGGTAATTATTTGATGTACTGACGGTGGAAATTAAAAGTTTTTATAAGCGCTTTAGTTTTAAAGTTTAAGAACTTAGTTTAGGGTGAATGATTTAAGGGTTTAGATGTATGAGTTTTGAATTTAAGGATTATGGTTGTAAATTATAATTTAGGGTTTATAGATTAAAACTTAAATTCTCACCATATTACCTTACAAACTAAACCTTAACTCTTAAACCCTAAATTTTAACCTTAAACTCTAAATTCTAACCATTATTCTTAAGTTCTAAATCTCTACATCTAAACCCTTAAACTCTAAATTAAACCCCTAAATTCTAAAAGTAAGCTGTTTGTGAAAATTAAAAATTCACCGCCAGTGCACGTTATATTTTCTCTAATTTTATTGTTGCTATTAATCAACAATCGTTCTGTTCATAAGATTTTGACTTTCACGGCTAAGGTTATTTTGGACACTTTAATATGCCACGTACTCTAAAAGTTAAAACCTATCTGTGTAATTTACCTTAATGTTATTAGTGGTAATATTCTTGAAAATATATTAACTTAACCGTATATTTATTTTCTATACAAAATTTTTAGTTGAAATTGAAATTTATTATTATATTTGATAGAAAAATTATTTATATATGTTAATTATTTAAATAACATTGTTTTACATTAATTAGAATGATAACAAAGATTATTTACGAATTTAATAATTAAATTAAAATATTTTGAAGTTTGAGATCAATTTATAATATCAATCATAGTTTGAGGACATCTAAAGGAATTAATCCTTAAAAATCATAATTTTCAAAATAATAAACTACTTGGGTGACCACCCAACTATTGGGTCTGACATGTTTTGACCATCGAACTACAAAAATTTAAAATTCTACCATCCAATTATTTAATTAGACTTATTTTGACCACCAACCGTTAAAATCTAACAGAACGGCGACGTGACTGTTAATGGAAAATTGTATAACTATACATTTAGTCCATGTTAGTTATAATTTAATTTAATAAATTAATTATTCAATTAGGTACCGACACGTGTTATTACCTTATTAAAGCAGGAAAATAAAACAAATAATACTTTTAACTTAAATGGGGATCAATCCTAAGTACCTTGGGAGTAAATGGTGCAGGATTGCCACTAAACTAAATAACCATTTGTGATACAAAATACGCAATGTATTCTTCAACGTTTTTAGATTTTATATTCCCTCCTCCACCCAAGGTATTTTTATCATGCTTAAAAACTGCATCTTTAGGTTTTTCTTTGATATCCAATGTTCTTGTTAATAGGGTTTTCTTAAAGATTAAATGTTTTCATACTGTATAAAAGGATTTTGTTTTTAAAGATTTTTCCTTTTCTTTAAAGATGTTGGTTAAAAGAATCCAATACTTGTCATTGCTTCTTGCTATTGGTTCTTTTTTTCTCTTGTTTCTTGTTAATGTGTTTTTTTGCATGGCATTGCAAGTTTTCTTTTTAAGGCCAATTGTCTGTTTCTGCTTTCTTTTTTGTCTCGGTCGTATCACCATGCTGCTGTTGGTTTAGGTGCCAGGACTTGAGTTTCTGGTGGCCAAAAAGCAGGATTCCCCGAATGAGCCCCTGAATGCAAAGCTTGGAAACTCTGGTTTGTGCATCACTTATTGCTTGTACAGGATTTTATTTTTAAACCATACTTTCATCTACATTTTATACAAATCAAGAACATGATTTTGATGATTCTCTTGACCCGAATTTGTCAGGTGAATATAGCAGTGTTGCAAGAAGTGGGATCCATTTATCCGCAGTAATGAGGGGCTCTCACTTGAAAACATTTATTACGTTGTGTATTTTGTATTATAAATGGTCACTTGGTTCAATGGTAAACTTACATCATTTACTTGCAAAGGACTTTGGCCCATTGATTCCCAGCAAAAAGTTTTTTTTGTTTAATTTTCTTCATCCAATCAAGTAACACATATCACATATCGGTGAATGATTAATTTATTTAATTAAAATTAAGATCAAATTAATAGAATATGTAACTGATAATCGAAATAGGCAATTGAATAGTTGGGTGGTCACTCATAGTTTACCCTTTTCAAAATCACTTCCGCATCACAATTGCCAGCATAGTCCCTTATTTGAACCAATTAAAAAAATTAATCCCTTATTTGATCATTTTAAAAGATAAGCTCTCATGTGAACCAATCCGAAAGCCGAAATAGAAAATGCAAGTCGAAACTAAAGAAGCCAAACCAAAATGGATGAATATCGATTTCGATCGGTTCGTTTAAACACAAGATCACAACCATTTTAATCAGATGAAATTTACTGTATGCGAGTATGACATGAACAAAATGATATTTACAGATGGTTACCTTCTCCAGTAGAAGCAGAGGAAGTATATGAGGGTCTAAGAATCAAGGAATCTGCCCATCTCTATAGACTATAGGTTTTTTCTCGATTCTACATACGTCTCTCGGGTACGCCCATAATCTGGAAACGAACTCTTCGTCTGACTCGCTATCACTCTCCGAAGAATACATCTCTGATATATAACCATCAATCACGTAGGCGGCAACCTGAAACGTGTGCGATGCTTTAGAGTACATGTAATAAAAGCCTAAAAGCAGGAATTGACATTACAGATACCTCATGGGGTGAAATAGGCTTAATCTGAGGGATTTCGGTTTTCAGCTCACACCGGCTATTAGAGCATTTTAAATTCTTGAGCCAAACTATTGTGTCACAATGGCCACAATATCCCCTGCCGGACATAAATTTCTTTGAACAAATACCTGACATTTCAAACAACGGCGTGGGGCATTAACAAAGTGTTTACGAATAAAACGAGAGCCACTATAATGCATACCTTTATATGCTATTTTAAAGGTCTCTTTCCAATCAATATCGGTTCGAGAAATCACGTTCTCCTCCAGATGGGTATGATCCTCATTTACCGACCTACTAAAGAATATTGTATATTGCGATTCCCATAGATGGTTATCATTTGCCGCAAAATTCCATGACCTTCATAGGGCAATCAAAAGTCGATAATATAAGCAACATAAGATTCAAGGGAATCAGGGGCGGATGCAAACTGCTAACTATTGCACCATAAATCTAGTAATTAGATGATAATCACTTCAAGACGATCATTAAAAAGGGAGGAGAAGTTACCAGCAGACTAGTCCTGCGGAGATTAAAGATTGCAAATCTAGTAAGCGGAATATGTGAACGAGAACATCTTGAGGCAATTGTGCCGGCCCTGGAATACATACGGATGTAAGATATGATAAGCAACTAGACAAAAACAGATATTTGATTAACTGTATGATTACTTTCAGATTCAATTTGGCCAAGGGCCAAAGATATCGAGGGGGACCTATTTCGCAAGTTTACCTTTGTCTTCCCTGTGTGCTTTACTGCGTCTTTTATGAGCAACCTTTGCCTGCTTAAACTCCGCAACAACCAAGCTCTTCTTCTGTTTTGGAAAGGCAGCTTCTGCACTCTGAAGTAGGAGATGAGCCGCTGCAACAGCACTACCAGTCTGCATTCTACATTTAACATTCATGAATAAAGTTCCCGTCCAATCAAACGACGCTTTGAAGCGGTCTCATCTATTATTTAATTGCGCACCCCATACCAACAAAAATGAATTCTTAATATGATGAACTGTTATTCATCATGGATGTAGTAATAAACCCGAGGCCAATGTTTCGATCGAATCTACTATGCTTCAAAGCAGTCATTTACAATCAATCTCTCCGCCTCTCCCCACTTTCACTGCTAAAAAACAGATTAAATCATTATCAAATAGCGTATAAATCATTCTCATTCGTTCTTGTTCCTGAATATAGAAGAGGATAATTCGATAAAATGAATGTAATAACCATACATACAATTAATTTAAAGCATGACAACACACTGAATCTTGTACTGAGATCGGAGACATCGATCTGAAACAAAAACAATGCTAATGAAGCATTCATATCATGCTTTACGGATATTGGGGCATGCCGATCAATCGAACCGACGTTAATTAGGTTAAGCTCAAATCATTTTGAAAGCCCTTCTTCCTCCCCCCAAAACAACTTCCATTAACGGTCTATCAATGATAAATAAGTGCTCAATTTGATTCAAAATACACCAATTCCGAAAAAGAAAGATTCATACAATTCAAGTTTCCAACTTTAATCAAACTACGCCCAAAACCCAGAATTTACTCGGGGAAACGAATTGAAATCCATAAAAAGAAACTAAAACCGAAGGGCTTTACCCGGGAAGAAAGCGAATGGCGGCAAGGGTATGATGAAAGATGCGGGATTGAAGGTGCTTGGGGAGTTTAGAATAAGCGCCTCTGAGAATAAAGCTGAGCTCTTCACAGGCAATTGGGTAGCGGTAGATGATTGGGAGTGATTCTTCAATGCACAGCTTCTGGTATCTCTCTGTTGAATTTGACATTTTTTTCTTCAAATTTTCATGGATTTCGCGACTGATTGTTATTGTATAATTACAACATTCTACGCAGGCAGGTTGGATGAGACGAGAACATGTTTTTTTTTTTCTTTTCCTTCTCGTCTCTTCTCTCCCCATTCATCAGGTTATTCGTGGTTTTTATTAATTAGGTTCGTCTACGAATAACGTGAACAATGTTAATCTAATATATATATATATATTTTTTGTATTTATGAGCTATATTGGTTTGGTTCTATCCGAAAATTTTATATTTTTAATTTTTTAAGTAAAGTTCACAAATAATAATTAAATTTTTAATTGCTTTAATGTTATTATTAATTTTTATGTTTTGTTTCAATATTATTATTCAAACGTTGACATCATTTAAAATTTTTTTGTATAATAATACATTTAGCCTTTCACGTTTACATATCCAAACAATTTAATCTTAATTCAAAAAATAATAAATTTAACTATTATTATCTACTCGTTATTTTAACTTGACCCTAAACCTTAAACTCTTACATATAATAATTTAACCATAAACTCTAAATCCTAAATTTAAAATAGTAAACATTAATCCGTAAACCATAAATATAATAATTTAAACATTTTTTCTTGCACAGGGAGTGTTTTGTGTGAAATGAACAAAGACGAAAGTTGGTCTTCCATAAACGCATCATAAAAAGAAACCGATCCGATTTTAATTACATATTTCTTGCCAAAATCAAAACTTTGCTGCAATTTCTCACTTTCCAAAAGCATAAATTCAAGCACTTTACTTGTACATTGTTTTCTGGTGTTCTTAGCTTAGAAGGGTATCACTATTTTTGCTTTCATATGTAAGATTTATTTCTCTTTTTCCCCAATTTTCAAACCATTTATATAATTAACGGTACATATCGGTGCATGTCGCTTATTTTAAATTCATCCTTAATTCAATTGATATTGTTATGGTTAAAGATTTAAATTCGGAAGAATTTAAAAGTGTAGCATTCTCATCATATGAACATAATTAGTTATGAATTCAGTTGATGCAGTTACTATTAAAGATTCTAAATTTGAGCCAACATAATATACCGATCGAAAACAATAAGAAGAGTTAAATTACAAGTATCAAATTCTAAAACTATATCATAACGTTGTATAAATGCTGCTACGGATTCATAATATAATCACAAACTTTCTAACTAAATAATCTCCAAACAGTCCAATAAAATAAAATAAAAAACCCACCCTTCCTTTAGAAACATTGAAACCTTTAGGCATTTCCAAGTACACGTTCAAATAAAACACTACTAAACATACCCAAAATATTGGTGCCAAATGGTTCATGACTTCATGCAATGGATCAACATTTTCCCCCAAAATCCTTTTCTATGCATCATATACAAATGCCATATATATGTATTTCACACATCCTAACAAGAGCTGTGGTTGTATTGTTCGGCATTTCGAATCCAGGACGGAACTTTCCATCTTTGATAATAACCTATCCCGTGTAAGACTGGTGAGCATGATTGAACAATTCTATTTTTGTTTAAGGGGCTTTTTGCATCACCGAAATTTTACATCTCTTTCATGGAGAACTCTGTTGAAGAGGACTTGAGATGCCTGATTTATAATCTAAAGGAAGTATGTTAACTGTTCTTTCTTCCTCGAACCTCCTTCTCCGTATAAATCGTTCCATTGCTTTAGCTCCGCCATTACCGATCCTTCGGAAGCAAAGCTGGCAGCAACCTACATGCATTGATATTGCACTTGGATAACAAAAGTGTATGCATTCCGGATTTATACAAGACTAATACAACTAATCAGTGACAGTTTTCAAACGCCAAAATTCAATGATTAATGGCAATAAATGAACTTTGCCGAAGAGAGACGATAAAGCATGTCAGGCAAAAGGTTTATGACTAGAACTTACCTGATTCTTTGCTTGTCTCATATCTTCCATGTTTAAAGGCCTCAAAGAGATTACTCGTTCCTCATTATTGTCTTTCGTCTCTGATGCATCTTCCAAGTCCTTGCCTGCTTCTTCTCCTATAGGAAAGTAAATGAAAACAGAAATAAAAAAGATACATTGTCCCCGAATACGAGTAACAGGAAGGCAATGCAAAAGAACAAAGATATGGTGGAAAGAGATTTTGTAGTTCACCTGATCCTTCAACCTTTCCTGCTTTAACAACTCCCTAAACAGGTCGATAAGCCGCTGTCACACACAAGTTCTGTACCCAGTAGTGTTTTTTTTTTTTCGGACATTAGTTCATAATATAGTTTGATATAAATAAATGTTGAGAGATAAAATACAAACCTTGAGATCACTGCCACTGTATCCTTCTGTCATGGTTGCAAGCTCCTTGTAGTCGAGATCTTCAACTTTCTCTTTTGCCAATAAAGTTCTCAAAATTATTTCCCTACTCTCGACGGATGGAAGGCCAACCATGATTCTGGTCCAAATGGAAAGCGGACGAGTAAGATAAGATGCTCAATCATATGAAGCTGTAAGCAAGTTGGTCCATGAATTGAACTTACCTGCGCTCGAAACATCTAATTATTGCTTCATCAAGGTCAAATGGCCTGTTGGTTGCAGCAAGGACAAGAATCCGCTGACCAGCTTTGGTCAATAGACCATCCCAATGTGTCATGAACTCGTTTTTAATTTTCCGCATAGCCTCATGCTCCCCGACTCTAGTCCTTTGCCCCAGCATGCTATCAACCTCATCCAAGAAAATAATGGTTGGTGCAACCTTCGCTGCTAGCGTAAATAAGGCTCTCACGTTCTTTTCATCTTCACCAAACCATTTTGATGTGATGGTGGACATCGAGACAATTAATGAAACTTGCTCCTGCTTAGTTTGCAATGGCCTTTGCCAGCATTGTTTTCCCGGTGCCAGGAGGCCCAAAGAGTAATATTCCTCTACATGGCTTAAGAAGCCCCCCTTTGAAGAGATCCGGCCTTCGAAGAGGGAGCATGACCAGCTCTTGAAGCGATTCTTTGTTATCATCCATGGCACCAATATCTGCAAATGTCACACCAATCTCATTTGCAGGGATAACCTCCGGCCTTATTCTTTTCTCGAACTCATTATCGGGAGGAACTTCCTGCATGAACGTTATATTGTAAATCAACTTACAGGTGCTTTTGCTGGTGGTGGGTTCTCTCCGTCCTTTGCGCCAGAACAGGTCTTCTCGGTCTCATTTTTTCTTTCGGACACAGTGGTGTCAGATTTCGGTTCCGTTTTTGCACTTACAGCCTCTTCACCTTCATTTTCCTAATGTTAACAGAGAGGGGTAAACGGTTAATCCATTAGTATAAAGTTACCGAGATCCTTGATGCTTGATTTCTACAGAAGGCAAACTAGCTTTAGAGCAAAACCTTGGAAGATTCAGCTTTCGTCTCCAATTTTAAGGTATCCTTCCCACAACTTTTTCCTTGGAATATGTTCAGTCCATGGGACAAGCTGTTCCGGAGCAGAAACTAATGTTAATCTATTTACAGATTTTTGAAAAAAAGGTAAGAATAAAAATGCTATGGAAGAAGCTCAAACCAAGATAAAAAAGAAAAATTGATTACTACCTCTTGGATGATATAACAAGCTTTCCCTTTCGGTATTCTGGATGCTTATTCTTCATCAAGTGATAAGAGATTGCCGATACCACAATTTCTTCTATATAATCACCTAGGACCATGATGTCTGCATGACAGATAGAACTCAAATCGTCGCATTCAAGATCATTTGCCGCAAGCACCTCAGCAATGTGGTTTCTGTTATCTTGAACTTGAACCGCCTTCATATCCTCCTCAAGTTTGGCTTTCCAGCTATCGAGATGATTTTCATCTTCGGGTGGTTTTATCTCGATATTGTACGGGAATAATACCAAGAGCCTCTCGTCTACCTCCCTGTAATCGTCTTCCTGGCCCAACATCGTGGAACCGAGTATCAACACCGAATGCGGAAGTTTGCTCAACAACTTTTGAAACAGGTTATATAACTGTTCTGATTGAAGGAGGAGCTTCTCGACATCCCTCAGGTATAAGATGATGGAACCGGTTTTTGATACTGAAACCAGTACCTGCAAGAGAACAACGGCACATATATAGTATGGTGTTGAGTATCAACACCGAATGCGGAAGTTTGCTCAACAACTTTTGAAACAGGTTATATAACTGTTCTGATTGAAGGAGGAGCTTCACGACATCCCTCAGGTATAAGATGATGGAACCGGTTTTTGTTACTGAAACCAGTACCTGCAAGAGAACAACGGCACATATATAGTATGGTGTTGACATGGAACTTATGTAAACATATAAAGGCGTGTGAACTTCATCATCTAGAAATATCATTCATGATTTATCTCCAAAATGACTGTAGAATTTACGACATACCTTGTAAAGTGATTGCAGAAAAAGTTTCTGATCGAGCACCAACTGCTAGTGCGCCTGTGCACTAATCAAACAAATAAAACGACCGTCGACAAATATCAGTATTTTTAACCTTTTGACTGTAATAATTGATAATACCAAAAAGAATTAAAGATGTATGAAGCATAACCTGGATTTGTGACAGCTGAAGTCGAAGAGATGCTATTCATGTCAGATGATGTAGAGACATTTCTTTTGTGTTTTGGAAGATTGCTCGGACCTTCCATAGCCCTGCAAATGAATGAACAAGAAGGTTATAAGGAACACACTGATCCAGCAATAACAGGCGGCCACTAAATACGGTAACCACTTTGTACTCTTGTACCATGAAAATGGGGAAAACTAAAGGATAAAAGTGATTACCTGGACTTAATATCAGTACTACTACCATGTCGACGAAATGTACCTGCAAGAAGAATATTGATTAAAACTACAACGAAATAAAGGTTAGAAATGGAGAATCAACAAGATATGAAAAGATTAAGATGACAATTGAAAAGTAAAACCGAGCAGGTTTTCTAGCATAATCATGACGACCAATCAAAAATAAAATCACAAAAACATGTTGAAAGAATACCGGTTGTTTCTTCTCTTTGAGGAAGAAGTGAAAAAGAACCAAACAAGCTGTTCACTCGATCTAAAGTCACCTCTGAGATGGACCTCTTCAAATCCTGCAAAAGATGCAATGAAATTAGGTTGCCATAATTACCACTAAAAGAGTTCTTAGAGATGATCAATTTTTTTTCTTTAGAGGATGTGATATGCCATTGCCATAATAAATTTCATATCGACCACGAATTAATTAGACTGAATTAGCTCAAGGAAGGCACATCAAAGGGATAAATTGTTGAACCACATCACTCAATTTCAGAGTCAAATACAACCATGTCCAATGCGTGCATACAGTAGCATTAAGAAAATCGAAAATACAACTTACAAGTTCTTTCTTGGTCGAACCATATTTGCTCTGCATCTGTGACAGGATAATCATAGAATAAGTAGGATTTTATGACAATAGCTCAATGACAATTAAAGTTTGCCTATTTACCTTGAGAGAAAAATCGGTAATGTCCAAAAGCAGTAGCTTGGATTCAAAGTAATGCGCCAAAGCCTTGGCAAGCATTTGCTGGTAAAGCTCTTCACAAGAAAAAAAAAGGCAACACATCACGTTAATAATGATCTCGGAAAGATGAATATCTTAATGTAGAATTACAGAAACAATTCCAGATACATACCAGCCGGTCCTGAGAGCAAAATAGATTTGCTGACAGGGGAAAGGTTCCGTGTGTGCCTAGAAACATCACTGTGTTTTAATTGGACATTTGCAGCACTCGTCAATAACGCCCGAGTTCTTTCACTGTATTAAACACCATAACAAGGAGTACATTTGTGAAACTATTATAAAACTTTGATTTAAAATCAATACTTAATTTATTAATGGATTTAAGGAATCCTATTAGCTCAGACAATTATAAAAAAAAAGACCAGAATGAATTCCTTAAACTTCTAGTAGTACATGTTTTGAATAAAATGTAAATTTTCCAACTTAAGCGGATAAATAAACGTAAATGATGTGGAAATAGAACTAAAAAAGGCCTGACAGCAGTAATGAAGGGGAAGAAATCCCTCAAAATTGTACCTAAAAAGGAAGAAATCCCTCAAAACTGCACCCAAAAAAGAAAGAAATCGCTCAAAATAAAACAAAATAAAGGAACATTCAAAGCCAGAGCAAAACCTGCAGCTTTCATGGAGTTCAAGATCTAAGAGTTCCCAAAAACAGTCCATATCCTAACCTGAAATCATTAAATAAATATTGATATGTTCAAACACTATGCAACAGGCATTATCATGTTGAAGAATCAACATACATCTCAGTTTGCTTAACTTTCATGACAAAAAGGAAAACAGATTCCATGGTCCATATATGATCCAAAATCATATATCTCCGAGGAACAAATCCATCTAGGAACTTTAACCCAGAAAAAAGGGTAAATTGAAATAATCAAAACACATCCAAAAAGCAAAAGGAAATGTAAGAAAAACAAAATGAACATTTCCATGGCGGACCATGGCACATGGAGGCGGAGCCTTGATGCATACTAAAACCAATATCAAAAACATGTAATGAAAAATACCAGAACCAAAAAGAGGGACACGTCAATGTCTTTACCTAAGGTAATAAGGGAAATTATCAAAGGTGAACTTGCTGAGTTTTCCATCTTTAACTCGTCTCATAAGTTCCTGCTCAATCTGCTCCCCTGTAATACCATCATCTGCAATGGTGTTGCCTGCCCATTTGTTCACAGTTTGCCCTGAGGTCAATCCAAGGCCAACCCCAACACTTAAAGCTGACAAAAACATCCCCTTTTGTTCCATTTTCCTTGTCTAACAACAAAAAAGAACCTTCTTTACCTTCTCAAAGGAAACAAAAGCTTCACCTTTTCGTGTTCTTCTTCCTCCTTGGTTCTTTTAACAACAATTTCCAGATATTCATATAAAAACACGCCCAGGATAGAAGATTGAAGAGAAAGGGAGATTCTGAGACGAAAAGAAATAATGGGTTGTTGGGAATTGAAGAGAGAATGAATTTAGTTATATATATTTGGCCGAATAAAACGTTGGTTTAAAGGGTGTTTTTATTTTTACAGGTAAAGGACTCTAAGCTATTAGCTATTGGGGTGCTGCCTTCTACTATTTATAGCATGCTTATTAAAGGGATTTTTTTCCCGGGAAAAAAACAAACGAGAAAATTTTTACTTTGTTTTCTTTTTGACTTTACCGGTGACCGGCTTTTCTCCTGTTTATGTCTTTTCTTTTTATTGACTTTTTTTGGTTGCCTTTTTCTTTTTATTTATTTATTTTCACTAATCTTAGTTTAAGAAAAAAATTCTTTTTGGTTATGATTAATGATAATGCTTCCAAATATTTTATATATTTTTGGAGAGAAAAGGAAAAAATATTGTATGTAGGAGAAACGGGTTAATATCGAATTTATTAGAAAAATCATAATGTAATTTTATAACATTAAATATTAATTAAAAACGTGTGATAATCTATTATCAAATTAAAAATTATTCGGAATAAATTTTTTGAATATAATACTGGATAATTTTTTTATTCAAAAAAAAAGTCAAACAAAGAGATTCAAACATAAAAATATTTATAGCGAGCAATAAATAAATTAAAAAATTAAAAAGATAAAATGACTCTCTTTCTTCTCGAAAGAGGAAAAATTCAATCACGCCAGTAAATAAGACTCTCACAGTTGCTTAGGTGGATAAATATAGATTTCATTGAACGATAAAAGAACAGGAGAGTTGTCAACACACAAGAGATAAAATGAATCCCTAGTCGCTTGATAAATGATGGAACGGCGAGCGAAAGCAACAGTCTTGCAAGCTACTTCGCTGAATAGATCTAAATGCATCGACAAACAGCCACAAAAGAGAATCAAACTAATGAACGACCACCGACAATCACACATTAAAATCAAACATCGTGAGAAACTCTATTCAAACGCAAATCTACCAAAAAAGTAAGCAAATAACGTGTCACAAAACAAAAAAACATAAAATTAATAATTATTATTTTTGCGCATAGTATAATTATTATTTTTGCACATAGTATGATATATTATATATGTGTTCAGTATATAAAATTAATATATATGAAAGTAATAACATATTACCATTTTTTTTTAACTTTCAGGTCGAAAATGATCTATGTTAATGTCTATACTATGTAACATAAAAAGAAAAAAGTAAATTAAAATTGATAAATTAAGAAGAAAAAAATAACGACCGTGTCAATACTTTGTAGATAAAATAAACTTATCTAATACCAAGTGATCGACATAGAAATCTCCTCACCATATATTTTCAAATCAATAGTCGGATATTAAGTAGGACTATAATTAATTAATCCATCTATGTGTTTATCACTTTTCTCTTTTATATTTCACACATTTTTAAATTTGAAATCTTTTGGTGTTTAGTAATTATATTCGATGCTGATTATATATGAAAAGGTCGAATTGAACCCCTAAATAGAGGTAGACTCACATTATTTTTTATTATTTAATATCATTAACGGGGTTGATATTACGAGTTGGTGGACTCAACGTTAATATTTATATGACAATTAACAATAATTAGTATACATTGATCAATTGAGGATAAAATCATAATATTTAAATATTTGTGGGTTAATTTAAAATAAGAGTTACAGTTTATACCAAGTGGTATAATTAGCTCTCGTATTAATTTACAATCTTATGAATTTTAAATAAAGTAAACTATAAATCGAATATTTAAAGAGATAAAACCCCGTTTTTTCTACCCATCTGAATGCCCAAAAATAACAATTCTAGATTATACAGATCAGATCGAATCACGACAGTGAAATTCAATGTTTTTCGCGCGGAACGGTTGTCGTACAAATGAGGAAGTTGATTACGGACCTTGGCCTACAATGGGAGAATACTTTTCCCCGACACAAGTGATTGCTCAATTGTAGGAAAAATATTACAGCACTTGCCTTTAGTGACACATCGAACACTTTTTTATGAGTGAGTAAAACTAGACTTGAAAATTTTTTAAATAAAATTTAAAATATAAAATAAAAATTCAAATAACTCGATAATTCAAAATATTTAGTAATTAATGAATTTATTTTTAAGTTTGAGTCGGGTTCTTCAATTTTTTTATGAAATATATACCAATATAAAGAATATATGTCACATATAAAGAAATATATATATGCATCTTATATGATAAGAGAAAGTCGTTTAAATTGAAATCAAATCGTTCTATAACATGATAAATAATTACAATTAAGTTTGTATAGGAACTTAAAAACTCTAACTCAACTCAAAAATATTTTAACTAAAGTTTGAGTTGTAAAATATGACGCGTCAACTCGAGTAACTCAAAAAAAATTTACTTGACTCGATCGAACAAGTATCATCCTTTCATTTCATTGGATTCTTTTTCCTTTTCAAATTCAACAGCTCTCTCTACTAGTTGAGTGGGGAGAAGCAAGAGTTGTGGATTTTTTTTTCTGTTTGGAAATAGTTTCCCCCTTTCGGACAAGGATTTAAACAGACGATTCCAATATGATGTTATGGTTATAAATTCTTGCTTCGATTCTGCTTGTTATCCAACTTTTTATCAATTAAAATAATGTTGATTATGTCTGGAATCGCAATAAATGTAATGTCACTAATGTGATCGAAAATATATGGAGGGTAATTTTTTTATACATATATTGTGTAAAAAAATTACACAAGCCAGCATATTTTTTATTAAAATTAAATATCATAAGATAAAATTTTGATACATAAGCATGTGTTTATAGGTTTATTTAAAAATTTAGAGATTTAGATTTTAGCGTTAGAGATTTAGATTTTAAATTGTATAGTTTAAATAAGAAAAGTTGTTTAATTTTCCCTCACATATTATGTATCAAAATATAATTTAACTCATAAACTCTAAACCTTAAATTTTAATAGTAAACCCTAAATTTCAAACCATACAAACTAAATTAATAAATCTTAAATTAGATCTCTAATACTTAAAACACAAAAAACTTGTATGAATCAAAAAGTACATTGAGTATGTATTAAGTATTTATTTTTATGATAGGTATGAGGTGCGGCATGTTTATTATAGGTTTTTTTATAACATTTTAAGTTGTATTTTTTGTGTTCTTTTATAAGTTTCGATACTTATAAAATAAATTTTAATATTTAATTTTTTGATAATATTTTAAATTTTTAAATAAAAATCAAAATTTATCGTCTTTTTATTGCAAGTTAACAAAAGGGGAAGGTCCTCGAAGATGTGAATGGGGGAGTGAAAGGGTGGGAGCTCTTATCGTTCATCGAGTTATCAAATGGGTTTGTTTGGGAAGTAATAAAGTGAGATTCCCATAGTCACCTACCCATCTGACTTTGTCTTTTTTGCCTTTCCACATCAGCACCACATGCGTTGGGTTTAAAATCCTTTCAATTGGCAACCATTTCGATTTGTGGGTTACACGCCATGCCATGACACATTGCAACCAGTCTTAGATTTTTTTTAAGTCCTTAGTAATAATAATACTAAATTTTAAGTCTTAACTCTAAATTTTAAATCTTAAACATTATCTTTAAATTAAAAAACACACCCTATCTTAAATTTCCTAAACTATGATCATAAATTCTAACCTTAAAATTTAACCCTAAAATTTTAATATGGGACGTAAATAGGAACATCAGTAAAAGACAGCTCATTTCTATTCCTTGACGATGGTTTATATATCCGATTTTTTTGATAAATTTATAAAACACTCATCAAATAGAACGATATGTGAGACTTTAATTCGTCTTTTTTTTAGAATTTACAACTTTTAAATTTACAGAATACCCACCAAATACATTGTTTCTATATGCAAAAAAGTATAAACTATAACCAATAGAAATAGATAAGTATTAGCTTAGGTGTACCATTATTGAACCCATTAAACTCTAGCCGTTCATAGTGACTTATTAGTGCTACAAAGTAGGATGAAAACCCAAAATTTAATTTAATTTCTTTTTGAAAAAGACATGCTTTAAAAGCTTCCAAAGCTTGACAGCAGGTAAATTCCAAGTATACATGAAGCTATCTTATGAGTGTAGTCAAATTATCTTTTAGATCCCTCATACTTTTATAATTAATTAAGTCTTGTCCCTTTTCCCTTGGATTTTTTTAGTCCAATTACTTTTAGATCTCTTAGTTTTGAAGTTAGAAAAAATAAGTTTTCACCAACTTTTTTAGTTTAAATATTTTTTAAGCCAATGTTTATTTTGAAATTAGACCAATAAATTTTAACCCTTATTTTTTGATTTAAATAGTAATTGAACTACTGTCAATTTCAGAATTAGACAAAATAAATCTCGACTTTTTTTACTCCAAAATTTTCGACCTTTTAATTTTAAAATTTTATATAATAGCTTTATAATTAGATACCGATTTCATTTTATTATCATCATTTATATTTATTATTCTTAAATTTCATTTTAACTCATTCTCTGATTCCAAAAACTATATGATTATCATATTTAAAATGGGACATGCTTTGAAATGGGTACTTAAAACAAAATAATATACTTATTTATTTGTATTTTTGGACAACAACGATCAAAAAGTGTTTGGGTTTAGTAAGTACTGAATTGAGAACTTCATAATGTATTATAAATTGTTTGAAATAGTTGAAGAAAATGCGTAAAGAGAGCGGTTAAAACTTAAATTAAACTCGCTCGCGGAGTACAAGTATTCCATCGTCACTGTAATAATAAATGAACGAAAATAACAACAGAAAATGTGAAAATTTTTATAATGTAATAAAATTTTAACCCATGTATACAACAATTGTATTCACTCTATGGAAATAGTGTCCCCTCTCATATTTTTATTTTATTAAATAGAGATGTATTATATTTGCACGTTGTGATTCAAATCTTATAAAATAAGACAATATAAACATTCTTAGGCCTTAACTAGCTACTAGGGCAATAAATGGATCTGTGTCCCCTTTCATCCTTTCTTACACTTGTCAAGTTGTCCTTAGTCATGTCTCTCGTTTTTATTTCTCTTATATTATTACCAACCATTTTGTTCTCACATTTATGAATGTATTCAGGTCAGTATCGTTGTTGTTGTATAATATGTATGATTTGAGTTCAAACTTATTTAAATATACATTTATCTTCTAATTTGAAATTTAAAAGGATTGTAAATAATTCAATCATTATACAAAATACTTTTATCATTTTTTGATTTTCAAATGCTCTTTCGAAAATATTTGATTTAATTTATATTCAATCTATATAGATATGTTTTTATGTTAATGTGTGCATTCATATCTTGTGGTCACTTTAACAATCAATTAGGTTGTTTGTATAGTCAAAATAACAATATTATTAAGTATCACGCATCACAATCTAATTAGTTATTGAATTGTCATATCAGAATAAGTATCAAATATCATTATAGATTTATAATTTAAATAAAAAAAGTTGTATAAATATTTTTTTTGTACAACTTATATTTCAAAAATATAAATTTATATAATAACCCTGATTATTATTTTGTGTGCAATGAACCCAAATAATTAGGTTGCCTTGTCCCACTTGTTGTCGGTTTCTTGTACGTTTGTTTATGATATCTCAAAGTCAAATACACTCAACCTCTATCACTAAAAGTTTATCTTCCATAGAGAAAGTAAAGTTAAGCAAACATAGTTTATTGGTACATAAATATTAATATAAAGATAAAAATTAATTATTACACGAGTTGTTGTATGAATTTTAAAATAATTATTATATAAGTTGTTGTCAACGTGCTTTATTATTTATTTAATATGTATCTTTTTAATGTTATATGTTGTTGGTTTTCTCTTTCATCGTCAGTTTTAGTCTTGTTTGTATTTATTTTGTTGTAAGCCTTTTTTAGTTAGGGTTTTTACTTTTTCTTTATATGGTCATATTTATGATCTAGATACATTAATTTTCGTGTTCTTAAAAATATTTTCGAATCAAGTTTATTTAATGAGTTGTAAATTCTCATTGTATTTTTAAATTTTCTCTCTTTTAATAAAAGCAGCGTACTTATATTAATAAAATAAAAATAATTTGTCAAATATAAAGAAGATTTAGTATAAATTAGCTAATGAAACTAATTTATTGCTAACTCATGTACTAAAATACATAAAAAAAATTCCTACCTAACATAGTACAAGTTCTGTACTTGAAGTAGCATTTTTTTCTTTGGGTAAAGTACACAAATGATCAATAAACTATGTTGAAATGACTTTTTGGATCATTGAACTTTTGATTAGGTTACGAGATTGCAATTAATTTTTTTTAAATATACAAAATAATTTTTAAATTTATCTAACTGTTATAAAATGGTCCTTAAATTTATTAAAATTTATCACTATTAGGGGTCATTTTGTAACCAAATTAAAATTTTAATTATCATTTTGTAACTTCTAAAAATTCAATGGCATATTAACTATTTGTGTATTTTACCCTTTCCTTTTTAGACTATGTCAATATTTTCATGCTGTGAGAATCTAAGTTGTAAAGCCCTTTGTGAACAAATGCTAAAAACCCAATGTGGATAACTCCTCTTGTAAGACCCAAATATTTGTAATCCTCGTATCTTATCTGCTTTGGGGGATTATATAGATAATTAACCCATTGTTCTCTTTGATTGTTTGGAGCCCAAATGATTTGAGCGGGATTCCGGAATATTCATTAACGGGCAGGATTGATTTAATTATGAATTTCATCCCTTCACTTTACGGAAGATGACAAGTTAGCCCCTTTAATTTTATTAGAATCAGGTCCTTGTATACGGAAACTGAAAAGTTAGCCCCGGAAAATACATAAAATTGAACTATTGATTTTTGTTAATTTGTTGCATATAAATTGTTGAACTATTAGTTCTTACTAATTTGTTGCAGATAATGTTATAATTTTCGTTTCTAATTTCATTATTAACGATGTTTTTTTTAAAAAAATCATAATTCTAATTCTAATCATAATCCTATCTAGAAGGGAGGAGGACTCTAGGAGAAGGAAATGAGTGCTCTTAGTGGGTCTAGAACTCATAGGGATGGCAACGGGGAGGGCGAGTTTTTTGC
The DNA here is from genome assembly GCA_019671005.1 of Hibiscus mutabilis. Lineage (NCBI taxonomy): Eukaryota > Viridiplantae > Streptophyta > Magnoliopsida > Malvales > Malvaceae > Hibiscus > Hibiscus mutabilis. Next base: position 1,040,982 of record CM033716.1, read on the forward strand.
CGCTCCGAACCCGCCCCGAAAATTTAAAATTCCAAACCCGACACGACCATAGTTTAATATATTTGTATCTCCGACCCGATAAAATAATAGTATAACCTGACTCCGACCCGACCCCAAAATTTTAATAAAAAACCCAATTAAACCTGACTTGCACCGAATAAAATTAATAAAAATATTAAATATAATAAATATAAATATATGTTTATAAATAAACCGGGGCGGGGCGGGGAATTGCCGCACTAAACCGAACCTAACCTGGCTCAAGCTTCTTAAAAAATCGACCGACCCGACCTGAAAACCAAAAATTCAAAATAAATAAATAAAATTGACCATATCGTATCGGGTCGGAACCCATCCAATTCAGGTTTTTTTGACATTCTTAAAAACTCATGACCTAAGACAATACGAGAAAACAAAAATAGGCAACTTAGCCAACCGATCAAATGTGCTTGCTCATTACTGATGCTTTTAGAGACATAAGCTTAAATAATAGTCATTCAAAGTGTTAATTATTTTGTTCTTTATCGACTTATTATATGAATATATTAGTTAATATAAACCTTTTCAGGGACGAAGCGACGTTAGTATTCTTCCCACCCAACCCCACGCCCCCAAATTTTTTAATATATATATATATTAATTTTAAATTTGTTCCTTACCTTTTAATATTTATGTTTTATCTCACCCTCAATTTTAGCTCCGTCTCGGAAGCTATGAATATCCTAACACAATGTACATAGGCCTATCATGGAGTTAACACATACATAGGGACAATGCCTTGCAGATTTAGAAATGGGAAACACTTTTTCTTTATATTGGAAATAGAGATTATTGGACATTCATTATCCATGTCAATGGTTGGGGACAAACCGTGTTGTGACTTGCGACAAAACTTAATGTCTTGTTAGCCAGCTACGGTGACTTAAAACCAATAGCCACGACAAGTAGCATGTATGGGGCTTTGGTCCCCCCCCACCACAATAGGGTGGTGTAATAGCTACTTGCAAGTGGAGAAGATCATAAAGCTACACACGGTAAGCTTTCTTTTGTTTTGAAATGCAGAAAAATACAACATAGAAGACAAAAAGCTTAGGTTTCTTGTTTCTTAGGTTTGCCACTCTTTTTTCTCTCCCATTGTTTTTCTTAAAATTCTTCTTTATTTTTGTGTTGTCGACGAAAACATTAAACTTGTGTTGTTGTCCGACCACTTATGATTACTTTTACCTTCTTTATTTATTTTTGTTACCAATAAAAATTTTCATTGTTTTTTATTTTTTTCCGCACATCTTATTGTATTTTAGTCTGACTGTCTCTGTAACACAATCATATGGTTAAATCTCATTATGTGACGGTTTATCACTATTTTCAGAACTATTAGCAGATCATTCTGTGAGTCTTACATCACTACTCAAGCGACTAGTTGGACGAATGAGAGATTTAATTGATAAATTTGTATGGATGATGACAGATGTAGTAAAGGAAGGTTTTGATTTTTTTTACGTCCTTTGAATTCTCATATTTTTATTTTTTATTTATATTTAAACTTTTTACGAACATTATCGTCAAATTTCTTAATTAAAAAAATAACAGATAGATGCAGTAAAAACCAATGTTATCAAGAGCTTGGCAATTTCTACTAGCACCATTTGTCCATGTCTCCTTATCCTTACCGGCTGGCATCAATGTGAAGAACTTTCTCATTTCATGTCCACTTTTTGCCAGTTCAAATGGCCGGAGGGGACCAGACTTTTGTTTTCAGAGCACATTATCCTATCACTTGAAGAAACCCCAATTGTTTTTTCATCCTGTAATCCCATTTTCAGTAGACGCAAGACCCTAAAATCTAGTGAAAATATGAGATTAATGAATGTTTGTAAACATGTAGGAGCTAGAGATTGTCTGCAGTTTTCTTGCCTTGCTTTTGGGGTTCATGATGATTTCCCAGCATAAATTTGGCCACTAATTCCGATTGAACGGAGAAATATGTCTTGATTGCCGTGTCAATTTGTTTGGTAGCAAAAATTTAAAGTTAATTATAGACACTAATTGTGATTTTAAGAAAAATAAGGTAGAAATTAATTTTGTGATTGATCATAATTTTTACATTATATTTTTACACAAATATCTTTAAAAAAAACTCTCAAACATAAATTTGTATTATTTAAATTAATTTTATAAAAGTACAGTGATCTAAAATTAATTTTACTTTAGTTGTATTAAATGAGGCAGTGCCACGTAAGCAATCACATGATGCATGCATGGAAATCGTATCCTGCAAAACTGCTGCAAACATAGAAATGGCCCTAATAAACATGATTGTGTTTTGAAATCAAAGCTCAAGTTCTAGGTAAAAAGGGTAGGGTTACTTTGGACGAGTACTCCATAATCCATGCAGCATGTTTCATTGATATTGTCTTGACCGTTATGCTCAAATTATATTTTTTTCAGTTGGGTATCTATATTATTTTTTGGTCAAATAGTCACTTAACGTTTTATTTCGTGGCTCATTTAAGATTATTTGTTAATTCTCACAGTTAAAAGGCTACGTGTCATTTTTTGAAAATTTTAAAATTATAAAAATTATTTAATTTTTAAAAAATCTCTAAATTTTCCAGATTTCACAAAACAACTTTCAAATTCCAAAATCCCTAACTACCCAAAATCTAAATTTCGATTTGGGCCAATTCCGCCGCCGATTGCCATGCCGCCGCCCACCACATCGGTCGCCGGACCATCACAATCAATTCTCCCACCACCTCGTCATCGAAAATTTACTGACGCCGTGCGAAACGTCGAAATTGTTAAATAGTTCCTTCGAATGATTCACGGCGAATGGTGGCAAGACAGACGACGAACGGCGTGTGAGTTGTTAGGGGAGGGGAGGATGCTTCATTCCGTCATTGGCAACGCGACCAACGCCGGCGAGAGTGGTCAAATTTGGGATTTAGGAATTTAATGACTATTTTGAGAATATTTAAAATTTTCAGGATATATTTTTATTTTATTAATTTTATTAATTTTTAATATAATTTTAGAATTTTCAAGAAATGACATGTATCCTTTAACAATGAGAATTAATAGAGAACCTTAAATGAGTCACAGAATGAAACGTTATGTACTTATTTAGCCCAAAAAATAATTTAGGCACTTAACTGAAAAAAATAACATAGTTTCGACACCTATTAAGCCTTAGAATTATTATAACTTGAATGAATCAAAAGCCTGTTTTACTTCTAGCTTAGTTTTTATAGGGTTATTTTAAAACTAATGATAAATATACAATTCAGAACTTGAATTTGATTTCAAGGTTTAATTTGGTGTCTCAATTTTTTGTTCTAATTAGGTACCTGAATTTGGTTATCTGGTTCAAATTGGTGCATTAATCTGGCCTCAAGCTTCAAAGTGATGCTTAAGCTTTTTTGTTTCAATTAGGAACCTAAATTTGATTTAAAGGTTTAACTTTATACTTAAAGTTTTTTTTGTTCAATTAGGTATTGAACTTAGCTTTATGGTTCAAATTGGTACATTATCTTGACTTCAAGGTTAAATTTGATGTTTAAGCTTTTCTGTTTTAATTAGGTACATGAATTTGGTTTTAAGGTTTAACTTGGTGCCTAAAGTTTTGTTTTCTCCAATTAACCTCTTGAAATTAGTTTTCGGATTCAGATTGGTACATTAACTTGACTTCAAGGTTTAGTTTGATACTTAAGCTTTTTTGTTTCAATTACATACCTGAATTTGGCTTTAACATTTAGCTTGATTCAATTTTTTTGTCTAATTAAATACTAAAACTTAAATTATCGGTTTAAATTGGTACTTAAATGATTTATTTGAATCAATCAATGCTTGTTTGAGTTATATATGATCCAGACATAAAGTTTTAAATAATAAAAAAATTTATTTTATCTAAATATATTCAAGAATTTGTTACAACAAGATGTTGATTTAATGATAAAATTAAGGACCTAAGAACTTTGAGATCTTAAGTTTCAATCTCATCATATGTGAGATTTCTTTTATCTATCACATATAAATTCTTTTGCTCGGATATATTTCAATTATCAATTCGATGAAGTATTGCATATCAATTAAATGAAACTCGAATTTAAACCATGCTGCTGCTATTTTACTGTAAAACATGCTTGATATGTGCCCTCAAACAAACAAAAAATTAAACTTTACAGAAACAAAGGAGTGATTTCCTTTAAGTTGTGAGCTCCTACACTTTTCCCTCTTTAGGACCAGAATTCGGTGGCCAAAAACATTCCCATAGTTTTCTTACATCCTTGCAGTACAAATGTACATTGTCAATGTCGGAACACAAGAATAGAAAAAGACAAATGACAAGTGGTCACATAATTTTCTTTCAGACCACCTGTTTCCTCTCTTCATGTGGATTTCAAATGGATCCTCTCCATTCATTTTCCTGGAAAATGAAACAGGAAAATGATATCAGCACCAGAGTTTGATTTTCCTAAATGTTGAAATAAAATAGCATCAAACAAGCAAACGGAGCGTACCGATTGATTTCTTGCAATGAAGAACTGCCTCGTAAATTGAGCTTTCGGAGTCGCACGATTTTCGCCACTCGTCAGCGGCGGAGTAGGCGACGCTAATTCGAGGGGATGTTGCGGTCGAATGTAGCCAATTCTTCCTCCCCTGACCTCTTGCGTCGACACTTTCGGCTCTACTGCTCGATTTGCGTCCTCGTAACATACTTTGGTACAACGGACGAAGAAAATTCAAGTACTTGGAAAATATCCGCTTGGACAACCTTCGACACCTTCTCGAAGTAGGATGATTCGTTTTACTTGGCGGAACCGCGTGGTCCGGTGCACGTGAAGTAGTAGGCAGGGTCGAATTCGGATAGGATACTTCGTATGCATCATTTTTCGAGGCGTTAGAGAAGAAAGGCATGACTCGGCCATCGGAAAAGAGCTCATCGGCATGAACAAGGGTGAGGGGAGTTTGTGAAACGGGGAAATCAAACTTGAAATCTATAGAGTTCCTAAAGAATCTCCTCGAAGGCGGCATCCTCGGGTCCATCTCGATGAACGAAGCTTCGTCGTACGCATCGAGCGAAGTTCGGAGGGAGCCGTCTAGACCATCTAAAGAAGGCTTTAAATTCACTAACCAACTATATGAAAAGCTTTCAATGGAGATAGGCTGTGTAGTTTCCATGGCTGCCACTGATATTGCAGGGAAAACAGAGGAGAAAGGAGCATATTTATATATAGTTATCTGGCAAGAGACAATGAAATGGAAAAAAAGAGAGACAGAAACATGAACCCCACAGTAGCACTCATTCATTGTGTCTTGTTCCATCAACAACACTTTACCCCACACCTCCCTTTTAACATTGCAAAAGCAAGTGGCCTATAATTAACAAACTTGTACTAAATAAATTAGGTTCTCTAAAAACATGTCTGATAATATTATAGTATGTGTAAGTACTTTTAGATGTGAGATTAATATCTCAACATTCAACTTTTTTCGGAATAGACATTATGCTTAGTCCACTTTCGTGACCTAAAGCAAAGCACAAGAATCTTTGCTATATGTGATTTCTAGGTTAAACCTACAATAAAGTGTAACTATAACGCATTCGTAGCTACGTTATCCGTGCTCAAAAAGTGTCGATATGAATATATATCTGACAACAGTTATACTTGTGTTCGAATGTGTCTCGAACACGAGTGAAGAGATGCCTTAGACATGATGCTCATTGTCACACGTTACTGCAGTTTGGTCCTTGAATCAGTTGAACAGATATCTTGGAAACCTGGGGATGAGAAAAGGGAAAAGGAAATGGAATCTGATGAGTTCTATTTCAGGGTTTTGGATCCACTGCCATTTTCTAGTGGTGTGGTGAGCTTGGGAAACGATTGTCGTTTTCATTTGCCGACAATGTACAGAAACCAAAATAAGCAGACAAAGGTTTGTCTTTAGAGTTATCGGAGAATGAAAAGACAGTGACCTAGGTTTCAGGGCCAAAAGCCAAGAATGGAGAGTGACAAGAAACCAACTGGTCCCTACGGTGCATCCTCCTGCAAGACAACAAGCAATGGGAAGAGAATTTTTAAGCATTCACGAAGCAGTTTAAGTTAAGGAAAATAATATATATATATATATATTTAATTTCAGAAAAATATCGATTACAGCTTTCAAGACAATCATTTTTAAACTTATCTAACATCCTAACGTATAAAAATAAGAACAATTATATATTGGCCTCCTAAAATAGTAAAAATTCAGTTTACTCACTGTCTATTGTATGTTCCATGTCGGATTTGAGTTGTAATTTAATGTCTAAGTTAATAATAAGGTTTATGTAAGAACAGAATCGAGACTAATAGTTTGAGTTGTAATTTAATGTCCAAGTTAATAATTAGGTTGATGAAAGAACAGAATTGAGGCTAATACTTTTTTTTTTGTACAACGTCAATATTTGATCTATTATCCGACTAATTCGTACCAAATATTGTTTATCTTCAATTACAAGTAAATTGAATGTACGATTATCGGTGGTTCGGAGATTGATCATCGAGACTAATGGCAATCTACATTTGTATAGATGGGATCTGAGTCCGAGCTTGACCAGGCTCGGCTCGGTTCAGAAACAGTGTTATTGTGCTCGATTCGAGCTCGAAATTTTAGGCTCGACCTCGGCTCGAAAATAATACTATTGGGCTCGGCTCAGGCTCGGCTCAAAATGGACAATTTCGCTATAGTTTTTTTATGAAAGATTGGGCCTCGTTGAAAGCTCATTTCATAACCAACACTGAAACGAAATTCAATGTTGAGAAAGGGAAAAAGTGTCTAAAATTAGATTAATCCAAATAACCAATAAATATTCTTGCAACACAAACACATAATCAAAGAAAATACAAAATCAAACAATAACCAACTAAAGAAGCCCAATTTTTTTTAGTTAATTTATTTTTAGTAGATTTTTCTTAATTTATTTATTGTTTTTCTTTTGCTAAATAGATTACTTTTAGTGCATATATAGCATATAATATATATATATAATTATTTCGAGTCTGTTCATGAACTTTTCGAGACGAGCTAAGGTCGGCTCGGCTAGGCTTGTTAAAGTATCTAGTTGAGCTTTGATCGAGCCCGAGTAGCTCGCGAGCTGGTCAGGCTCATTATCGCCCCTATTTGCGCCAATTGATACATGATTTTTTTTACCTTTGTTCTTATATATATATATATATTAAAAAATTAGGTTATTTATGAATTTATCCCCACTTTTAAACATTTATATTTTGTCCCTTCAATTATAAATTCTGACTCTGTCCAGGTCGAATCCATGTGTTACTGCTGGTATATGCGGCAATGGGATATGTAATTTGGATAGAAGCAAGACGAATGCTTCTTGTACGTGCTTTCCCGGTACTTCCAAGGTAAGTGGTGCGGCCGGTGAAATCTATTGCTGGACTCGTTGAACTCATCGGCGACCGGTAAATGAGATTATATGAACAGAAATCGGACTTCAGACTTCAAGATTGCAACAGTACAACAAACCAGCTACTATTTCTCTTATTTTTCAGCGTTAGCAAATTACAGTGATCTTCCCACGGTATCGAAGTGTGGGGATGTTTTTGTTGGTACCCTCCTGGTTTATGAGTTTATGAGTGGATCTTTCCTTCCTAAGAGGAACTAGAGGATATATAGCACCGGAATGGTTAGTAACCGTCTTATAACCGTGAAAACCGATGTTTACAGTCAAGGACTGAGCTATTAAGTTTCGGGAGGGGCTGCTGCCACCGCGATGAGCATTTTTTTTATTTTTTTATTTTTTTAAAAAATAGTATAATTATGAATTTGCTCCACCCTTAAATCTGATTCCATCCCGAATGTTACTTTTGGAGATTCTCGGTAGCCGAAGCAACCTCGACATGTCTTAGGGATTAGGATGTTGCATGCCGAGGACTTCTTTTACCCCGTATGGACCTATAAAATCTACTCTTTACTTTTTAGTCCTAATGATCCATCATCATATAACATACAAAGAAATAGTATCATCCTTAATCGTAAATTCGTATTAGCAATGGTTTCTGTAGGAGATGACAAACGGAACGCCAATGAAAGTTGCAGAGTGCAAAAAGACGAGTAGGAGGTGCGGAGGACGAAGAAGAGCTGACCCGAGCGTTGAAAGTTGCCTTTAGGTAAATTAACGATGAGGTCATCATGAGACCTTCGATGGGGGAAGTGGTAAAAATGCTCAAGGATCGATGGATGTCAACCGACCGTGCTTAGTGAGGTTTATAGAATTACTATTCGAGTCAAATTAAGTCAATTTTTTTAAAGTCTAATCAGATCGAAGAATTCAGTTTTTTTTCGAGTGGCTCACCCTACTTGAAGCCAGCAGCCAGGAAAGTGGAAGGGTCCGTTTAGTTTTAAAAAGTATTTTCTATTTTTGTTTTCTGTTTTTATTTTTAATTTTCTAAAAATTATAAAAACATGTTTGGTTAACAAGTTAAAGTTAATTTTAAACTAAATTTAAAAAAATTGTATTAAAAGAACTCAAACCAAGGTTAAAATTAAAAAAACTTTGTTTTCATATTTTTCATTTTCTTAAAATATTTTCAATGAAAATAATAAAAACATTTTTTTTATGTTTTCAAAATTTTACTTATTTTTATTTTCATTTTTTAAAAATTATTTTTTATTTTTATAACAAAATGCGTTTCATTCGTTGTTTTTCATTTTTTTAAAACATAAAAATAAACTCTATTATCTGAAACTAAACACTTATTGTTTTAGCCCTCTCAAATCTCAATTTATACCATCGGATCGCCGCTTCACACTAGCAACACGGTACGTCACCAGGAGGTCAAGGACACGGTTTACAACATCACAGCACCTCGTTTCATGCGTTATTTGCTCGTTGACCATCTGCAGATTCAACTCTTTTTTTTTCGAAGTCTCCGCCATTCTTTCCCAGAAAAAGAAAAACATAAAGAAGACAATACGTGCCAAAGTCAAAAAGGAGTAATATTAATAAATATACCCATAATTTACTTCACGGAACAAGAAAGAAAGAAAAAAACCCACTGCCACTGCTTTTCCATTAAAATCATCTTCCTGGAATCTGCAAGGAAACCGAAGAAAACGCGCTAAGCTATAGAATTCACACTATATATACATATATATATATATAAGTTAACACTGCGTTTACATGACCATCAAACAAATTTCAGTAGAAACCTTATCAGACCTTATCATAAGCTTATACATGCAAATTTCAGTAGAAACCTGAAAACTTGTAATCAGACCAATATTCTTTCAGTTGCAGGCCGATCCACCAATCTGTATTTTACAGTTCTCAGCTTCACGTATTTGCTTATTCACACTTCCCTGCTCCCCGGAACTCAACTCCATCTGATACCGAGCCCAGAAGAAACACGACAGAATATCCAACAAAGCCAAGAAGTAGATCAAAGAAGACAACATGGACAAAACGAAAGGCAACCAAAACAAGTTGTGGCAAGAACAAGCTTGTTTGGTGATTGAAACCAAAGCTATGGCTTGGAATACAAGGTAAGCAATCGTCAACACCCGTGCTTTCTTCTCGTACAACTGCATTTTTCTCTTTTGTTTCTCGGCTATAAGCTGAATATAGGTAATTTTTCCTTTCTTCTCGTCACACTATATATATATATATATATATATATATATATATATATATATATATATATATATATATATAAGAAAACGTGCTTTCTTCTCGCACAACTGCATTTTTCTCTTTTCATGCATATAATTTGATGTATTATCGGTGTTTTAAATTTTAATCTTTTATATAGGTAATTATATCATACACCGGCAGTGAAAATATTTTGTTTCTACGAACGTCCTAATTTTAAGAGTTAGGGATTCAATTTATGGTTCATAATTTAGGGGTTTAGGTTGATGTGCTTAAAATTTAAGGATTGTGGTTTGAATTCAGAGTTTAGGGTTAAAATTTCGAGGTTATAGATAAAAACTTAAATATCTACCATATTATCCTAAAACTTGAACCCTTACATAAACCCTATATCCTAACACTAAACCCTAAATTCTAACCACAAACTCTAAATTCTAAACCCCTAAACCTAAATATCGAAACTATAAACTCTAAATTAGATCTCTAACCCTTAAAATTAAAGTGTTTGTGAAAATAAAATGTTTCTGCTGCCAGTGCATCATATATTTTCCCCTTATATATATATATTTATATATTACAAATAATAATTATATAGAATAACGAGAAAATTGCTTAAATAATGTTATTTGGAAATAACATTTGTATGTATCTAAGAACAAAGTTATCAAATCAATGTAATAACCAATGAAGGTGTTGAAGTGACCTACAATCGAGTAAGTTTTTGTGTCTGAAGTCGGCCTGCAGTGCTATTGATTTTTCCTAAAATCGGACTTTCTATAGTACTGTAGCAATGTCTCAAATTCAGCAAATAATTTATGACGCATTTTATTTCACTAATTATTTTTTTAATATAATTATTTAACTAAAGAAGCCGAAAATAGTAAAAAAATAATTTTAAGAAAACGAACCATTGTTTTTCTTACAAATGTGTTGTAAAATTTAAAACAAGGGGTTTTAGCTTAATCGATTGAGCATAAAATATTTTTTCAATAGATTTTAAATATCAAATTTCTAACCCTAGTTCAAATCCTTATATACATTGAATTTTTTTATTCTCATTTTTTATCGTAAGAAATAAATAAAAAATGTGTTTTCATATATTTTATTATTGAAACAAAATTCTACTTCTATTTACTAAATATGTTTTTCAGTTTTCAAAAATAGGCAATAAAAATGAAAACAAAAAATATTTTCAGAAACCGAAGGAAATCCGATTAACTTGAAAAACACACGTACATCTTATAATAATTTTTTATACAACCCGTAAACCATTTATAATTCAATTTTTTAATCAAAGCTATCGAACTTAATAAAATCTACTACCATTAAAATATTACAACATATCAATCGAATTAAGACGATGAATAATTTAATACGAGTGACTAATCATCTCTCTAAAAAAATAAATAATTAGTCCTAAAATATATCTCATTCTAATGAGTAAGAATTAAACCTCGGTATATGATTAAAGAATGAGATGAGTAACCACAATAACATAACTCGTATATATGCTTTTATAATTTTTACCAATATTGTCTCTTGAGCTTTAACAACATTTTTCAGTTTTAGTCTTCTTGAAATTATAGAAGTCTGAGCACATTAGGTAATTGTAATCATTTATTTTTATTCGGATTTTTAGTATTTTTAGTATTATTGTAATAATATTATTATTAATATAAAAAACTAAAAAAAGGGGAAAATTTGTGTGGAGCTAAAGGCTCCACATCCCCCTTTAACAACCCCAATTGCCTATATAAAGGCAGGGGGAATTGAAAGGCATGAATCGACATATTGGCATGCCCAAATAAGAGAGCTTGGCTCTCGGGTAGCCAAGGACCGGGGCAGTGTCCTCGGTCCTAACCGGTTCGATCGGAGTCCTATTTTGGATCGGATCTAGTTAATTTTTTTGAGAGGTCGTGGTAGATCTCGGTGGGGTTCAGTCGGGGTTCGTCATTTGAACTCCTAGTTAGGTATATTTTCTTTTCTTTTTATTTATGTTGTAATTTTTATGATTTAATGAAGTAATAGTTAATTTAAAACTGTGTTTTTAGTTTGTATGTTTATTTATGTTTTAGATTAGTATTTATTATGTTTTAAATTTATATTTTATATTAATATTTTATTTATGTTAGATTTGTTTTTATTTATGAGTTAGATTAATATTTATGTATGTATGTTTTAGATTAATATTTTATTTATGTTAGATCTATTTTTATTTATGAGTTAGATTAATATTTATGTATGTATGTTTTAGATTAGTGTTTTATTTATGTTAGATTTGTTTTTATTTATGTGTTAAATTAATTGTTATGTATGTATTTTTAGATTAGTATTTTATTTATGTTATATTAGTATTTTATTATGTTAGTATTTATTTATATTTTTATCGCAATGTATTTATTTATATTTGCCATGTTTTTTAAAGTTTGCATAACGGACATATATTTTGTCAATGCAGTGCCCTTTTATTCGAGTGTAAACGGGGCCAGTATCAGGCGTAGTGATAGTGCTTGGGCGTTTACTCTCGAATAACGGGGCCTTTAAAATTTACTCGCACATATAACCAGATTTTAATTTAATTGTCACTTTAATCCGGAAAGTCTTATATTAATAAAGCGGTAATTATTAAAGTACCAATTTTGGGCGGTGTAGGGGTGCTAATCCTTCCCCATCCGTAACCGACTCCCGAACCCATTAATTTGAAATCTCTGGTTTTTTGCGGTGTCCGGTCCACCTTGAGTGGCCGGTGGCGACTCTATTTTTAAATAAAACACGGGTTTTATAAAACTCCCCGCGAAATATATCAGTTTCAAAACAAAACAAAATAAAAAAAAAACCTTCTTTTTTAGCGAGAGGGACATTGCTACAGATGGCGACTCCGCTGGGGACATTTTTGTTTTTCAAAAACAAATGAGAGTCGAGCTTTTTTCAAATAATTACCACTTTATTAATATCAGAAATTCCAGGTTAAAGTGACTATTAAACTAATATTCGGTTATAATTGCGCGTTTATTTTAACGCATTTAAAATATGGCATATAAACCCGTTTTTTAAGTGGGGGAAAACGCTAATGCTTTCATGGAGATATCGTTCTCCCGTGTAGGCCTAGCAAGTACCTTCGGGGCTCGAGTACCTTATGCTTTCGTAAGGATATCGTTCCTTCGTGCAGGCATAAGCGAATGAGTCCCCCTGAATTGAACCCGGTTGAAAGGAGCCTATAATGGGTGATGACCGGGGGCCTTGCTACTCTTGGTAGAGGACAACAAGGACAATTCGGGTACCTCTTAGCACCAAAACTGCATATAGTGAGCCCTAGGAGCCAACCCTTTAGAGCCATGTGAAACTCTGCCCGATTAGTGGTCACCCTATTTAGGCTCTGGTGCCTTATTTCTTGTTTATGTACAGTTTTTATTACTCTATTTTTGTTATATTTATCATTTGTTTTATTTAATCATTTTATTTGGTACTAACTCGTTTCATTTTATTCTCATCGCATTTATTTCATCTGCATCATTGCACAACATCATCACAATCTTAATTATGCATTGCATCGATTTAGGACACATTTTGCATGCATTCATTTTCAGAATAATAAAATTGATCCTCGGGTTGCCCCATTAAATACAAAGAAGTTGGTCGATCTAGCACCTTACAAAGCCTCTTACAAAAGTTTGGTATTGGGGCATGTCCAAAAGCACCCCCACATCTTTTACAAACATTATGCCTCTAACAAGGCCTCAGTCCGGGGGCATTCTTTGCCAAGGTCCAGCATTCATTGTCGAGTCAAACTCTTGCATCTTTGACCACAGTCTGCAAAACTGCACCCAATCCAAAAAATAATAATAATGAGCTGCCATGAACCAACACACAATTTATAAACCCAACTTAGGGGGAAACAAAATGTGCTTCATGTATTCAAATTTGCTACAAGAATATTCTCAAACGATGGCATAAAACGAACAAAATTTTGGGGCATGCTCCCAGATGAAAGCTAATTCAAAGAAAATTTTGCCGCATGAAAAAACCAAGATCCTGACGGGACTAGTAAGGAGTCAGGGGCATCCTTTTGAGGATCAAAAAAATCATGTCACATTCATGCATGTAGTTGCATTCATCTTGCATTAAACCATTTTTGCAAACATCATACATTTAGATTAAGTGCATACACCAAAGTCACCATGCATTTAGGGTAGACACGTGCATTTAGACATAAAATTAGATACATTCATGCAATCTTGCTTGTACATATAAACAGGTTTAAAAAGAGACCGAACATCATCAGCCGTGGGGGCAACAACACAACTGCAAACCTCTAGCCATGAAGAAGGCTAAACACAAAGAGGATGTTGAAGCATCAATAAAAGGTAACAATGACAAATTTTGTGAACATTTACTGATTAATGTTTTTTCATTTTCAGGTTATACCTCTCCGCCAATAGAGTAGTAGAAGTAGCATTTTTTCAGATCTTACCTACGTCATTGTTGATAGGCCAACAATTTCCAGATTCAGCTTTATCGCTGATGGTGCAACAGTATAGACATCCTGAAGATCTCATTTCTCCGTTGATGGTGCAACAGATCCGAACCTTTCCTCAAGCAGATCGAAATTCTATTCAGGTCTTGTTTCTCCGTTGACGGTGCAACCAGACCTAATTTTTTCTCGAGTCTTACTTCTTTGTATAGTTCAAGAAAAAAGAAAATTTATCAAAAAAATAGAGTTGAAAAAAAACTAGAAAAAAATTTAGAAAAAAATCAAAAAAATCAAAAGTAAAAAAAAATAAAAATCGAAAAATGAATGAAAATTCAAAAAATGAATTTATCAACTTTCATCGCCCGATCTAGTCTCTCAACTGATGAAGTGGCTAGGTCTAAGCTATCGTCGTCCTCTGATCCTGCTCTTCGCTGATGGTGTAGCCGGTTCCAGGTCGTCATTATCAAATCTTGCTCTCCGCTGATGGAGTTGCTAGGTCCAAGCTGTAGTCGTACTCTGATCCTGCTCTCCGCTGATGGTGTAGCCGGTTTCAGGTCGTCATTATTCGAACCAGTCCTCTACTGATGGAGTGACCGGGTCCAAGCTCCCGTCGCCCTTAGATCCTGCTATCCGCTGATGGTGTAGCTGGTTCCAGGTCATCATTGTCCAATCCGGTCCTCCGCTGATGGAGTGGCCGGGTCCAAGCTCCCGTCGCCCTCAGATCCTGCTCTCCGCTGATGGTGTAGCCGGTTCCAAGTCGTTATTGTCCAATCCTGTCTTCCGCTAATGGAGTGGCCGGGTCCAAGCTCCCATCGTCCTCAAATCTTGCTCTCCGCTGATGGTGTAGCCGGTTCCAGATCGTCATTGTCCAATCCAGTCCTCCGCTGATGGAGTGGCCGAGTCCAAGCTCACGTCGCCCTCAGATCCTGCTCTCCGCTGATGATGTAGCCGGTTTCAGGTCGTCATTATCCGATCCAATCCTCCGCTGATGGAGTGGCTAGGTCCCAGTTGCTGTTGTCCTACTTATCCGCTGATGGTGTAGTAGGGTTCCAGTTAATGTTTCTGTTTCTCCATTGATAGATCCAACTTTACTGATTTTCAAGTTTTCTTTATTAATGTTGTAGCTAGAAAACAAATCAAAAAAAAAAGAAAAAAGAAGAAAAAATCAAAGAAAATAGAAAAAAGAAAAAGAAAATAGAAAAATGAAAAAAACGAGTTTTCAGTCAAACTCTGATCATGCCTCTTCGTCAGAGTCGTAGCTTGATCACACAAAAAAAAACACTCCGATCCTGCATCTTCGTCGGTGTCGTAGCTGGATCAAATCTCCAGACCTTGCCTCTTCGTCGGTGTTGTAGCTTGGTCAAATTTAACTGTCAGTTCTGCCTCCTCGTCGGTGTTGTAGCTGAACCAAATTCACTAACTTCCGGTCTTGTCTCTTCGTCGGTGTTGTAGCTAGACCAAATTCACTAACTCTTGATCTTGCCTCTTCGTCGGTGTTGTAGCTGGATCAACATCACAAATTTTAGACCATGCCTCTTCGTCGGTGTTGTAGCTTGGTCAAAATTTACTAATTTTCAAAATTTTATCAATGTTGTTTTTTGAAAAAATAAAGAAAAAGAATAAGAAAAATCAAAAAAGAAAAGAAGAAAGAAAAAATCAAAAAATAAAAAAGAAGAAAAAATATGAAAAAAGAAACAAAAGCAGAAAAAAAGTAAAAGAAAAAAGGGGAAAAAGTTGTCAGTTTTCTGATCTTGCCTCTTCGTCAGAGTTGTAGCTGGATCAGACATCAGAACTTTCACCTATCGGTCTTGCCTCCTCGTCAGTGTTGCAGCTAGATCGAATTTTGTAGACCCTGTCTCTTCGTCGGTGTTGCAGTTGGGTCGAACTCTCTTTAGGTATTAGCTTATTATCAATAATGTAGCAAGTGAGACTCGGTTTGGCTTCCCCAACAAACAACCCCCCATTTTGAAGGTTTTGCTTCCCTAGAGTGACAAAGTGTATCAATCAAGACAAGAAAGAAGAGACGCGCCAAAGAGAAAGAAGATCTACCAAAGAATGAAGACAACGTCAAAAGGAGAGAAGTTGAGCCAGATAAGACAAAAATGAGTGCTTTTGATCTTTGTTTTGTTCTCGTTTCACAAGAACGAGCAAAGAGGGGCAACTGTAATCACTCATTTTTGTCCGGATTTTTAGTATTTTTAGTATTGTTGTAATAATATTATTATTAATATAAAAAATTAAAAATTAAAAATAAAAAGGGGAAAATTTGTGTGGAGCTAAAGGCTCTACATCCCCCTTTAACAACCCCAATTGCCTATATAAAGGCATGTGGGGGGGGAATTGAAAGGCATGAATCGACATATTGGCATGCCCAAATAAGAGAGCTTGGCTCTCGGGTAGCCAAGGACCGGGGCAGTGTCCTCGGTCCTAACCGGTTCTATCGGGGTCCTATTTTGGATCCAATCTAGTTAATTTTTTGGAGAGGTCGTGGTAGATCTCGGTGGGGTTCAGTCGGGTTCGTCATTCGAACTCCTAGTTAGGTATATTTTCTTTCTTTTTTATTTATGTTGTAATTTTTATGATTTAATGAAGTAGTAGTTAATTTAAAATTGTGTTTTTAGTTTGTATGTTTATTTATGTTTTAGATTAATATTTATTATGTTTTAAATTTATGTTTTATATTAATATTTTATTTATGTTAGATTTGTTTTTATTTATGAGTTAGATTAATATTTATGTATGTATGTTTTAGATTAATATTTTATTTATGTTAGATCTGTTTTTATTTATGAGTTAGATTAATATTTATGTATGTATGGTTTAGATTAGTGTTTTATTTATGTTAGATTTGTTTTTATTTATGTGTTAAATTAATTGTTATGTATGTATGTTTTAGATTAGTATTTTATTTATGTTATATTAGTATTTTATTATGTTAGTATTTATTTATATTTTC